>CM051493.1:36743562-36924677 GCA_028031935.1 Paedocypris micromegethes
AAAAAAAAAAACAAATTAAATGAATAAAAAAAAAAAATTGTTCATTTATTGTAATAATGTTAAAATGTTCAATTAATTACCACATTTTCCACCATATAAGACGCACTGGCATATAAGACGCCCCCAATTTTATAGGAGGAAAATCTAGAAAAAAAAGTAATTGATTTTAGGCCAAATTGCCCAGCTCTGTTTCCTAAAGTTGGCTCTGATCTGTGATTGGTTGGTCTTTTCTCAAGCTTCTCATGACTTAATTTCCTCATTGAAAGAGGAATAAAGCCTATTAGGGAACGGTCGGATGAATCTTTAACATTCAAACCTCTGCTATGTCTAGCTAACATTTCTGCTTATGAGATCCGGCATTCATTGAAACAAATCAAATTAGTGTCAGAAAGAATACTGAATAGTCGTTGATGTGTAAATGTGCCAGTCACACGAGCATGTAAATGTGCTTCTGGTTCTGACATCACTTCCAAAAATAGGTGTGTTGTTAGGAGAGATTCGGCTTCATGGTTAGTCATTGTTTCTTATTAAATTACCATTTTAAATCCGGCTGGCCATTATTTAAGCGAAATCGCACGGGGTAAAACACATTTCCTCTAGACGAAGGAGAACGTCGACGACAAGCGGTAGCATTCGGCTGCCATGTTTGGCTGCAACGTGCTTGTGTTACATATTCCCAAGCTGCATTGTGGGGACTTGATGCTCATTCATTTTGAAGCAGCACTGCTCTTTTTCGAAATGTTCGCCGTCACACGCACCACGAGAACAGTCAGACAGACACGCGAGGGCTGTGTGTCAGTGAGGGTGTTAGCATTTAGCAGAGGATTGTAAACCCCCATTAGATAATTGCTTTTTTTGGGCCCTGCATTTCAGGCCATTTGATGGCAGTCACCCCTTCTGTTCACACTCGCTGACCCACGATTTATGAGTGTGTGTCGGGTGGCGTGTGTGTTGTCTTTGCTGCTCACCTTTATTTCACTAGGCGCTTGTTCCTCCAGGTCATTAGAAAGCTGTGTGTCTACGTGCGTGTGTTTGTGCAACAGTGTGTGTGTGTGTGTGTGTCCACAACCTTTCTGGCTGAGAGAGCCAAAATCACCACATATTTGTAAAAATTAAGCATTTGAGAGCCATACCTAATGGCTTACTTGGGGTCGACAGTATAAATGGCCCGGTGGCCCAGACGCTCTTTTAAAACCAACCGGGCCACCAGATCGGTCCAACTACTGGCCCTGTGGGCCAGTAAAAATGACTCGATAAAAAAAAAATCAGATTTCTCATTATTTATCTGCATTTCCGTTTAATCGTTCCGCTCGCTAACTACCGCGAATTGTGTAAAGCGTTATGTGATCCCGACAGTCTTATAATATGCAGACTAATATGCATTGCACCGAGTTTTTGGTGCTCCGCCTTCACACGCCGCGCTCAGTGCTCACTCCTACGGAAGTGCCGAGTCCCGCGGATGTGCACTCGCGCCGCAGCGGCATATATAGCATACACAAGTAGCAAGTTCCTCGCAAATAATCTTGTTGAATCTTGGCATCAAGAATGAAAAACGAGATTAAATAAAGCAGCGCGAGTGAAAAAAGGCGGCAACCACTTAGCGATAATTTGTTAAAAGATAAGTTTGTTAAATCACGGAAGGCTAACGCGGCTTTCTTTACGCTTTTCACGACTGTGCAATAGCGACACAGTTTATTATTAAACCATAATACAATGGCCAAACTACTATCATGAATATTACACGAAGAACAAGTATCTGACGCGTGATGTCTGTCACATTCAGACACAAGCAGCCTCATCACAGGAAGTGATCCTTTTGTCCAATATTTCAAACGTCTAAACACATGTTTGAAATAATTTGTTTGATAATCTTTAATAGAAATTTCCAGACATTTTGGGAGTTAGTTTAAATTAAATGATAAATTGAAATATATATTTGGATTTCTAGTTATTTAAAAACACCACTTATAAAAAGAGCAGCATCACAGCAGTGACTAATCAAAGTGTCATAGTAAATATATGTAACATGTTACATCATTTGCACTTGGACAATAAATGTTCTTTTATTACTGATATTTTTCAACTGATACTGATTCATTCTGAACAAAGCAAACCAGACACTGCAGGGGAACTATATGACAAAACCGCCAAAACACTTAAAAATTGCAAACTTTTTAAGATTGGTTGCAGAATAATTTGTGCAGCAGCAGCCCAGTCAGTAGAGCTGGGGTTGGAAACACCAGATCATTGGTTCGTTTCCAGTAAAAACTGTACAATTTGTACAAATTTTAACAGATTTTTAATGACATGAAAGTTGCTTTGGATAGAAGCATCTAACTGACCGTATGAAGTAAAAAACAAAACAAAAAAGTGCGGTATTGGGCCCAAGACACAGAAATGTTTTCCAATGGGCGCCACTGAGCTAAGTGACACGTTTCAGGTAAGAAGAAAAAAAAAATCACAAGAGGAATTAAGGGAAAGCAAAAGAAAATACGAAAAGAATAGGCAGAGAATTGCACTAGTTCTGTTTTTGTTTAGTTTTTCTGCACTTTGCACTAAACCTACATTAAACAAATGATTTTCATGTTGTTCAAGCAAACAGTTATTTATTTCTTTTGTGATTATTGGGATCAATACACAACGCGTCAACCTGGGCCAGTGGTTTTGATAGTCGGGCCAGTGGAAAATATACCTTATTGTCTACCCCTGCTTACCTTAACTCAATACAAGTAATGTATGCATTTTATGTAAAATCAATATCAAAATGCAGGACAACAAGTCTCTCATCTCATCCCAAATATTTTTGCTGTTTGAAAGGAGCGCGTCTTTTTCTAGCTTGCATGCATTGAGATGATAGTTCAGACGTATATAAAGCATTTGTATAATCTTCTTCGTCAAATAAACAAAAAACAACAAAAACACACATTTTTTTTTGTCCCTCCCGAAGAGCCGCCATTATGAAATGATGTCATTCAAATCCCCGAGATTTCCGTAATGTCGCGAGAAATGGTGACGCTTTGTCCCAAAATTATGGTAATCTCAGTGATTTTCAACATGTCATTTCAAGATGGCGGTAACCGTTCATGTGTACCTTTATAAACATCTGCCAAAAGGGAAAACTAAACATGTGTGTGTGTGTGTGTGTGTGTGTGTGTGTGTGTGTGTGTGTGTGTGTGTGTGTGTGTGTGTGTGTGTGTGTGTGTGTGTATGTATGTATGTATGTATGTGTGTTATATATATATATATATATATATATATATTTTTTTTTTTATATATATATATATATAACATTTTTTTTTTTTGAAGAATAACATTTGAGTGTTACACTATTTAGATACATACATACATACATACACACACACACACACACACACACACACACACACACACACACACACACACACACACACACACACACACACACACAATTTATTAAACTATAAAATTGGTTTTTACAGTGGTACCCCAGCAATCTAATCTGTGCCATGAATTCATAAATTCACTTAACATTTTTTTTTAAATAATAAAATTGTAATTGTAAAAATTATTGTAATTTTAAGTCAAAACAGAAACTAAATAGAACAAAATAGAAAGGTAAAAAAAATATGATAATGATAATCACACAATCCATCACACAATACTATCGTTGTAAAAAATTGCTCCTACAAAATTCTGGAGATATAACACATTAATAAAATTAATGAACAAAAATGTAATAAATAAATAACATTATTTAACTTTATTTAGAGCTTATTCATTTCATTTTTACGATTTGCAATAACTTAGCTAGAGTGATTCAATTATTAGTGCTTCTAGAGTGCTAGAAAATATAAACTCGACAATTTGTGTATTTGTAATTGTTTTTAGAACATAATTTATTTGTCCAGCCTTAGCAAGTACACAACTATTCTCTAGCTGCCCTCATTCCTATCCCACAGTTTGTGCAGACTAGAAGATCTATAGTCCTTCATGCTCACTTCTCAATGTCATTTAATAGTCATCAATTATTTTTAATGTTGTCCTAACAACAGTGTGTATGTGATTAATTGACTCCGCAAAATGCTAATATGAAAAGTGTAATTTCTATATAGATTTCATCAGTTCACAGAGCTAAATTGAGTCTGTTGAGGCCTTTCATACTAGGGGGAGTCAAAAATGTAAATGTTGTATATTTCAATGTATACATGCATACATATGTATGTATATGTACACACACCCACACACACTTCCCTGTTGCCAGGGACACTGTATGAAAATGCATATTTACACTTATATAGGATTAGGCAGATAATGTATGTACTGTGAGTGTGTATGTGTTTGTGTATATACAGTATACTGTTTATATTTATGTATATGTGTGTGTTTATAATAGAAAATAATGTAGATGTTTATTTTCGACTTAAATGTAAAGTAAAATGTAACCACAATCACTGTATTGTTTCATTACTTTTCTCCTGTCCAGTAGGTGGCAGAGATTGTTTTAAGAGACAATGGATCGTTAAACCATAACCTTGTTTTTGATTCCGTTTTATTTTTCTTAGCAATAATTAGATCAAATTTCAAGGGTAAATATGCTGATGAATTTGGTTTCATGTTATGGTTAATTCTATGGCTATGTTATGGCTAATTTTCTAAAGCTACCATTGGCTGATTTGTCCACTTGTAGCTTTTTTTTCATCAAACTCTTCCTAACGTTACATCAACATCCAAATCACCACGAACGAAATCAGCGTTTAGTTTTGAAGTGATGCTAATGCCAGCTTGGCTCAGCATCCATTTTAAGGCTTGTTTTTACCGCTCTCTGCCGAGTGGTTCTGTGATCCAAAGAGAATATTACATTGCAAGGTTGTTGAGTTATCATCACATCTTTGATTTATCACCAGTATCACTAAGATGGCTGCCAAAGAGCATCTCCCATCACTGGGTGCTATTTATATCAGCTATTCATCAGCTCCATCAAACAACACGAGCAGTGCGAGTACGTGAGCCACACAACAACATATAGACCGTCTGAAAAAAAAAGCCAAAATAACACGTTTTTATTACACAAGGGGGAAATGCACCATGCAATCGTGAGGGTCATGTGGCGTAATGTTTCCGGTCATCGTTGAGTGTGCAGAAAGGATCAAACGTTTAGGTCAAGTACTTCCTGTAGCCAAGCAGAGCAGAGTTTGCAACACCCAGGTTGTAGCTTCGAATCCCAGGAACAGCGTGAAGGTTAATGTTTGACTGCAATGCTTTGAATGAAATCTGCTGCTAAATGCGTGAATGTTTCAAGTCTAAAAAAAGCTTTTTCTTGTTGAAACTTTTTTGTCTGTGTTTTTGTTTTTTTAAAGCTGCACGATTCTGGATAAAATGCCAGTCACAATTTTTTTTGCTTAAAATGAGACAAACAATTATTTCACAATTCTAGATTTTATTATTTTATTTTAAAGCTTTAAGCCTGAACCTCGGTTTGTCAACCTGCAATAAAATAACACATAATACTCTCTGCTCTAAATTAAAAAAAAAATGTAAGGACAAATAATCTAATATAAAAGATTTAAAAGATGTTTTCTTTACATCATTACAATTATTTTTATGTCTGCAAAATATTTCAATTTTATCCATTTTAGTTTTAGGACCTGTCGTGGTGGGCTGAAAAACGGCAGGGTGACAAACGGCGGGACAAACGCAGCTTTGCGATTGGTTCCTTTTGACCAATCAGAAGCAAGTGCCAAAAAGACCCATTTGAACCCATAGAAACAATGGCGTGCGTGTTATCTCGAGTTCAGACGAGTTTAGCTGAATCGTATAAAAGCTGGATTAAGATTGCGAGGGTGGTGGAATCGAGATTGCGATCTTTTAACAATTAAGTGTGCAGCTCTACTTTATGTGCGGTCCGATTGGCTAAATTGCTTTTCTTCTTCTCGTTTTTGATGCCTCAACTGCTATTTAAGACACGGCAAGGATAATAGAAGACTAGAAGGTAGAAAATTCCAAATATTCATATACGCCCTAACTTACTTGGGCGGTGTGGGGGATGAGGGGTCTCGCTTTGCTCTCCTCCACCCAATTATCACCGAGGTGTTCCAACAGCACTTTTCACCATCAATGGCTCGCTCACACTGATTTCACACCCAGGATTTGCCTTCCAGACGCCTGTAGACTGTAGCATGTGGTTGGCGTTGGCCTTGATGTAGGTGGTAAACAGACATGGTGGATGTGTGTTCCTTTGCATAAATTAGCTCTCCCCTGTGGTTGATCCCATCATGCCTTTCCCCAGGTACGACCCGCCCCCCTCGAGACGGAGAGGTGCCCGGAGTAGATTACAACTTTTTACCGGTGGAAGAGTTCCTGAAGCTTGAGCAGAGCGGGACACTGCTGGAGATCGGATCCTATGAAGGTTAGTGTGAGGAGGAAGCAAGACTTTCTGCCGACAATGTGTTTGTTGTGCATTGTGAGTTAGAGTTATTTTTAATTTACCATTTTAAATATTTGTGTTATTTTTCGTACCCTAAATACTTATGCCCTCAGTTATGTACAAATTCAGTAGCATTAAGTGTATTAACTAAAAAGCTGAAGTGTATGTATGTGTTTGTTTGTGTGTGTGTGTGTGTGTGTGTGTGTGTGTGGGGTGGTTGTGGTTGGTTTGTGTGTGTGTGTGTGTGTGTGTGTGTGTGTGTGTGTGTGTGTGTGTGTGTATATAAGTTGTATGTGCATGTATTGGATGGATGGATAGAAAGAGATGGATAGATAGATAGATAGATGAAGATAGATAGACAGACAGACAGACAGGACAGACAGACAGACAGACAGACAGACAACAGACAGACAAACAGACAGACAGACAGACAGACAGACAGACAGACAGACAGACAGACAGATAGATAGATAGATAGATAGACAGATAGATAGATAGACAGACGGATATAAAGAGATTGGATGGATGGATAGAATGAGATGTATGGATGGATGGATAGATAGGTAGAGAGATAGAGAGATAGATGGAGAGATATGTATACATATGTGAGTGTGCCTATATGCCTATATTTTTTCTAACATATATATACTTGCACGTAATATAATGTCTCTTTATACTATTTATTCATTTGAATTTGTAAGTCCCAGTCTTTGTCACAAGGCCTTGTTTGTTTAGAATAATAGTATAATTGCGCATCAACCTCATGCAGCACAAACACAGGCTGAAATTGTGGGCATACAGTTTAGAAATTCCACAAAACGTGTTAATATTTCTGATTACTCGCCCAAAAAAATCCTGAGGTCAATCCTGATTAAATATAAGTTAATCGGCTGACGGCTTCATTAATTTCATCACTTGAAACACAACATAAGCCACCCTTTCTGCTAAAAATATTTACTCCAGTATTTCTACTCCGTGCTGCTGATGCTTTTCACGAAACCTGTTTCTGAATTGATAGAAGTAAGTTTCTGGTTTGACCCATCATTTGTCTTAGCTGAAGTTTCTCTTAGAGTCGGCGTTTTGTGCTTGCTCATTTCCCTTAACAAATTCCTTCGTAAAGGCTTGCTTCAGTTTTTATGTTAAAAGCGTCACATCTAAATCTCCCAAAAGTGATGTTCATGATGTCCTGTATTTTCTATAACTCATCTGTCTGAACAGTGATAATATCCTCTTGTTGCCTAGGTAACTATTATGGAACACCCAAGCCGCCTAGCCAGCCCCCTAGTGGGAAAGTGATTACTGGCGATGCTCTACAAGAAAGCCAAACTGATTCCCAGCAGTCAACCCCACGCCGTACCAAGTCCTACAATGAGATGCAAAATGCTGGAATAGTGCCTACAGAAACTGAAGATGACGACGAGGTTCCTGAAATGAACAGTAGCTTCACAGGTCAGCTGACTCTGCATCTCTCCATCACACCACAGAAGGAACCAGCCTGTTTCTTTGTTACATTCTCTTCATTATCATTCAAATAAGACTGAGAAATAGCACCACCTGGCAGATAAAGAGGGAACTGCGAGTATCTCTTGTATCGATTTTACTTTTTTGTGATACTTTTTATGTACTTATGCACATAATGTATGTTATGTCTTTATTAGCATTTTATTAAATGGTGTTTAAAAGACATTGAAGGGCCTTTAAAGACACTCATTAAAACTTTAGACTTTACTTTTGCTTTGGCCCGTGCAAAAACAGAGAATCCTTCGGTTCCAGGTTAAGTAGACAAGAAGGAATTGTACCATTTAGTTTTTTATTTTTATTTTGCTAATAATGTTTCTACAGTATCCTGAGCAACAGTGGTCTTGCACTCCCTCTGTAGAGAAGGTTCTCTCTCTTCCGGTTTATTCGCACAGTCATGTGTTCCAGAGAGACGAGTCTTGGAGCGAGAGTTTGACTGAATTAGATAACAGAAAAAATGACAAATCTCTGCATTTTTTTTCATTTAAATCACACTTTATTTATTTTTTTGTTGGTTAAACATATTTTGGACTGCAATGTTGTGTTGAGCTTTACAGCCATAAGCTTTTTAAGAAATATTATGACTTTATGATAAAAAGGGATAGTTAATAATGTAAATAAACATTATTTAAAACATAGTTAAAAGAAAAAGAAACAATGTTTAGATATCAAACTTTAATAACACAAATTTTAATAATAACAATTTTTTTAATAATAATAAAAATTAGTGAAAATAAAACAACAATCAAGTGACAATGATTATAATACATTTTTCAATAAAACTATTTATTGTTTTAATAATTTTATTTATATGTAATTTTGTTCAACTTTAGTGGCATACAATGCAAGTAAACTTACTCTAGTTTAGTTCCACCCAGAAATTGAAGCAGCAGATTTACACAGGTTAAACTGTGCGGACGAGCTATAAATTGGTCAGACGGCCTTTTATTTGACATTTGTTTGGTGTGTGTATTTCACACTTCTTCATGAAGGTTTACAGTTCTACGGTTCACACTTTTCTCAGCTGGAAGAGCTTCAGACGGTTTGGGGTTTTGAGGCAAGTGGAGAAACGTGACACTTTAAAGGTGTCATGAGCTTGTTTGTAAGTGAATGGTTGCAGTTGTTCACAATGTTTACTGGAAGTGTTACAGGATCGAACCTGGAAACACCATAGAACAGGGGTGCCCACACTTTTTCGGTTCGCGATCTACTTTTCAAATGACCTAGTCAAAGCGATCTACCGGCTATACATACATATATATATATATATATATATATATATATATATATATATATATATATATATATATATATATATATATATATACATATATATATATATACATATATATATATATATATATATATATACACACACAGTTTTAATACTTTGTTACTTTGAAAAAGGTATTATTAAATTATTTTGTCTTCAACTGTAGATGTTTGCTGTATATTGCTATCACCTCACTTTATATATGGTTTTAAAACGCAGTAAACACACACTTCAGAATAAAATCCTTTTTCAGGTACGAAAATGTTCGAGTTGATAGCGGACTTACTTGACCGTTGTGTTTGCTCACTCATTCTTTCTGTTTATTGTATGTTTTTTTAATCTTGACTAGCACTCGACTTATAGGTAACAAGCGCACGTGACCGCTGCTGCGCACGGAACTCCGCCCCGATGCGAGCGCGCACACAGCTGACAGAGAGACGCTCGTCGGAAATTAGAGTTTGGCAGAATCGTGTAAATGCTGGTTTAAGATTGCGTGTGGGGTAGAATCGCCATCTTTTAAACTCATTTTAGCCGATCTCTTACTCGCAAAGTTTCTAGAGTTTTCAAACTTTGTTTTTTCCTCGACTTTTTTTTCCCAATGTCATGCGATCTACTCACACAGATCGACCAGTCGATCGCGATCGACGCAATGGGCACCCGGGCCATAGAAAGATCTGGAATCTGGAATCTCAGGACTGTAACAGTAACATGGTTTTTGCTTGATATAAAATGGTATAAAATCAAAAAAATGTAAATGCTTTAAATTAGCATTTTATATTTGTTTTCATTTTTTTAATTTCATACATGATCAATGATAGGAACGCTTCATGTATATATTCAATAGCAATGTTATGATGAAGCGAAGATGTTCCTGCTCTTGATTCTTCAGCTCAGGTCCAAGTGTGTGAATCTAAAACAGACATGTCTAAAGCGCAATACTTTCTACTTTACAACGTGTGCCGTACTACTGCAATTATTGATTTGGTTGACTATACATTGCAAATAGTAAATTCTTGACGAGCCAAAATGTGATGAAATTAGACCTTTAATCATGTTTTTTCCCCCTATACAAGATAAATTAACTATCTTAGAATTAAAAGTGAAAGATTTTCTTATTTCGAGAAAATAGATCTTGGTTCAAGCTATCCTACGGAGTAATATTTTCTCACCACATTGCCAGATAATTTTACCTGATTTTACTTAACTTATTATTTTCTTTTAGTTTAGTTATTTTATTTTATTGCGGTGTATAAAGCAAGTAATGTAAACCTTCATAGCCGACATGGCCTCCATTGTAGTACAACATGCATTATGTATTGTCCATATGTATACAAGTACTACAAAATACTGATGGACCTGCTTCCCGGAATCATTGATACCCAGATCTGTGTTTTCTAAGTGTTTGTGGGCTGAATGTCTGTCTGTTTGTAGGAGACTCGAGTGAACCAGACGACCACCCGTCCGTGCGGCCCTTCGCCCGTGATAACGTTCAACCCTACGGCCTCAACACCTTGGCGTCAACCACGGAGAGCTCTCAGAACACACACACACACCCCGCCTACCCCACGGAGGAGGACCCTCTGGGGCCTTTGCCCGAGAACTGGGAGATGGCCTACACTGAGAACGGAGAGGTCTACTTCATAGAGTAAGAACTTTCCTTCCAAAAACTCGCTTTTAGTTGTGGCTTGCCAGCGTTTTAGGTAATTGTGCTTCGTCATTTCAGTTTTTAATTTTCCTCTGTTAATAAACGTCAAACCAATTCGAATTTAGTTCAACTTTGGATTAAAGCGTCTTCCAAAGGACTGTAAAGTAAAAGTAAAGCAATTCCTGTTTTGTTTTACTGACATGCTTTACTTTCAGTGCTTTTTTTCAATTTGGAGATTTCACTGTTCTACATTGTAAATAAATAAGGATTACATACAATACAACTGTATTATAGAAATGGAAACTTTATTGTTATTGTTCGTTGAATTTGTTTACTATTATTTGCAATTACCATAATTAGTTTTATTATAAAAAGAATCACTGTTTTATGTAATCTGTGTTTTATAACATTGCATATGTATATTGACATAATTTGACTTTTCAATATTGCAATAATGTGTTTGTGTGTTTGTAGTCTATGTGTGTATGTTAAATACTTATTATTATTATTATTATTATTTATTTTAATATTTTACAAAAACAAATATAACCAAATACACACACACGTTTAGTTTTTTCTACTTTGCTTGCTAATTATTTTTTTCCTCCTTTTCCATTTTTCCATTTTATTTTTTCTCAGCTTATTATTGCGTATCGTTTCCTGTAGATCTTTACATCGAGTGTGGCCCAAACATTCCAAGTTATTTCAGTACTTTTGGGGACCATTGTAGATATTTTTAGACGTTTTTTCTATACACTGATCATACTATAAATACCTTACATTGTGCTGGTTTTGTTATTTTAAATTTAGATATTGCTCCTGGCTTTTCAGATATCAGACCAGGAAGCATCACACACTGTGATATCTTTAGTTATATGTTTTCCTGTCCACCGAAATGGGATAAAACGAGAACACAGGATGTAGTTCTGCAGGCATCTTTTAGAACAATGCCTCACTGTCTGTGCACTGATTCTATTCTTAGCCACAATACAAAGACAACATCCTGGATAGACCCCCGATGCCTGGACAAACCTCAGAAGCCCCTGGAGGAATGTGAAGACGACGGTACGGTTGCCATTCTGTTTCGCCTGTCATGCTTTGTCATGGTGTGTTTTTGATTAAATGCAATCCGATCGGTTCATGATGTTCTTTGGGGAAAATCCAAGACTCGAGCCTCCACACATCGTATACGTATTCATGGACCTGTTCTGGACTAGTTCATGTACATACATTCTCTCAGACTCATTGCAGACGGGAATATTTTCTATAAGTGGGTCCAACCGTCTTTCCGCCCCTTGCAATGCCTTTGTCGCCTTTAGATGGCGCCCTTGAGCTGCGAGGTCTGCGCCAGCCGCTCTCACCTTGTGATGAATGACTAAGGCAGCCGTTGTAATGCTGTAAGGAGGGTCTGGATTATATTGAATCTCCTCACACAAACAAATAATTCCCTTGGACCTCTACGGCTGATTTTCTTTCTGCCGGCTCCCAGCATGGCGCCACTGAGCTGCCTGGAAGTCTTCCAGAAGCGCTTTTACGGCTATTCTGATTAAGATTCTGGTATCACAAACGCTTTGCATTTATTCTGCATTAACACAAACACAATCCAGATTTATTGTACTGCTAAAAATCACGAGTATTTTGGTTTTGCTTTACGTCGTGGAAAAATTCTGCTGTGTTTAACGTGGTGGCATATTTAGCAGTGTGTGCTTAGATTCTGATGTAATTTAGCTTTTTGTTGGTATTTTTTTTGCAATCAACTAACAATCTATCTTCCCCGACGCCCTTCTTCTCTTTCTCCTGGCCCACTTTGTGCACACCTGCTCTTCTTTCCCTTCCTCTCGAGAAGAAGGGGTACACACAGAGGAACTGGACAATGAGCTAGGTAGGCCACACTTTCTCTGGGGAACATTTTTTTCTGTATTTTGGACACACAAAACCGACTTTTTTTTTGAATAGAAAGACCCTTCTGTTCTGCTTTGAGAATGATGGTTTTCTCCAAATCCCAGAGTAATAATTAAACAGGCCAGATCAGTGTGAGAAGGGGGTGTTTTTCCCACAATCCCGCATGTTTTAACAATGCTGTCAGCTTTTCTTTTGTTTGATGTGTGCATGATCAATATAGTTAATTCAGCTTTTAAAATGTTATTTTTTGTTAGATGTATAGTCTTATTATAGATTTATGTGTAAAATAGTCTTTACTGCTTGTCGTTTAACCTGCGGTATCAAAGCTAACATAAATGGCTTCAAAATAAAACTTAATTAATGTGTGTCAGTTGAGCAGGTGCAATTGCCTAATTAACTCATTTATATTTTAATTCACAATACAGAAACACTCTTGTGTGTTTTAGTGTCAACCAATCAGAGCTCACTCTCAAATTATGACCAAACTGAACGGAATAATTATTTCATATATGATTCATGTTCACCGAGCGCGTCTCAATGCCAGAACAATTGACAAAATCAAAATGAAATATTACACAGCCCTTGAGAAGCCTGAAGTAGTCATGTCGAGCTGAAGGTGATGGTCAAATTGCAAAATAATTTGTTGTTTTAATCAGTTTTACTGTCACAATACATCAGAGCTCCCTCTCGTCTGTCCAATGTGGCTCCGTAATTGTCGAGCTGATTCACCATTAGTGACGGATCAGGCCCTGCCGGCGGTGGCCTTGAGAAAGACCGTATTTGTATCTGGCCTGATTGGAAGAGTGCGGTCAATAGATATTGATTTGAGAAATTGGAGTCATTAAAGAGACCCCATCACTGTTGTATGTGGGCAGTGGGGGGATACGAATTTTTCCTCACATGATAGAAAACTGATTTTACGAAGAGTCAAAAGCTTTCGATTGTCACATTCTTTGTGATATGCAACCAGAACTAGCAGTGAAAAACCAACGTAAAAAAAAATAAATTAAATAAATAAGTAGTAAATTAAGTAGTAGAAAATAAGATATATATATAAAAAAAAAACAAGTAAATGTGTGTAGTTTAAGAATTCAGCACACAAAGACAAATTTCTCATGCTACATTTATTACATGATCTAATGCTGCATTTTGTATCAACTTTATTCGTCCACTGTAAACTAAATATACTGCATAAGAGACAACTACAAGAAATTAGAAATTTGCATACAACAAATTTCACTTGCATACAACAAATTATGTGAAACGTTTAACATATTCTATATTAAATCTAAATAAGCAAACAAAAATTTGAGTGTCATCCATGGCTTTTATTTATTTATTTTTTTGCTAGAAGACCAAGACTCTAGATGTCTTTCAGAACCAAACTAGGATTGTATTACACATTTGCGTAAATTCTGCAGCTGCTCGGCGACTTGCCGTGTTAAGAAGATATATGAGCCGGGGCTCGCAATGAGAATCGCTCACAAGTAGATCGTTATTTGTAAGCAATTAGTGCTGTTTGACATTTATAGATTCATTAGAACAGTACAGCAGTCAGCTTTATTTGCCGTCGCTGCTTGGAAGAGATAATGAGCTCTTGCTTTGCACAAAATAAGGGGAAAAAAAGTGCTAATCTTTCATTGGACGATTACAAACTGGCACAATAGAGAAGTTTCTCTATAGGAGGCGTAACGAGTTTCCTGTGTGCTGCAGGCGGTGTGAACACATCTGCCCAACTAATGTGCCAACACCCTTCTATTAGTCTTTTAATTATTTATTTTTTTCCTAAAAATATCAAGGTTTTTCCATTGTTTTTGGATCCAACTTGTAGTTTAATGACGTGTCCAAGTCTTTATTATCCAACTGCAAAATAAGGATTTTGATTTGTCACCGTTCGTTAAAGATTTTTATCATGGGAATGTTTGAGCACATTATGATAAGATTGGGTTTACGATAAGATTCTTAATGATATAAGAATGATAACATTCAGCTCAATCAGTAAAGCTTAGGTTTGCAACACCAAAGGCTGTGTGCTTGATCTCTTGGGAATGTGAAGTTGTTTCTGAATACTGTAATGCAAATGAGATGCAAAAAGAACAGTGTTTGGTTACAAGCTGCTTTTAGAAAATACGAAAATACGTTCTTGCTTAAATCTAAATCTGTTCGCGCAAGAATCTGATGTCTAAATTAATAAACAACTCCAGTAATTTTCTTGCCGAATTTTATTACTTCTAGATGAGAATCGATTTTTCTTTGTGATTGAAGTCCAAGTGCTGAATTATTGAAATGTCTGGTTATCACAAGATGAAGAAGAGTCTCCCAAGATATACTTTCTTAAATCAGTTTTTGACATAAAGAAAAATGAAAGAGAATTTTTTTTGTTATATTTATATAAAGCTTTCTGACGCAATTTAATTTAAACTTCCAACTCACTTGAACCAATGTGTTTATAATAGGCTGTTCAGAATTTTAAGAGCATTGGTCATCCAATCAGAATAAAGTATTTAACACACGTATTACTAGTGTGGCTTCTATTGAACAGACGTCTTTGTAAAAACCCATTTCAGTTTAGTTAAATGTCCCATAATAACTGAAATCTTTTCCACGGTTCCTCAGAGCTGCCCACAGGATGGGAGAAGATTGACGATCCAGTGTATGGAGTGTATTATGTTGAGTAAGTTCTTCCTAATGATCTTCTAGAAACTCATACGTGTCACCTTTACAATTCAAATAATTCTGAACCTTGAAAAAGATCTTTGACTTTTCTCTTTTTTCACTTTTTTTCTGAGGGATTCTTGAGTTTCGTGCATAAATATGAAGGCATCAGGTTTTGATGTTGAGCTGTACCTCTGAGACACCAACTAAAATTAACTTTGGTTTAGCAGATCTCTATACATTTTTGCAGTATTTCTATTGCAAAACTGTCGAAAAAAAATAAACATCTGAATCTGTATATGTTTATGATGCTTCTGGTAGCCTATATAATTTTATTCCGTTGATATAATTTTATATTCCTCACACTTGTTCCTGTTCCCATCCCTTACTTCTCAATCTATGTCCTGTTCCTCCCTCTGGTTCCGTTATTGATGGTGTCCTTTGCCCACCAATCTTTATCATCTCACTCTCTCTCTTTCTGCCTCTCAGTCACATTAACAGGAAGACACAGTATGAAAACCCAATTCTGGAGGCTAAACGGAAGAAGCAACTGGAGCAGTCTCAGCCCGCTGAAGGTGAGCGCTCTGCTCCACATGCAGACCTCCCCACAATCCTTTGCTGGCTTTTGTTTTTTTATTAGGATTTTTTGCATATAATTATTTTAACTTGTTTATTTATTTATTTGTGTGTATTTAGTACTTGCTCAATTTAAAAGTATGCTTCCAAACTGTTTCACCATATGTAATATTTGAATGATATATAAATATATGTGTATATAATGAATAAATAAATAAATAAATATAATGATATATAATATTTTAAGTATATATTTTTGAAAGCCTCCTTTTAGCATGAAATCTATTCCGAGGTGTCTTGGGGATGACGTTGAGGTTAACAGTCGTGTCCTTTTCTGTAATTTACTCTAAATGCTGAGTGGGATGCCAGGACACATCCTTGTGTTTTGCTTCCCTGATTGCCTAAAAACTTGTTCTTTACTCCACTGATATACAAGTGGCAAAATGTCATTTGATTTTTTTTTATATGGATTAAATAATCTGCTTTTTGCCCTGTTATTCTGGCTTGGCTTTCGCCGGAGCCGCTGAATCGATTTGCTTAGACCGGAAATGCAACTGATATGGAAGACACTGAGGAACGTGCACTCTTCACTCTTTCAGAATGGATAGAGGAACATTCGCCAGGAGCTCCGCTAGCTAGCTTTGCTGCTAACCATCAGGAGACGTACAGAGAGCCCGGGACCGCGCCGCCACTACCACCACAGCCGGGGGCTAAACGTATGTGCTGGCTCTCGCCTGTCTATATGTGATATCACTTTCAACCTAATACACCAGCACTGGGAGACATTTAAAAAAATAATGTGATATTTCTGTTATCTCCACACATCTACTATAATTTTGTTTAGGTTTTAGTAGGCTTTTATTCTTTTTTTGCCGACTTCGGAATAAAACACCTTTTGATCCAAATAAATTGCCAAAGTATTTCAAGCAAAAATCTAGAAGAAGTGAACACTTTGTTTAGAGTTGAGTAGAGATGTCCGTGTGTGTGCCTTTATTAATTTAATATTAACAAAGTACAGAATCAACTAAAATGGACATGGTAAAATTTAAATTTACTGCAAAAAATAAATTTTTGACAAGCCAAAAATTCTTAAAATTAAACGATAAATCTTTTTTTATTATTATTATTAAAGGTTTTTTTTATTAATTTGCTTGTTTCAAGAAAATAAGTCTTGTTTCAAGTCGTCTTACCAGGTAAAGTTTCACCCTGTTGGCAGAGACTTTTTCTTGATTTAAGTAGTTTTTTACTAATTTTGTTCCCGTTTTTGTCAAGGAAAATTAATAAAAAAAAAATCTAATGTCATTTTTACTTTCCACTTATTTACACCGTTTGATTGTCAGGAAAATACCGTGTTTCGTATTCTAGTAAGCTGTTGAGGTCTGAATCATTGAATATATTGATTTAAAATCTTGTTAGAAAATTGAAATGCTTTAGATTCTGCACAGGCCGTGATAAAGCCAGATATAATTACATGTAAAGTGTAACTTCATTAGGTCCGAAAAGAAGCATAGGAGTGTTGCTAGTAGTGCTGTGACTATACCTCTTGAGGATTTAGGCTTAAGTGTGTGTGTGTGTGTGTGTGTGTGTGTGTGTGTGCGTGTGTGCCCGCTTCAGTTGTTCTTCTGACTGTCAAGTCTTCCTCGTCTTCGATATCTTCATCACAACCAGTCATTTGCATTCAGTGTAGTGACTTGCTCCTCAGGGCATTTGAGCAGTTTCTGTGATTCTTCGGTCCTGACAGGCCATGATGAACAGCTCACACATCATCTCCCAGCTCCATCACACCCTCACGCTCTACTCGCTCTTACACTCCCATTCGCTTGTGAATATTGGAACACACTCACAGGGTTTAATGTATGTTTGAAAATATCAAACATCGGCAGCCTTTATTTTGTTTTAATGGATGTTCAAATTCTCTAATTAAAGTTGCGTTAAAGTTACATCAAAAAACTAAGTAATTCATGTTCAAATTGGACACTAGAATAATACACGTATATATACATTATTATTTTTTTTTTGCTTGCATTACATAACACAAGGTTCTTCATAATCTTCTCATTAAACACAGAGGCTAGACACTTTCTCTCCACAATACTGTATGCTGTCGCTGATAAATTGTCTTTTGATTTTGTTGTAGGAGGAAAGCCGTTTTTTACCAGGAACCCTGCAGAACTGAAGGGAACATTCATTAACACCAAGCTCAAGAAGAGCCGGCGTGGCTTTGGCTTCACTGTGGTTGGGGGAGACGAACCAGATGAGTTTCTACAAATTAAGAGTCTGGTGCTCGATGGACCTGCCGCCCTGGATGGAAAAATGGAAACGGGTAATAAAGCAAATCTTTGCCCTCCGTGCTCAACACAATCACTCAACGCACTTTTATTTTTCAGGAGACGTCATTGTGAGCGTCAATGACACGTGCGTTTTGGGCTACACACATGCTCAAGTTGTGAAGATCTTCCAGTCAATACCGATTGGCTCAATGGTTGACCTTGAACTCTGTCGTGGCTACCCTTTGCCCTTTGACCCCGATGATCCTAACACTAGCCTGGTGACCTCTGTGGCCATTGTGGACAAGGAACCCATCATTGTCAATGGGAAAGAGAACTATGACTCCCCATCCAGTCATGGGAGCGAGACGGAAGGCGTTGGCGGCAGTGGCTGTAGTTTAAACGGCTCCAGTGAACCACCCCGTGCCCACAGCCCTTCAGTGGAAGTCGCTTCCAATGGTTCTCACGGTTATCCCAGTGACGTGGTGACTTTGGCGTCTTCGATTGCCACTCAGCCTGAGCTCATTACTGTCCACATGGAGAAAGGCGACAAAGGATTTGGCTTCACAATAGCAGACAGTCCTTCTGGAGGAGGCCAGCGAGTGAAGCAGATTGTGGATTACCCACGATGCCGAGGTCTGAGGGAGGGGGACATCATCATGGAGGTTAACAAGAGGAACGTTCAGAATCTGACGCACAATCAAGTGGTGGATCTGCTCAGCAAGTGCCCCAAAGGAAGCGAGGTGACCATGCTGGTGCAAAGAGGTAGGTGAACACACCAATTCTGGTTTACGTTTTAGTGCGGCGGAACAAAAGAAAATAAACCATCTCAGGCAGACCAAAGTGACCGATCCGTATCATTGTTCAGAATGGCGAAAGTTGACTGAAATCGCCCGGGCTGATCTGATTGCTTCGCTGCCATGCAATTTCCCACGAGTCTGGTGTTCACACAGTAAACATGATTTTATCAGTCCACCAGTTTTTATCAATTACGGGTTCAAGCACACCCATCCGAGAACTTCTTAAAGCCTCGAAATACGTCCGTTGATGGCATTCTAACATCCTTGGCCGAGAACAATTTCTGTGCAGTTCTCTCAGTTTCTAAGAGAAAGACCCAGTGATGCTGAAAGGCAAGGGGACGCAGTGACTCTAGTGTTTGCAAAGCCTAGTTTACAATTAAAGGTGAATTGAATTAAATGAAGCAGTGACGTTTTATTTTTTAAATTCTCTATTTGTTAAAGTGCCACATTTGGTCTGTTGTACATTGGGGGATCCACTGAATTGTCTGATGGGTTCATCGGTTTTCCAAAAAAAATGTTGATTTTTACAGTATTAGGAATTGGGATTTTCAAGAAATTCCAAGTACATGAACATAAGGCAAGCTGTTATGTAGTTAACCAAGTGGAGTTTAAAAACTAGATTTATCAACAGAGGAGACAAGAAAAGCAAAGCTCATTGTTAGGTGAAGGAGTGTGCTTGAGAAGGTTTCCGCACCGGAGAGACTGAAAGAGTGATTGAGAGAGAGCGAGAGAAAGAGTGAGTGTCTCAGGTGGCCGGCCTTTGCGGATCATGAATATGGAGTCTGCGACTTTGCTTTTCCCGAGGGCCACCAATATCAGCCGTCTGTTAACCCTGCCTGCCTCATACTGCTGAATTTAGGGGAAGAAAAGATAAGTCACAAATGTCAAGGTTATATGGTATTGGAAAAAAAAGCACTTTTTTTCATCAGAGTTGAACTTGAAAAATCCCCCACAAAAAGTAGTAAATGTGCTTTTTAGAGCCATTCAGTTGAATTCCAATGCATTTCAGCTAAAATCTATTTAAATTTGCGTTTGAAATGAGTTTGGGAAATGGTAGTATTAAATGTCAAGGTTATAAACTGTGTAATTCCATGCTTCACGGGAATGGGATCCAGTCATCATTTTTGCTTTTAGACAAATTTGAATCAATGCACTAAAAAACTTGAAAACGTCTTTTTTTTCGTTTCTTCTATGTTTGACCAATATCTTCCTTATAGTCCTTAGAGCAAAGGAAGCTAAAGAGATGGTACTGTCATTTTGTTCCTTTCGCATCCCCTGTCTTACGCTTTTCTTCAAGTTATCTTTTCTTTACTCTCCATCTGGTCAGACAAGCGATGCCTCTTGGGTCTGGAGCAGGGCTGTTGCTGGACGCAGTGGTGAACTAGTGTAGTGACGCCGCTCAGGTGAAGTCGAGGTGTCAGGAAACACCAGATCAATGCAAACGATTTTCACATTAGCACTAAAAAGGTCTGCAAATCGATTAAAGCGATAAAAACTGATCTCACTTGGGCAAGCTGCGTGTCAGTGAGGAAAATTAGCTGCTGTCTAGTTCATATGGAACAATAATTTCTGCATCAGAATTTTTTCACTTAAAAAAATAAAACAAAAAACATGAAACAAAAAAATGTGGGTTTAAATGAATATTTTTAATAAAAAATAATTTTTCAAAATAATTTTTTGCAGCCAGTTAATAACTTCTGTAATCATGAGGGTCTTGATGAACTGAAATGTAAAAGGAGTGTAGAAGCAACAATAACAAATAGTTATAAAGAAAAAAGACCTAGCACACTGGCATGCTAATCATTATACTGTATTTGAAAAACGGAAAGATGTTCTTCTTTCCATAAACCAACACTGAATACTCGCCTTAATAAATCTCTTTCTGAGGTAGTTTTCCACCAGTGACGAGCATTAGCTTGTAATATTGGTTATATAAAAAAAGTGCTTTTATTTGTCTTGGGTAAGTGCTTTTACCAGGCCAGATAATTACTGCTTGCCAATTGCAAGGCCAAAAATTGTTGTATTAAAGCTTCGTCATTTTGCATTCGAAACATCGACTAGCCTGTAAACAAAAGCTTATACAGTGCTTATACCTTTTATGGCTCATCAATAATACTGGCGTCCAGTTCTTTCCATCAGGTACAAAGCCAAGTTGTCCACCAGGATTTGATGGCCTACTGAACTGATGTCATCGAACGGTTTTGCCGAATTTAAAGTATGCACACGCTCGATACAGTAAAATAAGGTCTAAAATGACTATTGGACCAAATTCCTTTTGATCATAATTCTTTCCTTTTAAGCAAGTTGAACATAATTTAGAACCTAAAATACAATACCCATGCCATGAAGAACATTTCTAATGCGTAATATCTTTACTAAACATTCTATAGTTGGGAAAACCTCTATATAATGTGCCATGGATCAGTTATACTGTATCTGTTCTTTGAGTCGAAACAGCCGATAATGGCAAAGAACAAACGTGTTTCACTATTTGTGTGATGTTCAACCCACGTTTACACGTGTTGTGCTCCAAGAAAGGATGCACAGCATGTTTGACCCGTTAAGACGTTTAACCTTGAAGACGTTCCACAGTCGGCTCTGCTGGTCCACAGAATAATTGTCTCGCGTCGGTCAAACGGATCCAGCTCATATACGTAGGTGGACTGACGCGACTGCATGTTTTAACACACTTATTTCCAATCAGTTAGCATTGTGCCGTCGATTGCGTCTTTGTGCAATTTCACCGTTACTGCGAGCCAGAATCTATCACAACACATCTGCTTAAACATTGGATGTTAATTCCGAGTTAAAATCGCATTTGTTTGCTCTGATTTGACTTTAAACCCTTGTTTTTCAAGGAAAAGAGCCGTTATCGTTAGCTTCCCTTCCCGGCGTAATGAAGGTTTTCCTCGAGATATTTCTTAGCCGTTCGGGTCTAAATGTCACGGTTACAAATGCGCCGTATAAAGCGGCTTCACGCATCTGTTATGCCTGAGGTAATGAGTTCAACACAGTGTGCGTGTCTGAGTAGAATATGTGATGGCTGAGGCTCAACAGTTCATTATTTCCCCATGTTGTGTGTATAGGATTATAAATTACTGTGTTCTTTAGAATTGTTTTCTGTCGTTATTGACTTATTATAGCTGACGTCACAGAGCGAGGTGAGAATTATTTGCCAGTTGTGGCCCCTAGGGTCCATATCTGAATAAGTGCTCTGCGTTTAACCCGTCCATGAACGTGAGGTGAACACACACACATGCAAACCCGGAGCAGTGGGCAGGCTTAATCTATGGGGAGCATGTGGGACTCTGAGTCTTGCTCAGAAACACTTCAGTTGTCCAGCACCAACGGCCCAGAAATTGAACTGCTTATGTGTCACATCACACAACTTTGGCTGTGTGTGTGTGTGTTCAGTATGTGTGCGCACCTCATCCCAGATGCGTGCACTTATCCAAAGTCAAATGACTGTTTCTCTATGTAGCCCGGACCAAACGAGCACTTGCACTTAAGCGAAGATTGCACTTATAAGATGTTGCGTTTAACCAAACCCATTTCCTTATCTTTGAATGGAAATAAAAATGAGACCGAAGACTGACGAATAAACGTTTTTGACGTGCAGCGAATTTTGCACTTAAGCAACATGCACTTATGAGCAGTCGACTGTATTGTTTGATTACAACTATTGGATTGAAATAAGATAAAAGTGCTTTCATTATATGTAGCATGCTACCATATTAGGTCAAAGCGTATTGAAAGTAGCAAAATGTTTTACATGCATTTTAGCAAAAATAATTAAATCATTGCAATATTCAACATTGTAATATGTATCCAGTAAAAACTCTAAAGAAAGGTTTAGGCAGAATGAGCAAAGGAATGAAATGTGCTACTAATACGTTCTGGAGTCGCGCTCCTCTCCTCTCAATTCGTCTCCTTTAGTGTTTCCAGAGAAAAGAGCTTCAGATGAGCAGATGTTGAAGGAACAGAGTCTGTCTATATACCCAGTGAGAAACCTGCCTCGTTTTGCGTCGACCAGTGGATTCAAAACTGCTACATTAGTAAAATACGTCCTGAATTATTTACCGTTTTAGTTCCACTTGAAATTAGTGAAGGAAATCCAGCACAGAACCGGACGAGACCGGCTCATGTGATTCGCAATAGGGAAGTCAAACTCCTCGCTGCCGTCCATGCTAGAAGACTTGAACCTAAAAACCTTCTCGGGACACATAGAAGGCCATTCTGTAGCGTAATTGAAATTCCTCCTGCTGGTTTTATCTGCATCTGTCTCACTGAGGAGGTGAGTATTGCTCTGGATATGGATAGTGTGATGAAAGGAAAAGGTGAAACGTGCTATCTGATCCTCTCTTTATGAGCCATCAATCAGCAGTGGCAGCACACGTCCCGCTTTCCCGGGCAGATATGAAACGCTCTCCAGCACCAGCTTTTGCTCTCCGGGTCTCATTAGCAGCTGCAGCCAACTGAACGTGTGAAGCCGCGTTCATGCCGACAGGAAAATGAAAAAGCAAAGGAAAGTTGCCGAACACAAAGTCTTTTCTTTGAGAGATGAAACTCCTCTTCCTCGGGCTGGTCAGAATACTATTTACTCTTACTCAGATCCGGCTCCAGGTTTTATTTATTACTGGTACACAAATGCTTTCTGTTGAAATATGTATCAGCCGTGACAAGAGTCGGGAAATCTTTGCCCGTGTTTACGGCTTCATGTTTAAGGAGTTTCTGTTTGTGATTACACTTTATTAGTTGAAACATCTTTTGTGTTGTGATTCTATAGTTTTGATTTGTGATTGATTGAATTGCAAACCAGTGGATTTTTGTTGAAATGGCTATTAATGGGAATGTTTACACATTACTAATGAATATTTTTTTTTATTTTATTTTTTCATTATTAAAATAATGAATTATTAAAAAAAATTATTAAAGACACACACACACACACACACACGCACGCACGCACGCACGCACGCACGCGCACACACACACACACACACACACAAAGTGTGTAAAATAGTATAGTATAAAATTACAAAAATATAGTACATCAGCAGCAATTATCTGGACAGATGATATATATATATATATATATATATATATATATATATCTTATATATATATATATATATATATATATATATATATATATATATATATATATATATAGCTTAAGATGAATTACGTATAATATCCCTGTAAAGTTTTAGACTATTTGTAAGTATGTTTTAGACACCTAGATTTGAATCAAAGAAATAGTTGCGAAAAGTAGCTCTGCCTGTTGCTTAAATCAGCACATTTTTTACATTTTGAACTACTGTACAGCGGTCATAGAGAGAATCTTCTCAACTTCAGCTTGTTGTAGAGATGAAATTCCGAACCCACCAATCAGATAATCTCACACCTTGTTTCCATGACGATGTTCTGGCGCATCACTGCTGGGGTTTTCAGTTAAAATGATACAGTCTGACTTTCACACAACATGCAGCCGCATCACATCCTGTAACAAATGTGAGCAGGCAGGCAGTCAAAGAGAGACAGGTGGATTCTACTCCTGTTAGCATCCTGTTCTTTTATTTCATACTTTACATTCGATTGGCACGTTTGTGCAAGCTAACGTCACGCTAGAAGCGCTGCCATTCGAGCTCTACGACTGCATGTTCGTGCATGCGTACCCAGGACCACTTTAGCTTTCCCTCATGCCCCGTCACCTCCAATTTTAGGCCATGTCAATTTTACATGCGTCTACACTGTGAGTGAACGTCTCGCTGTTCATAAAACTTCATAAAAGCAATTTGACAGATTTTAAGCGGTTTACTTTTCAATGGTTGCTTTTGTGGCTTTAAATCCAGCAGGATTTTAGCAAAAAAATTCTATTTAGAAAATACCACAGTATTACATTGTCAACTCATTTGTCACTGATTATGTGAATGGTTGGCTGGAAGGTGGCACGAGATCACAGCAAGAGTGCGTGTATCATCTCCCCATATTTACACTGTTTTTAAAGGTTGCTGAGATTAGCTCCAGCTCTCCGCTACCCAAAAAAAGAACGATGATGCTTTGAATTTTGAATGGAGGAGGGTTGAAGAGATCATATGTAATTTTGAGTAAAATTATGAGACTTCATGTGCACTAGTTATATTTGTGCATAAAAAAAACATAAATATAAACAGGTTTTTAGTTGATATAACAAGCGTTTAGTATATTGTTGGGCTCATGATGCCAATTTTGCTCCTGCAGTCCATAAATTCTGACTTTATTGGATTTAATCCAGAATTGTGAATGCTTCTGGTTTAAGACAAATGAGATGATGCCTTAGACGGCATCTTCTGCACAGATGATCCTGACCATCAGAATCGGATTCTCCCCGACCCCGGCCTTCCTGTCACACAAACACACTGCATCTTAATCGTCTCCCCTGTGGCTGACACGGGTCACGCTGACCTGTCGCTGGCACTCCTCCTGATCTGAGGTGATGCTCAGCTTTTTATTCCCAGAGTTACAGAACGAGGTCACACATATCATTTGTTAATACTGTTTTATATTCTCGTGTCTGACTTCCTAATCTGGTTTGGTATGCTCAAAAAAGACAGTGTTTTTCGTTTCTTTTAACCTTGATTTTTGTCTGTCTATCTTCTTGATTAAACAGGTATTTTGTAAATAAGTTTTTGTATTAATTTATTTTCCTTTTGATTTTGTTAAATATGCATTTTTACTATTATTTTTTTTTTTTTTTAGAAATAATAATCTTAGGATTTTAGATTACATATGATCACTTTTCTATTTATATAATTTATATGTTTTCTATTCCACTTATATTATTTTTATTTAATAAATATATATTTAATAAAGCATCAATGGAATAATTTATAAAGATTGATTTGGATGTCTATTAATCTTGAAAACGGTAATATGTTGCCTAGTTATGTTTTGCTATTTTAAATGGAAAGTTGTTACAAAAGGGTTATAGTTATTATAAAATGAACTGCAAAGTCGGTACTTGTTTAATCGCTTTTAAATAGATAGTTAGTTGCTGTGAATGTCAAACCACTGAATAAATAATAAACATCGTTGCATAACTCTCAGTCTTAAAATAAGACCAGCAGCAGAAATTCAAGGTGCAGACCTCAAGCTTTAGGATCTGATTTAGAACACAAATGGATTCACCCTCTATTAATCCATAGCTGCTATTTACTTTACCTTCAGTAAATAGCGATTTATAGGATTTAGATCAAGCCATTATGTGTCTTGTGAAGTGAATGAGAAAGATGGATTACTAGGTATTAGGCAGCATCTCTTCTCCATAAGGAAAGACCTTCAAACACTCTCTGGGTTATAAAATCAAACCCGCACAAAAGATGGTACACATTTTAGCCAAGCTTGTTGCTGTGCAACTGGATTTTTCTCTCAGTGTGTACTTCTGATTTCTAAATCATCTGCCTTAAAAATCTTTTGCATGTGGTTCTATCAACGTCTTGAAATTTTAAATAATTTTACTCCCTTTCCTTCGTAAAACGGTCAGTGCACATACATCACTAAGAGAAGCATCGATGTAAATAATGAAAGCACGGGTGTGGTGACTGGGAATAGGGCTGCTTGTTTGTCTCTCGTAGTTCTAAAAAAAAAAAAATGCCATGAGTGTAAAATATTTATTTACACGAGCAGCAAAGAAAAATATATAATAGCGGTGTGAATAAAACCTAAAAAGAACATCCAGCAATCATGGCGTCAGAACACTATGAGAGAAGCTCTTGTTCCATTGACACTTAAAAGGATAAAAAAAAAGAATGTTAGCAAAGGCAGAGTGTTGGCGATGCTGCAGAACTTTTAACAATTAATGTGCTGTGGTGAGGAAGACGGCGGAGGAAGACTCCACGGTGCCGAGGAGGTTTGTTTTGGGGGTAATTAGTCGGTTTGGGCCTGATGGGAAAGGTCAGTATGGATGATTAAAACCCACTTTTGTGTCATAATGATAGCGAATAGTGAAGGATTTCGGCAGAAAAGGATGAGCGCATGTGTGTTAGCGTGGGCGTCCGCAGACAGCTTGCTCTCAAGGGAACCGCTTCCCAATAAAATCTCTCTTTTTTCCCCAAACCAGACTGGAACTGCTCAAACACTTGCGCTCAGATATCACAACGCGAGCTGGGTGTGATCTGTAATCAATCTCACCGCTTGCCTCAGTTTCTTTTTTTTTTATGTGTGGAGTAATGACGTACCTTCTATTTATATTTGAATGCATAATTTATGCACAGCCTGTCAGATCCTTTCTGATGGAAACGTAGGAGGGGGACGTTGGCATGCCCGCTCGCGTAGAAGTGGGAGGGCAACGTGTTCGGAGGAGGGAACGCGACAGCAGAGCGAGCGCAGCATCGCTTGTGATGGGGAGAGAAGAACGACGAGGAGCGAACGCATGAAGACGGAGTGAGGGTGATGCACATCGAAACCAGGAGGGGGAGGGTGAAAAAGAGAAAAAAGAGAAGGAGAGAAAGGGAGAGGGAGGAAAAAAAAGGAGGCTCAAAAGACGGGGCGATTCGAGGACTGGATCTAGATGCAGGATTCTTCGGCGGCAACATCGCGAGGGGCTGGGACGCAGGAAGATGGTTTCAGTAAGAGGGGAACTGACCGTTGCCTATAATTTAATGTTCAGTATCTTGGACTCCTTCTCCATGGGTAATCGCTTAGCACCTGTCTGGGCATCAGCCCCTCTCCCGTGTCTCGTGCGTCCTCTCTTTCTCTGTCTGCCTCTTCTTTTTCTGTGTGTCTTCATCTCTCATGCAGCATCTGGAAGGTTTAAAGGGATAGTTTTCCCAAAAAAGCAATCCTTTACTGTTTGCTTGCCTGGAGTGCAAAGAAGATGCTTGGCAATACACTCTGCCTCTGGATTCAATTTAGCATTATTTTTTATTTATTTTTTTCAATTCAATGCAGATTTAGAATTTTGAGAAAACTATAACTCTAAGTCTTCGGGGTGCGCTCAGGGTCCCGTAATGCGTGGTTCGTGCCTCCCGCCTCACAGCTGATTCCATGTGAGAGCAAAGGAATAGGAGAAGAACTGTCGCACCACGCGCCCTGATTCGACTCATCCGTCTGTCCTGGGACTGCATTCAGATTTGTGCCTGTGGGGAAGGTGAAATCGCTGTGTGCACACCATTAATATCTCTGTCTCTCGCTCTCCGTAGGGGTGGCACCTGCAAAGAAGAGCCCTAAACTGGTGAGTCCTTGACTCTTTTATTCATTCCACTCCATACCTCCTAACTAGCATTCGCTGTATTTATACATTTTAATTCTGTTATTGTTTTTATTTAATTTTTTTATTTATTATTATTGTTGTTGTTATTGTTCAGACAATTTATTATTAAACACCTGTTGTTGTTGTTGTTGTTGTTGTTGTTGTTGTTGTTCTTGTTAATAATGTTGTTATTATTATTATTTAATAAATAATTTATAATTAGAATTATTTTTATTTAATTGTTAGTTTTATAGTGTTTTATGGTTAAGTGCTTATTATTATGATTTTCTTTTTTTTTTTGCCTGTGTATTTTTTCTCAATTTCTATACATTTGTTTGCTGGAATTTCATGAAAAACAACTGAAATTAACCAACTTTATTGATCAGGCTGCAGCCATACTATATTTATTTATATTTAAATGTATTCATTTATACATTTCTGTTATATAACTTCTGTTATAGTTTTTTATTTTTTAAGTTTTATTTGTTATTGTTGTTGTTGTTGTTGTTGTTGTTGTTGTTGTACAATTTATTATTGGGCGCTTTTTGTTGTCGTTTTTTTTATTTATTTATTAAATAATGTATTATTACAATACAGTATTTCATTTATTATTTTATGTTTGCAGTTGTTATTTTTGTTTTACGGCTAAGAACTTATTAGTATTATAATAATAATAATTATTTTATTTATGAATTTTTGTGCTCCTGTATTCTTTTCCTCATTTCTTGCTTATACTTTATGAAGAACAACACAAATTCCTCAGCTTTGTTTTTCGGGCTGCAGCCAGACTTTCACAGTGTTTCTAAGTTTACATTTAAAAACACATCAGTGTACTGAAGAGTGCATTAAAGAATGGAGCGTTGTGCAGGGTCTTGAGCGGGCGTGCCCCCCTGGGAGGAGTCTCGCTTTCATTGGTGGAGAAAGAAGCTTGTAATAGCCCCCCAGTGGCTTGACAAAACAATGATGGCGGAAGGGTCCCGTCCCTGAAGTGTCGGGGCAGGCATTGTTGTGATCAGTAAGCCTGGACTGTTTTTCTGCCTCAGAATTGCGTTGATGATGTAAACATGTTTGAGCCGAGGGAGACTGCGCAGCGTAGGAATAATCAGCGTTTGTGTGTTAAAATGGCAGCCTTGGCTTTTCTACTTTGTTGAAATGGAGTCTTTGGTTTCATGACTCTTTAATGCCAAAGGAGCCTCTAGTTATTCTCAGATGCATCGAGTTTAATAGAAGTTGATTTAGTTACCAGCCATCACGGTGGTTGAATTTTTCAAGTAAAAGTTCATGTTTGTATTCAATAGACATTTTTTACCTTTCCAAAAGGAGTCACATAACTCCAAATTGACTCAATTTGTATTTGTAGTCAAGCGACTTGTTGGTCAGAATCGAACCCAAACCCTCCTTGTTGCAAGCACTAATCACTTTTTGAGCTAGAAGAAAGTTGTTGTTGATGATGAAGCAGATTCTGTATAAAATATTCTATTTAAACGATTCTGTTTAGAAGGTTAAAAAAACAAATGTAACGGATACGTTCTATTTGCACGTAGCCATCAAAAGCATTAAATGTAATGAGAAAAAATTGGGAAACAATCCCAACTCTCCTCACCGCCATTACAACCCCTTATGGTTTATTTCCCTTGAAATGAATTTTACATAATAGCTGTTGAATGTCAAGGAAGATCCTTGACTTGAGTGAATGTGAAGCAAAGTGCGTCACATTGTGTTGCACAATCGTTTCCGGCCTTTTTTTTCTTCTTTTCCATTTTCTTTTCTCATTTATTCCGAAACTGTTTATATGTAAAGATGTGTTGTTTCTTCCCGTATTAATTTTGGCATTGTCCCCTGCAGCAACAGTTGGAGCGCAAGGACAGTCAAGGCAGCTCACAGCACAGCGTCTCCAGTCAGCGCAGCGTCCACACGGACTCGCCGCTCCACGCTTCCCAAACCCTTCTCAACGACTCGGCCGCCCCACCGCCCCCCTCCCAGCCCCTGCCCAGCCTGCCCCAGGACCCTCCAGCCGACGGAACTCTCCAGAAGAAACCAGATCCCTTTAAAATCTGGGCCCAGTCCAGGAGCATGTATGAAAGTAGGCGTAAGTAACATGGGATTCCGGTGGAGGGTGTGTTGGGTTTGGACTTAGAGGTCTATCCTTTGGTGTTAAGCTGGGGGTGGGCTATGAGAGGTGGTCTTCTTGATCAATGTTTCTTTCATTTTTTGAGTTTACTGACCAACTTTGTGCCTAGTTCAGAGCAATTTGCTTTCCCCTCAATGGTGTCCAGCACGTTGACCAGCTTTTAATCCCCTGACATTTTTCCAGACCAGTCAATGCACACACAATGCTTTTGTTTTTTCTTCTTCTTCGTGCCCAGACCGCTTATTTAAATCGCACGTCCTTATATGCTGGCGGTAGCCTTTCACTGTTCAAAGAGCCGTGTCAAAGGAATGTAAACTATCAGCTGTCAGTAAGAATCCAGCGTGTCTGTTGTGATCAGAGAGCTCTTTTCCGATGAACATGTCATCTGCACCTCCAAAGCCATTCATTAGCCTTTTCCATTCCCTCGTTCCCTGTCTTTTCCTTCGTCTGCTCACTCATGGTAAGAAGCCGACACAAACTGCGAGCCACTTCTGACCAATTACACGTCTCTCCGCCATCAGCGTGTTCACACGCTCCAGCGCGCTCTAAATCAGGTCTTTTGACAAATGTGCATATAATTGGTGGTGGTGGAAGACAGTGAATCCGGTACAACTTTCATGTGTACCAGAGCAGAGGGGCTAATTAACAGCTACATCCTTCAGCAGTTATTACTGCTCCAGTGTTTTGGTCTGCAAACTTTGACTAGCTTGGAGTGTTTTCATATTCTCGGCTGTCTCAACACAATCCCCCGAGATGTCCGGATGCTTGGCTTGGCCAAATCCGATTCACATCCAAATCGCTTCTCAAAGTCCACTGTGCTTGTTAGAAGTGTGTTGTGGTAAATTTAGCTCATGGAATATTTGTTGCGTAATCGTCCTTTGCATGCTTACGAGAAATTCCGATATATTTTAAGATTTGCAGGAGAATGCTCAGCTCGGTGTCCTCCGGGTGTCCTTAAAGTGGCTTAGTAGGATCACGATTGCAGAAATAGGCAATCGCTTTACTGCGTAATGGATATTGAGAGGCAAATTGACCCATCAGTTTTGGCTGTGGTGTCTTCGTTTTCTTCGGTTGTTGACACGGCTCTTAAGAATTAAAAAACATTCTCCTCGGTAAATGGAAATTCTTGGAAACCATTGGATTTTCCACAGAGGGACCTGGTTTCCAGCTCCTGAATGTCCCCTGGTAGAACATCATGTGATGGAGCAAGAGTGCTACAGGGTCAATAATGTAAAACCTGACAGATTGCTGATGTCTGCAAGGTTTGATGTCAGGAAGCTGGGAGGAGGGGGGAGCCTGTGCTGTTGCCCACCCTGACGGATTTGACATGGAGGAGCTGTGATGTGAGACACTGTTTAAACTCAAGGGCACAGCATCTTCAATGGAAGAACCTTTTTTTTTTTTTTTGGTTCTCAGATCTAGATCTATGTAAATATGCCCACGTCATTCCTTGTCCCTGGCGAAATCCGTGTCCCAGTGATTGCCAAAATTCAAGCAATTGTTTTGTACCTTTACTGGAGTGAATAATTTCAAGCGAAAAGTCCAGATGTGTGAACAACAGGCACATCCATTAGTGGCATTAACTCTGCACACTTGAATCACATTTCTTGAAAAATGAAAGAATAGTTGGTATTAGAAATCAAAGCTCATGCGTCACTGTGCCGGGATTTGATCCCAATCTCAAGCTGTTTCTTCTCCCTTTCAGTACCTGATTACCAGGAGCAGGATATTTTCCTGTGGAGAAAAGATACCGGATTTGGATTCAGGATCCTCGGAGGCAATGAACCTGGTGAGCCGGTAAGTGGAATCTGAGTTTTAATGGCTAGTGTGATTCTACAGAACTGTAGTCATTAAAATTTAATGTACCAATTGAAACCAATAGTTTTTTCAAGACATGAGATGTAGATGCTTTTTTCATTTATTGGACGGTATTAATCATTGCTGCAAATTCTAATCCTTTATATGATCTATTCTGTTATAAAAATAATTGGTTTTCCTGGTATTATATCTTTTTTTTTTTATCTAAACTACAAACGTATGCGCAATCTATTCTGAATCAGGTACATAACATTGGGTATATACGACATTCAAATATTGTTTTTTAATTTACATATTACTTTACATATGACATCATTTTATGTTATGTACTGTATATACTTTTACATAAAACATTTATTATATTAAACAGAAACTCATTACAAAAAAGTCATTTTATTGGTCATTTATTGCGTAGTGATAGAGAGTATTTGTGACCAATCGGTTCCACAACTGAAACTGATCCAGAACAGATCTCACACCACTGCCTAGAGATGCCCACTGCTCCGGGTGTGTGTGTTTCCTGTGTGCATTAACACTGCACTAAAATAAATGCTACGCCACTGTAAACTTCTCCACTGTAAAATAGAGTTTCACTTTCTTCACTTTTTCTTTATTCTCTTCATTCTCTTCAACTTTCCATCCTCATCAGTTCTGCTTAGTTGTTTTAATATATTGCCAAATGTTTGCTTGACATATTTTGGGTAAATAAAACGTTTCATATAAGTGGAACTTTTTTGTGCTAGTTTGTTTCAGTGAGCCTTTTTGGGCCAATTACGATGTGTTTGGAAAAAAATACAACGCTGATAGCACCAAAGCCCATTCCATAAATATAGAACCTCTGAAGCTTTTCCAAATAAATTACCGTACTTCACGCTTGGCAGACTCTCTGCTTCTGTTCTTGTGGCACTGAATAATGTGCTGAGCACATTGCAAACATGCATATTTTTTAGGAAATAATTTCCAGTTTTTAAATATTTTTTTTACCAAGCCATCAGTTTTTTAATTTTAGAGAGGGGAATAACATTTTAACGGATTAATTTCAATTTTCTTCTGGCTCAGTTACCCCCACACAAAAATAAAACTCATTTTGTATGTTTTTTTGTTAGATTTTATTAAAATTATCTATTAATATTATTTACTTAATTGATACAAGCAGGATACAATATTACAGTAACTTTAAACGTTTAAATGTCCTTGAATATTTTTGTGAATCGGTCTAATAGTCTGTCTTTCTTCTTCCTTTCTCTAGATTTACATTGGACACATTGTGAAATACGGAGCGGCGGATGAAGATGGGCGCCTGCGATCGGGCGATGAGCTGATCTGCGTGGATGGCACCGCTGTCGTTGGCAAATCTCATCAGCTAGTTGTTCAGCTCATGCAGCAGGCCGCAAAACAGGGTCACGTCAACCTCACCGTGAGGCGCAAGACCGGATATGGAAGTATGCTGGCTCAATATTTCTTTAGCTTCGGTGGATAAATTGCAAAAGTGTAATATTAATTGGCAACAATATTTTTAGACTCGTGACTCTGTGTTTTGCATTTGTATTAGGAAGAACACTAATGTTGCTATGACAACAGATGCATCGTTGTGAGAAACAGGTCATTGATTCACCTGCAGCATCATAAACGAGTTTGATCCTGTCACATCATACGATTAAATTATTCATATTTCACTTCTGGTACGTTCAAACGAGAATTTCAGAAATGATAGCTGATTGTGTAGGTGAAATTGTGTGTCTTTGAAGAGCAAAATCTATTTATGGCGTTAACACTTAGGATGGATGAATGGATGGATGGATAGATAGATGGATAATTAGACAGACTTACTCCAAAGGTATTCATTTATCTGATACTTTTATCATTACTGTGACAATTGTTGCATGCACAGTCTAAATCTTGTTTTTTTTTTTTTGGTATTGAACCCACAATCCCTACCAATTTTCTACCAAGTTCTACCAAATCACAATGCATTCGAAAAGTGTAATTTATATCAGCAGGTCCTGTAATTCCACCGTGTTGGTTGGCAGATTAAAACTGTCTTTTGTGATTATCTACATCCTTTTTTGTAATGATCAGCATGACCATTTGAAATCTGAATTATGCAGGATTTTGCGGTCTGATTATCTATTCCTATCAGACAGACTTTATTTAAATGAGACCTCATGGCACACGATAATGAGGCTTTGCCTGCTGACTTTGCCTAATTAATCTGTGCCTTTGGATCCCGCATGTCAAGTCTCTGGGCATAAGTTACGCGTTTTTTTACTGATACTAGGTCACTTACCTGAAAACATGTCCCAGTCTTACCATTGTACGAGAATGGCTGAACATTTTACATGGACGTTCTTGCTTGATAATACAGTATTCTGATACTGGTGGCTTTTACAAAATCAGCCGTAATCTTCACAAATGTTGCTTTGAGACTGTCAGAATCTACAGGATATGATGTCCATCTCCACTACATGTGTCTTGCAGTTACATGGAGTTCTCTTCGTCACAGGCAAAAGAAGTAGAATTGTGATGTTCTCAGTTTAACGCAAAGAGTCTTGAAATGGTTGATTACCATGCAAATGGTGAATAGTAAGGAATTCTGCTCTGTTGTGGACTAATTGTTCAGTAATTGTGAAGAAAGTGCTTACATTAAGTGATGCTGCCACCCATTTAGCCTCTCTTTAGAGAGGTAGTTCCTCCCCCTAAAAGCTGATTGGCTCTGTGGTGCACCTTACAAATTTAAACATTATAGACCAGACAAATTCCGTCACTATTTCAAATGTGAACACATGGCAAAATATAATATTTTGAGTGTGTGGCTCCAACAATCCACACCTACACACTTTATGCCGCCATTCTTAACACAATTGCAGATTTAATTACCATTTCTTTAAATATTTTACTCGGACTGTCAATCTAATAGTCCTAAAAACATTCTTAATTAAGTTAATTCTCACTCAAGCAATGCTTCCATCTCCCCAGTATTGCAGATCTGCTTTAAACACTAAATTGTTTGTTAAAACATTGTCGTCTTTTGTGTTTAGTGTCAAAGGTGGATGGTGAGATGCCCCCTTCCCCAGCCTCGTCTCATCACAGCAGCACACAGGCGCCTTCCTTGACTGAAGAGAAGCGCACGCCGCAGGGCAGCCAGAACTCCCTCAACACGGTCAGTTCCGGGTCAGGCTCCACCAGTGGCATCGGCAGCGGCGGTGGAGGTGGCAGCAACAACACGGTGGTGCCCAATGCCATTCAGCCCTACGACGTGGAGATCCAGCGTGGAGAGAACGAGGGATTTGGATTTGTTATTGTATCATCGGTGTCGAGACCTGAAACCGGCACCACTTTTGGTAAGATCACACAGGTTGTGGTTGGCTCATGAAGATAAAACTTTATTTAGGAAAGACCCATTACTTGTGATTCTCTTCTCTTGTTATGAAATGGGAAAACACTTTTTTTTTTTTCTTAATTGGGCTTTAGAATCTTTGCTTTACAGTTTTATTTATGTTAGTTTGTCTGCCTAGAGCAAGGATTATTACTCAGCGTAGCCTTGGTTCATGATATTTGGTGAATTTACATGAACCGTACTGGTCATGAACCCAGGCAAGACTGCGTTTAGTGTTAATCATATTATGCGTTTGATCCCTTTTTTGTTTTTTTTTTGTGGCTGTACAGAGATGATCTTTAAGAAAGATCTTCCAGAGAAATGTCTAATTTGTTGTAGACACCTCAAATTTGGCTCTGTAAACTTATTTTGAACAAACGTTTTTATGACCAGAGTCTTTTCAGAGTTTGAGTTTTGAATTTAATTGACTCAAAAATGATGAGTCTTCTTCGACTTGGAATAAATGTGAAATATGTTGCGTTTTAGGTTTAAAACCAATTGCAATCATAGGATAATTTTTTTTCCCCTCCTTAACCGAATTGTAAGGCTTTTGTGAGCCTGTAAGGCTGAACTGAACACACTCGTCTGAACCTTCTCTCTGTGTGGGAATCTGTTTCTGCTGTTCTACTCGGGTCTCCATTTCTCACCATATTGTTCTAGAGATAAACAACACCAAAAATTAACTCAGCCACAGCATTCAGATTAGTAACACGGCTTGTAATGGAGATATCAAGTTTCCATAAAGAAAGTCAAGCATGCCATCTCCTGTTAAATACAGACTCAGATCCACTTCTGTTGTGCTGATCAGAACCTTCATCGCTCTAGAAGCTAACAACACTGATGGCAGCCGCCACTCAAGTGGAATGTCTCCGACAGACTTGTGATGACTCCATGTGGGAGTTTCGCTCAAAGACGAGCCACAGAAGAGGTTTGACAGAGATGTAGAGCAGGAAGATTCCACACTCGTTCACTGTGATGCGTTTCTGGGAAACTCTTGAAAAGCTGTCGAGTTATTTCGATCTTGTTCAAGAAACACATGAACTCCATAACTTTGTTACTTGGGTATGGCTAGTGAATAAATAGTTTGTTTACTTTTTGTAAACCAGATTGTCATCAATTATTGATAATTTTATTCTATTGACTAGCATTTATATTTATCATTATTGTTATACTACTTATAATAAAAAAAAAAGGCTTGATGCTATACTTCGTAAAAGAAAGTAGGTGGAATGGATGGATGGAAAATGGATGGGTAAATAAGCAAACAGGCAGAGCTATAGACAGATGGATATGATATAGATGGATGGATCGATATAACTATTGATAGACATGGAATTTTTTTCGTATTAGGATCAGAAACATTTAGCATTGCTTGGTGTTAGCAATGTATTTTTGGAACGTTTACATTCTGCATTGTGCTAGAAATGTAAATATTTTATGAGATTTCTATGGAGTTTAAAAGAAGCACGGACGAATCAGGAGGACGAATATTTACATAATGGGAATAATACAGACTCAGCTGGAATACAAAGAGCCGTCTTGCTCATTTCAGTAGTTCACTGTCTGCTCTTGCTGTAGACTCCATCGTCTTTGCTGTCCATTCAGTCTCTAGCCTCTGTCTCTCACCTCTTTGGGAGAGTTTTTGCTTGCAGGGCACAATCTGTGGGCACTCATTAAAAATGTTGGCACTTCAGCTTGGTGGCTTGGTGTATTAACCCCTACACATTCTTTCCCCTTTTTCTCTTTCTGTGTTTTTTCTTTTTCACCTCCACCACCCACCACCCCCCAAAATTAACATCAACTTAAAAACAATCACATGCACAAATGCTTTTGGCCTTAAGCTGGAAACGCATGTGTGGCAATGCCTCATAAAATAGGTCGGATCATCGAAGGAAGTCCGGCGGACCGCTGTGGGAAGCTGAAAGTTGGAGACCGGATCCTGGCGGTGAACGGCTGCTCCATCACCAACAAGTCACACTCTGATATCGTCAACCTGATCAAAGAGGCTGGGAACACGGTCACGCTGCGGATCATTCCAGGCGACGGTCAGTCAAACATGCCTTTTGTAAAGCCTTATAGTGGAGACGAGAGCATCCTGGTGCACGTGGGTGTTTGCAATATGTGTGATGGTACAATCTTCTGCATACTTCTCTCCGAAGCCTCGGCGTAATAACGGAGAAGGTGCAGTCAGCATTATTAGGAGAAGAATAATGAAGAAATCCTGCAGGGAATCAACTAAGTGAATATTCGTGGCTCACAAGGGTATCACAGAGACGAAGTGCTTTCAAATTTTCCTGTTTTGATGGCAGCAATTTAACCCCAAAATTGTGAGAGTGTAAGATGGAATCTGGCAACCGGATCAAGATGTAAAGCATTTGTTTTAAATCAATCCCTAAAATTACAATACTTGATGTATTTGCATGTTTACTATACATGTTGAGTATAAAACTGAATTGGGTTTATTCACTTTATTCTGAAACTGAAAGCAAGATTTGATCAGCTTGTGAAGAAGGTAGTGCCCCGGGTATCAACTTGCTTTTCCTTTGCTAGTGTGCTTTTCTCAGAGAAAAGGTGACATGCAGAAATGAGAAAGCTGGTGCCATTACAGCTCGGCTCAGCCATAATGCATGATGCCAAATGCAGCGAGGTCAGCCTGCGAGTTCTGCATCTCTTTTAGTCAGAGATCACAAGCGCTGCTGGCAGAACCTTGGGAGTGAGACAGTTTTGAGCTTATAAAATAGATTTAAAAATGTGGCATTTTTCTGGGCTCCATTGCAGTTACTAAGCTCATTTTATTTCCTCCGGTGCTTAATTTATGTGTAATTTAAAATTCATGCATTTCTCCTGCTCTCTGAGGAATTCAGAGTGGGGAAAAAAGTGAATTGAAACCATGACAAGTTTAAAGAACAGCGAGTGCGTGCCCAGCACGGTGATGGGGAAATGCTATTTTAAGCGGTGGGATTCACGGGTCGTGCACTCGTCAGAGCATCTTCTCTCCTGTGCAGTGAAGGCCCAGTGTGGAGGAATCAAAGGATCGCAGCTTCCTGTTTCTGTTTGTCAGATCAGTTGCAGTCGGCTCTGCTTCCATTTACTGTTACAGTTCTTTGAAACAAATGTTCTGGACAGAATGGTGATTTTATTGAATGGACAACCGCTTGAAATTTGAATCCACTGGTTAAACTTTTCAACTTCAATCAGAAACATGTAGAAAGAAATAGTTTGGAGAAATTGAGATTGTAAAAGATGTTTTGCTTCTTGTTCTCTTCCCCAGAGTCGTCAAATGCAACACTGCTGACCAACGCTGAGAAGATCGCCACCATTACCACCACACACACACCTCAGCAGCAAAACGCACCCGAGCCAAGGTTCGAGGACTCCACACCCATGCGAAACATTCACACAGTTCATATCTTCATAGCTGTTATTGTAGTTTTAGACGTTTTAAATTTACATTTTTTAATTTTGGGGGAAAATGTCTGCACTGTGTGTATGCAATAAAAATTGCATTTGAATAATAGTAAGAAATAGACGTTTATTATTGGTCCATCTTAGGATCCAGTGCACCTTATAGTCTCAAAAAATATGCTAGTCAATTAATCTATAGAGTTTTTACATTTTTTTACACAATTTAAAAACGAACTTTCTCTTCCAGAAACAACACAAAGCCAAAACAGGAGTCTTTCGAGTTCAAAGCGCCACAAGCTCCCGCTCCATCAGTTCCAACACAGCCTTCAAGCCAGGTATATATCATCCTCTTCTCTCAGGTCACGACCTTCATCTAACATCAAGATTTAGGACCCAAATAGTGTAAGATCCAGCACACGCCACCATGGAGGCAGGATTTGTATATTTTGTCTTGGTCTTTGAAGCCTTGAATTGATTTTTTTTCCCTGTCTTTCCCAAGAGAACGGGGAAATGGTTCAAAGATTTTAAACTTTCCTGTACTTTTATCAAAACTGTCCTACAAATAGGTCTTTGTGTTGTAGGATGGCGAGTTTTATTCTGTGGATCTGGAGAGGGACAATAAAGGCTTCGGGTTCAGCCTCCGAGGAGGTCGCGAATACAACATGGACCTGTATGTGCTGAGACTCGCCGAGGAAGGAGCAGCGGTGCGGAACGGGATGATGAAGGTAGTTCGATCTAAACATAAAATATCATATTGTACTTAAAATGAAACATGCTTTCAATCTGGTGGACAAACATTTTTCCCTTTTTTTGGATTATAAGTGCATCTTATAGTCTGAGAAATATGGCTGTGAATTTTTTTTTTTTTTTTTTTTTAATGTTAAAATGTTTGTGGTCCAGTGGTAAGGAGTTGGAGCTGCTGCCATTTGGGCGTTGCAGGTTCGAATCCTGGTCGGATGGGTTTCACAGCTGAGTATCCATGAGCAAGACACTGACCCCATGCTCTGGGTTTGTGTGTGTGTTCACTTCACTGCATATAACCCATCCAGTAAAGTTACACACAGAGTACAATTATGGGTATAGAGTCCACAGAGTATAATCATTTTTTTTTCTAAATTTAAAATGTGCTTTATAATCTACAAAAATGTGTGCGCCTCATAATCCAGTGCACCTTACTGTCCAAAACATGCACTAGAAGCTTTTTTGTTGTCATAAATGTATGCTATTTTCCCATCACTGTAGACCAATAATGAGATACCTACACTAGTGAGCGCAAAAACCAGCCGCTGTGCTAGTCTGAAGGGCTCTCTGAAGCGTAGCGAGTTGTCTGCCAGAGCCCCATTTTTGTGGGTTCAACAGCATTTCCCCCGTGACAAGTGCTGACAGATAACCAGAGGCAGAGGAGAGAAAATAGAACAAAGGAAATTCTTCCTCTCCTTTGATGCTGAGCGTCGTCTTCGCTTTGACACTGTTTACTGGATGTCGGTGGAATATTTGGACACAATCTTTGTTTTTATTCTGTCTGTGTTCAGGTCGGAGATGAGATTCTGGAGATCAATGGGGAGAACACCAAGGGCATGAAGCACGCCCGGGCCATTGAACTTATCAAAAACGGTGGGCGCAATGTCCACCTGGTCCTAAGGAGGGGGGACGGCTCTGTGCCAGAATATGGTGGGTCAATCTACGAGAACATCCCCTTCTCCCCTGTCTTCACCCCTTGAGGAGATGCTCTGCGGGGGTCGGCAACAACACCTCTTCTTTTCTTCGCACTGGCCCTCTCCTCTGACCGCTACTGGGTGCTGGGCCTTCCACTTGCTGCTGTTGCCCCCCACTCGCCTCTGTGCACTGGTGTAGCCTAGGGAACTATGGGATATGTGGCTTTTGGGTGGTGGTTGTGGCATGTTTTTGTTTTTTTTTTTGTTTTGTTTTTTTTTTCAAGAGTTTTTAAAACGCAAGGAAGGAAGGTGAAATTTAAACATTTCTAAAACTGGATCTATATGTTTATTGTTTTTTCAAAGGAAAAAAAATATGATAGACTCCATCGTGCCCTCCATTGAGATGGCCTAACCGTGTCAGTGAGTTATTTATGCTATTTATTGAAGGTGAATGTAAGCTACTGAGCGAGTCTTTAAGGAGACTCCACCACTACAGCCGCATTGTGGTATCATTAGCCGTTTGAAAGCTCACCATACTGTATTCCACATATTCACGGATCGTTTTGCACGTGTGCGTGTCGACTGCTTGTTCGCCAACTTCCCAGATGGTTCTCGACCTCCATGTTTCCATCATTGTTTTTTTTTTTATCTAACTGATTGTTATCGGACATTTGCATCCTTTCATTTCCAGACAGAGAGCGACGTACTTATTCAGCATAATGTCAGTGCCGCATGATGTCAGTGAAGATCTCAATGTTCCGTTTTCTCCCTTCGATTTCCATAATATTTATGGAAGAAAAAAAATCAATCATGTACTAATTTGTCAGTTGTTTTTTATGCTTTATATATATTTTTGGGGTTAATCTTGACCATTTAAAGATGCTCATTTCTGTATTTTGTTGAGTTCAGAATGTGATATAATGTGTGTTTTCCTGCACCGACATGATATCTCTGTGAGGTTGTACGTATATTTTTATACCATTTTGTACTTTTTTTTTTTTGTTTTTTTTTTTTTTGTTTTGTTTGTGTTTTTTCACATTTATTTCTTTCACATTTCATTGGGCTTCTTTCTGTTTGCAATGTAAACTGCTTAGTGTGTGTGTGTGTGTGTGTGTGTGTGTGTGTGTGTGTGTGTGTGTGTGTGTGTGTGTGTGATGTGAGAGAGAGAGTGTGTGCGCACAAGCTTGTTACCGCATCCACGTCTCACAATCTTTGGGTTGGTTCGCTGCTGGGTGTGACTGCTCGCATGTGTTTGTGTGTTGTGTGTGTGTGTGTGTGTGTGTGTGTGTGTGCGCGTGTGCGTGTGCGTGTGGCTCGGATTCTCCGCTGATGATGATTTTTCACTCGAGGGTGGGGGATGTTTTATGGACGATATCTATCTTTGACTAAGTGATGAAATAAACACTGTTTCCATTGCAAAAGAGCATAATTCTCACGCCTTTTGTTTCAGGGATCTAAATACTCTGTTGCTTCTCTCTCTCTTTCTGTCTCTCTTATCTGTTTCTGTTGTTCTGGGCTCTTCCTTCCACCCCTAGCGATGGTTGCACCCCAAGTTGCTGGTTGTATGAGATCTGAAAAGACAGGAGAGCCTGCTTTCTACCCAAATCAGACCACGGTTTGTAGACCCCGTGTTCCGTCGTCTCATCACATCTCTGGCGGTTTTCTGTGCTGTGGCTTCCACTCAAACGTGCCGTCCCTCGCAAGTCCATTCACACCGAATGCATTGCCAGCGCTGTGGCCATTCCCGACATTGTGATCTGAACGAGTGGAATCATTGAGTTTAGCGTTTGCCCGCATCCCAGTCAGAAAAAGCATTAATCATTGCAAGTTTAATGTTCTAGAATTCTCTTTTTTTTTCTGTTCTCTCCCAACATTGACCACCCAACGCCATTAGTGGCACCGGTGACTCGTCTTTGCCATGGATCCTGAGACAATGGGAATCATTTAAGTCGACAGTTAAATCATAAGCATCTTTACAAAATAACAATTTTTCAGGCCCCTCATCAGTTTAGAGCCATTTCTTATCTTGCAAACTGTAGTAGGCCTTTAAGTGTTAGACATTTCAAGATTAATTTGCATTACAAGCATCAAATGCATGAGTTTCAGAAGAGAATCATCACCATCTGCATCAGTGCTGACAGTCTCTAGTTGTTGCCTGGATATTTGACACATTGGCTGTGTAAAAAACACTGGAGAGTTGTGGTCTGGTGTCGATAATTGCGTAAATAATCGCTTAATATGATGTGAAAACCGTCACATGACTGTAAAGTAGCGTCTCACTCACACACCGTGTGGTAATTGACTTCACCAAAACTCTAATATTTTGCAGACGACAGCAACGCCAGCAACGGCCTCGGCGCCGGTGCACAAACTGTTTCGGAAGTGACCCCCGCCCCGCCCGAAAGTCAATCCCACCTGCCATCGGAGTCCAGCTACCCCCCAGCTCACAAACCATCACGAACCGACGACAAGAGGGTGCGCGAGCACGGCCACCGCTCAAACCATCGTCACGGCAACCATAGACACCGCTCCCCAGAGAAGAAGAGCAAGAGTCACCGCAAAGAGAAAAGCCAACCGGCCAGGCATCACAAAAGCAAGGACGACAGGAAGCGGAGCAGCAATGAGAGCTCGCACCATCACCACAGTCATAACCATCATCAGCAGCATCAGCATCAGCATCATCAACGCCGCCGCCAACATTCCCCAGAGCGACGGCGTACACGGAGTGCGGAGAACACTCTGGACAGTCGGCACGGCCGGAGACAAGGCCGCTCACCTGACAGACACCACCATCGCCACGCTTCCCCTCGCCGCCACAGCTCGCCGTACCGTCAGCGCTCCCCTCAGCGCTCCCGACACCACTCGCCCTCCAGACGCCCCAAAGCTTACGCAGAAAAACCCTACAACGGGGATTCGGAAAAGGACCTGGACGTGGCCTTAAGAGAACCTCCTCCGCCTGTTCCCCCATCTCGCTCCGAGAGCATTCCAACCCTGGACCACCGCCATCTGGAGGACAGTCTCCCCAGAGAGCCGCCCAGCTACCTTGCAGATGTTTTCCCTGGCCAGCGAGTGAATCCCAACTCCACGCTTTTCCGTGGAGGTTCTGGTGACGACTCCTTGCCGTTTCTTCGGACCCCCGAGTCCGATTCAGCTTTCCGGAATTACAACTCATTACTGAGAGGTCGCTCCCCTGTGAGAGATGCCGACAGACTGGACCGCTACCGCAGGGAAGATTCTCCGGGTCAGGAGCCATATAGGACCAGAAGTCTGGGTCGAGAATTATCTCCGAGCCGAGTGTACCGCCATGACGAGGGAAACGGATCGGAGGAGAGCGACTACTACAGCACCCTCAGATCCAACTACAGCCGACCGCACAACAACATCCCCGAGCCCAGGAGGAAGATGTACAAAGAGAGTCCCAAAGACCTGAGCATCTAGCGCTTTGCTGAAGAAACTCCAGGCCGTTGTCCATCCGTGTCCACACCAGGCCTCAGATTCTGGGATATTGATTGGAAATCTGGTGATTTTTAACGGTTGAGCATCTCGTTTTTGTGTCCTTCTCCATGCAGTTTGAGTAGTTTTTTTTATAAATCTACTAGCAAAACTACTATGTATAAAGACGACGATTATGTGCCTAACAGTTCTATTCTTGATGGGGTTTGTTCCTTTTTGTTTTACAAAGGACTTCTTTACGATTGTAAACGCTTCGGTTCCAGAAACCTTCTCATGCACCGAGCAGCTCGTTCCATGTGATGCTCAGACATATACTGTGCATGTCTTTACACTTTAAATGTCCTTTTCTCTCCTTTCGTTTCTTTCTCTTCCCCCAGTGCCACTGTTTTTTAGACATTTGACCAGAGTATAGCACAAGCCTGCGTTCGTTTGTATATTTTTGACAGTTTGCAGTATGTGTACATTCAGAGGTGATCATTTTAAAACGAATCGAGGGACAATTAAATAAAAAGGTATACTGATAATGTTCCACAAATAAAAAATAGTATATATACACCTTGCCGTGACGTGTTTTCACTTGTAGACATTGACTTGAAACGCAAATTGCTCGTAGAAGGGATTCAGCAGAGATGCCGTTTTAACTTTGCACAATTCTTTTTTTTTTTTTTGGGAGACTTTTGCCAACATGTCTGGAAAATAAAGAAGAGGAGAGAACAAAGAGCTCTTTATCTGCTCAGCGGTTCAAAAGGTGAAGGAAAAGTGATTCAATACTCTACCCACGGAGTCCATGTCTTAAAAAAAAAAAAAAGGATCCAGTGAGAACTTCTTCTCACAGGTTATCAGATGAATAAGAGCCGAGTCTTCCTCCGTGTGAATGCTTAAAAAGGAAAGTGCATCAGGTGCGCTTTGTTCTCTGTTTGGGTTTAGGATGGTAAAGGATCACGAGGAATTAGCAAATCTTCAGCCGAAAGACGAAACCGTCTGGAATAGCAATAATCTGCTCGCCTCGAGAAACCGGCTCCTTTCACTAGCAGTTCTGAACAAGTACTCCGTTCTGAATGGCTAAATCTAGCCATTTTGAACTTTTTTTCTAAAAGCCAATTTGTTGTTTATTTGAATAATCGCTTTATTATCCATAAAATAATTCCATGTAGTTGGAGAGATGAAATCAAGAAATGTTATCTCCTTGAAAAGTAAAAATGTCCACATTGTATGTAACACGTTTCCGGTTGTTACATCACAATCTGTTTGTCTGGAGAATTGTCGGTTTTGATTTGTCTATTCCAAGACCAGCTTCTTTAAATTATTCATCAAATGTCAGGTTTTTTTTTTGCCGCTGTGTGTGAATGGCTATTTTTTTGGCCTCATTTTAGTCCCACCGCTCCAACCAAGAATAGAAGCCCTACATTTTGTAAAATTGAAGGAGTGACGTAATTGAGAGACAATGCTGCTTTCCATCTATGCAAGGAATTCAAACTTTATCTCTTCATCTACAGATCTATTAAATTCAAGCATCATATATATATATTTTTTTTTAGATTCAGCCGGTGCCTGGTTGAATCTGTATTCTGTTGTGCACAAGAAGGAGGGTGGAAGGTTTCTGGGTTGCCATGGTTACCTCAAGGTCATCTTTTTTTATTTATTTGCAGTATTAGAGGCATTTGTTTCCGTGATCACGGCTCACAACGGCACAAGGACGAAGAAACGCCATCAAAGCATGGATTGGATTTTCGATGTGACATTTTTTTGAACAGTTAAGAAAAGCATTTTTTCTTTAAGTGTTTTTTAAGAAATAAAAACCTGTTGAGCACCATCAACATTGCACTGGTTTGCAAGGACCTGCACTATTTCTCTTGCTGATACACATTTACCACTGAAATGAAACGTCTATTGGCTTTCAGTGAATGGAGGAGAGAGCTAGAAACACTAGGGTCAGGGGTTCGATCTTCAGACAAGTCGCTTGTAATGCATCAAAAGCCACTTTTCACTAAGAAAAGCATCAAAAATAAAAGAAAATATACATAAAATACATGAACGTCAGAATATGATGACATTTACCTCAATATGAAGTCATTCAGCACTGATTGTTTCACTAGTTCCCCGTGATAAACCTTTTTTTTTCCCCCATTAGTAAATGTTACAATGGTCCCGTATAAACGGTAATAATAGCCGACTGCAACTGAGCTGTTCCCTTCTTGGATTGGCCAGAGTTTGTTTTCACGGCGGTTTAGGCTGGAGATGTCGTGTCGGAGGAGACGGATGACGTCTCAGTCTTGGCTTTATAGGATGAAGCAGTTTCGTCTTCCTCGAAAGGATCGTCGCCCAAGCAGAGAAACTTCATCACGGAGGAGCGGTACTGCTTGTTCATGAAGACGTAGATGAGCGGATTGTAGAGCGCCGAGCTTTTGGCAAAGAACGATGGGATGGTCATGAAGATGGGGCTGAACTGGCTGCCCTGGTGGGTGAAGATGTACCAGGCCACGCTGGCATAAGGAAGCCAGCAGATCAGGAAGGAGAGGATCATGAGGATCACCATGCGGGTCACCGCTCTCTCGGCCCTTTGAGTGGTCTCTGATTCCAGCTGCTGGGCGGCGGCCACCTTGACCGTGCAGAGCAGGCGTCCGTAGCAGAAGGAAATGGTGACCAGAGGAATCGTGAAGTGGACGACAAACATGTAGATGACGAAAGACTCGTTCTCCGTCTCGGGATTGGAGGTGTAGTAGTCCACGCCGCAGGAGCACTGCAAGCCCTCGGGGATGTAGCGAGACCACCCCAGCAGCGGAGGGATGGCGCAGGAGAAGGCCATCAGCCAGGTGAAGGTCACGCCGTAGGTGGCGTAGAGCTGGGTCAAGCGGAACTTGCTGAAGGGCTTGGAGACCACCACCCACCTCTCCAGCGCCAGGACCACCAGAGACCAAAGGCCAATCTCGCCCCCCAGAGTGGCAAAGAAGCCCTCCAGGTTGCATCCAGCTCGGCCTAGGACGAAGTATCCATGCTGGGAGGTGTAGAAGGTGGTGGTGAACCCGCCAAACACCATAAACAGGTTGGCCACCGCCAGGTTCATCAGGATGTAGTTGAGCGGCGTCCGGAGCTTCTTGTTCTCGATGGTGACGTGCAGCGTGAGGCCGTTGACGATGGTGCCGAACACGATGAGGAAAAGCATGTAACCTGTAATGCAGTAGAAGGTCCACGTCGAGGCCAAATAAAACTGCGGGTGCTCGTAGGGGCTACGCACCACGCCGCTGATATTCGACATGGGAATGTAAAAATCCGGTCCTTCTGTGCCGTTCATGATGGCTGGAGGTCTGAAGTTCTAGAATAACTCCATCTCTGCTGGGTGGCCCAGTGGTCAGATTATAGATTACCATGGTTGATTATTCAGCAGAACTGCTTTCAGACGACTCTAATCTGTGACTAGGTTGTGTGGATTAAATCTGTCGCTATCAATTAGGGTAAATAAATCATCCGTGCACTGGAATGTTTACTCTGTTCCGACAAAAGGCACCTGATATTTAGCTTGGAGTGAAAAGTTTCTCCCTTTGCTTAATCTGTTTAACAAAGACAAATAATTATAATGGGAAAACACTCACACAAAAATAAAAAAAAATATCTGTTGTTTTTTCAGTTTACTTTTTCAATTAACTAAATATTTAAATGTAACTAGTTTCAACACAGGCTAATTTTCTACCACTCAGTTTGCAACACCGAAGGTCATGGGTTTGACTTTCAGTCTCCCACCATATCAGCACTTGGCAAAATGCGCACTAAAATGTATATTAACATTTTTTGCTTGGTTGTTTCGTTGCAGGTTAATTAAGTAATAATTACATCGTTCTCAGGCGTTGTGTGTAATCTTTTGTGCTTGATTAACTCATTTAACTTCGATTGAATAAAATGGCAAGAAAAACAGCATGAACCGAATGAACTCCTTAAAGTTTTGGTCCAAAAACGTCCCATGCGCCACCTTGTGGTGATCTTGAGATTTGTCTCACCAACCCAAATAACGAAATAGGCGAATTATTTAAAATCAAAACAAGCCAAGGAGTCTTTTCTACGATCTTTAGATGATGCTTAGCTCTTGTAACACCAGCCACGTGTTCTTCGTGAACAGCTTTCTTATCGCTCCTGGAGTCTCGAGATAAATCCTGGGGTCTGTATGTTCTTCTGTTTTTAATCCCTCAGGACCAGATCCTTTCTGTTCGCACTGATGGAAGTGTCTGTCTTTGACGCATTTGGTGAAGCCCTTGAGCCAAAGAAGAGATCAAATATCCAGATTGAAAAAAATAGACATCACCAATTTTATGTCTTTTTTTCCTACTTGCCCTGGATTTATTAAGTGCAGATTCTGTCTGCACACAAACTTCATCCCGTCTCACCCAGGGATTTATCCTTTATTTTGGAGTTGTGGCAATAAAGTGCAGGGAAATTGCAGATATTTCAGTCGTATATTTCAGGACATGTTTAAAAATTTAATTATTTTATTTAGTTTGTGTTGTAGAGTCATTAAGAAAGATTTCAGAATTTCTGTTTGCTGTATTCGTTTAAATCTCGTTAATCTCATAATCACTAATCCGTTACTTCAGAGGAATCCGATGTTGCCAGTTTTACATGACAATGTCATAATATTTGAAATACAGGTGTACATTTCTGGAATTATGAAGTGACTACATTCCTTTATTTATGTACCTTTATTTGAGTTTGGTTTTTATTCTCATACTTTACATTTAAAATAAGTACTTGTACTTTTGTGTGTTTTTACTTGCAATTAAGTGCTTGTAGTTGATTATTTTACGTGCACAGAAAAGCTTGTAGCTGACTTGAGAATGGTTACTTGAGGTGCGGTGATTGAGCCCTTGAGTATTTTACTTGTATATGAGTGCTTGTACTTGAGTATTTTAGATGTACTGGAAGTGCTTGTAGTTGACTACTTTTAGTAATTTAGTAAAACTACTACTAGTATTTTTTTTTTTTCTTATAACTGACTTCTTGTAGTGGAGTGCTTGAGTATTTTACTTGATATTTCAGAAATGTTTGAAGGTGAGTAGTTGAGTACTGGATTGTTTACTTCACCTGAGATGCTTGTGTTAAAGTGCACATGTACTTGTTGACTACTTGAGTGGTTGAGTTGTTGCACTTGATTACTTTTACTTGTAGTGGAGTCCTTAAATATTTTTACTAGTACTCTTCATCACTGATGCAAACCAATGCCTGACTCCAGCACATGGGTCCAATGAGTTTCAGCCTGTACAGCAACAATGAGCAGAATGAGAGAATTTCGTTATTTGACTAGGCCTTTAGATTTAAAAAAATTATTTGAAATAAATCTAGATTTTGGAGACATGGTTAAAAAAGTTTCTCTCTGCATTATTTTCTACACTGATCTGAAAACACTTGAGCAGAAGTGTCAGACTTGATTAAAGAGGCGTCCGACTGCTATCTGCGCTCCATCCTGCATGTAAAGTGTTTCCCACTAGATGAATCCAACCAGCTCTCACTCATTTGTAACCGAGTCCACAGGAGCTTCTTTCTTTCCCTCTCTCTCTCTCTCTCTCTCTCTCTCTCAGGTTGAATCTCTTGCAATGAATCACTGTTTGTTTCGACCCAGAGTGAGTGATAAGTGTCAGATCTCTCAAAACAGGCCAAAACGTTCCGTTGTTTTAGAACCATTTAATGCATTAGATTAGATCAGCAAATCGTGGATTATCATTCACACCAGGGATTGTTTGCCAGAACCTTGAATTAGTTTGCATGATTGCGAGGAAGAGAAGTGCAACAACAACAACAAAACTGATCAGATCCTAAATATAGAAGTCCATGAAATATTCTAAATACTGTACATTAAGGATGCCCACATAGTCCAGATATTTTCTAATAATTTAAAGTCATGAATCAAAAAATATTAGCAGAAAAATGTAAGAAAATTCCTGTAGACTTTATTTGTTGAACTAACTTCAACTTTCAACTTTTTTGAGTTAATGAAAGTTTTCATTCACTTTTTTCAAAATTTCACTTCTCACAGACCTAAAACAACTCATCTTTTTCTCAGTGCCGAAAAAGGACAAACAGTGTCATTAAAAAGAAAAGTGTCCATAGTTCATCAGTGTTCAGACTATGGGCTGTAACCAGAAGAGCAAGCTAGGTCGCGACAGTGGCTACGAAAAAAAAACCTCTGAAATATCCTATGTTATCAGTATTTCTCATATATACAAATAATGTATGCATATTGTGTATTTCAAAATATAATTTGTTTTAAACGTCTGTGTTATTTTTATTCGTTTTTTTCCCCCCAAAATTTTAGAGGGGCAAAAACTGTTGGCGATGTCCCTCATCCTAACACACACACACACACCTTGCTTTTAAGGGTTGTTTTTCATTTATTAGTTCTTTTTTTATTATTTAATAAAAGACGTTATCACATCAGTACATTTAATTTTCCTCCATGATTTGGCTGACTCGACTCTACAGAAGGTGAAGATGGCGTCTGCGAGAGGGAACGTCTTCCAGAAGACCTGCTAAGGTTCCGCATCCCTTGATTTAATTTCATCCTCATTTCCATTAAACCTGATAAGCTTCTCTTCTTTCTTCCTCTGGGACGCTTGGCGAGGCTCTTGGGTTCTTCTTGTCTGATCCTGGTATTCTCCTCGTCTTCTTTGACTTCCTTCCACTAATTCACGTGGAAGAGTGTGCGCACGTTTCTGGTTAGTGTTTCATCTATTCCAGTGCGGGTGAGGAAGCTGCATCATCCCAGGAACAACATCTCCACCTTGTCTGGGAGAGGAGCGAGTCCCGCACAATGCACCGGTGGCACTGTCATATCCTATTGGAGGTCCAGGAACAGTCCCAGAAGTGGGAAGCTGTCAGGATGTGTCCACCGTGGCCGTACGTGTGTGTTGCGCCCGGCTGTGTGGGAAAGAGTGAGTGAGCATGCTCAGTTTCCTCGTGGAACAAAGGCCACCGGTTGCGCCTCTGGGGATGTGAAGCAGATCTCATTCAGCAGACCCGCTGTGAGGGAGAAAAATAGGCAGATTACACACAAAACTCTGGCCTATATTCACAGTGTGATTCTGAAACCACGGATGCAGTGAGGCTGGGAGCGGCACACAAACACCACACACATTCAGCAAACACGTTTACACTTTTATACAATACACTGCACTTTATTTAAAACTGGATTGCTTCTTGTTGCGAAGAAACTTTTGTGAAAGACAAGAACAAAATTGCCACATTCATTTCATTTCAGATTTAGTCGGCATCTTTTTCTAGCACAGTTACCTGTAATTTAATGGGCGGGTGAGGTGATGTCACCATCTGCAGGATGCTGAAGGTACTGAATGCTGTTTATGAGCTAAATCACGTCAACATCATTTAGCGGTTGCACTTTTTTTTTACACTTGAGTTTATCTGAGACTGACTTTTTCCTATTTTTTTTTATCTATTTTGTTCTGCCATTTTAAAAACATCAAGATGTTTAATTTCACTTCTGAATTAGGAAATAAAATGTAAATTTTATTTACATTTATTATAAAAATGAGAGTTTCTTGCTTTCCCACATTTCTTGGTGTTTTTGAGCCCAAATTCAGTACAATACTTAAGGTCTTTTAAAATTGGATACTTCATGACTAAGTCTTCTTGGAATTGGTGACAGGTAACTTGTATGGAGTAATTGTTACCGAAAGTATCTGTAGTTTTACTCAAGTATGGTTTCGGGTACTCTTTACACCTGTGTACATTTTGAAACCCCATAATGGTGTGCATACTTCTGTGTGAATATGTGCATGTATGTGTGTGTGCGCAGCAATGTATGTTCGTGTCTGCTGTTTATTGCTATAAATCGTGTACAGCTGTGTGTGTGTGTGTCTGTGTGTGTGTGTGTGTGTGTGTGTGTGTGTGTGTGTGTGTGTGTGTGTGTGTGTGTGTAAAGCACATGCGCCTATAAACACACTTACCTTGAACATATCAAATCATCGGTCCCACACCATTAAGAGTTAACAGCTTATTCTACGTAAATTCAACTGAGTAAACGTTTTGTGATTTATGTGCTGCTGTTAAAGCCGATGTTGCGCAGGCCACTGTAAAGTCGGTTTCCTGCCAATCCTCGTCTGAAATTCAAAAGTCACGTCGTTTCCAAAAACCAAACGACGTCACTGGTGTTTGTCTCCACGATCTGAACAGAACTGTGACATCAGCCGCTGCTAAGCGCGTTCGGAGCCGGAAAAACAAGTGATACAAGAGAACGAAGATGGAACGGGATGTGAGCAGAGGAGGAAGAGGAGGAGGAAGAGGGTTCTGGGAAGAGCTGGTGGAAGGACTGGAGCGGAGGTCGGAGTTTCACTTTTCCAGACATGGAGCTTAAGTTTGAGTATCATTACCGCAATATGAACTTCCAAATTCAATTTTCTTTTTTTTCAAGCGCAGAAATATTTGGCCTGAAGAAAACCAGCCCACACTAGTATATACATATTACAGTTTGCCTATATATAATTATTATAATACACACGCACACACACACACACACACACACACACACACACACGTATACGTGTGTATACGGTTTATATACATAATAATGTTAATGTGTGTATATATATATATATGATGACATATTGTATATATATATATATATTATGTTTGTGTATGTGGTGGTGTGTGTGTGTGTGTGTGTGTGTGTGTGTGTGTGCGTGTGTGTGCGTGGGTGTGTGTGTGTGTGAATTTCCTTATTTCTAGTGTATATAATTCTGGATCGATGATCTAGTATTTGATTATTCATATAAAGTCATATTCTTTTAAATTACACTCCAGTAGCAATCTGTATTTAAAGGTTGACAAAAATAATGCAACCTCTTTTATTTTTATTTTACCTTAATTTCCCAGTAAATAACTTTTGGTAAAACTTACGTTAAGTACATAAATAATATGTTGAACACACCTTGTCCATTTACCAAACGCGGTCGAGACCTGTTGTGTTTTGATGTATATAGTGGCTTTTAGCAGGAAATTAGTTGGAATGTCTGTCTTGAGTGAAAGATCTAACCCAAGGCAAGATAGCTGTGTCTTGTTGTGTGTGTGTGTGTGTGTGTGTGTGTGTGTGTATGTGTGTGTGTGTGTTTGAGCTTTTGTGGGAGGGAAGATGTCATAGCGAGGGTCTTGGAGTGATGTAAAACCATGTGGATAGCCTGAAGGACGTGTTCTCAGACCTTTACAGCGCTCTACAAAACACTTTCAACTACACCAAAGAACAAATTGGACGATTACTGCCCATAATGCTTTTGCAGAGGCTTGTTGCGTTTTGCTCTACCTAAAGTAGACATGTTAGAAACTCGGTTAAGCATAAAGAAGAAAAGAAGTTAAACTTTATGATAGCTGTAAGTTCTAACAACTTGAGCCTTTTCTTCACTTCTAACAACACATTTCCGTTACCGTTCAAACCTTTAATACCAGTTGATTCAATCGTTCCTTAACAATACGTTCCTATAAAACCTATTTGGATGGTTTCCTTCATTAAAGTCGAGTTAATACATAACGTTCTTTTTAAAGATCCCGTTCCTGTTGTCGTGCCATTTAATTCATCTGATTATTTTACTGCTACACAAAATGTTCAAAAAGAGTGATAATGTCTGGCTCTTTCTTGTCTGTCTGGTCGTCTTAGAAGTTTATTCCTCAAAACACCTGCATGTTCTGCTTTATCTCCTCTGACCATCTCTGGTCGTAGAGCTGTCACACAGAGATGAGAGGAAAAAAGATGAGTGGAACAAGCTCAGATAGAGCCACGCTGCTCTTACACAACATCTCTCCCTCTCTCACTTTACTTTAGTCTCTTTCTCTTTTTCCTTCTTTCACCCCCTCTCTGCTCTCACCTCTCTCTGCCTCCCTTTAACTACTTATTTTTCCAACCCTGCAGTCTATCTTACTCTTTTCTTTTTTTAAATCCTTTTTTCAGTTCTCATCTCTCTCTCTCATATCTCTCTCTCTCTCTCTCTCTCTCTCTTCTCTCTCTTCTCTCTCTCTCTACACACACACACACACACACACACACACACACACACACACACACAGTCCCATGGTCTCTGTTTTCTCACTCAATCTCTTACTATCTCATACACAAATTTCGTCTTTCTCTTTTTCTTTACCTCTTCTTTTTTGCCGCCCTCATCCTCATTAAGTAAGTGGGAGAATGTTGTTGTTAAATGACATTCCCAGGATGTTAGTACTATCAGCCTGTACAATGGAGTGAATAGCACAGACGTGTGAGTGTTTGTGAGGTTGAGCTGAGTGGAGACAGATCCACTCAGCCCAGCTGCAAATAGCTGCTTTAGGAAAGCGTACGTTCATTTGTGGTCTCCGCCACTTCTAGTGCAACACAACCGTTGTATTGAGACGTTGCTCAGTGGAAAAATAAGACAATGTTTTTGCCTAAACGCAAGTGCAGAGAATATCTTTTATTGCTTTTTATGATGTTTGCTGGGCAATAAAAGATGTTAACAGAATGATCTCAAGTCCGTTATACTGACAAGGCGTCCCTGTGATGTTCACTGAAATATATGGATGATATGGGGGATATTTCAGGATTTGTTCTAGCACTTTCTCTGGAAGAGTGAGTTTGCACGGCCCAGTAATTATTCCGAGTGAAGCACCTGCTCCTCTCATCCGTTCGGTTTCATTCCCACACTGCTTCCTTCTTTGCATTTGTTTCTGTTCTTGTGTTGGTGTAAACATTTTACACTTGACACAGCGACACGCATTACCAGCCACACACACACACACACACACACACACACAGGTTTTTATGTGCACTACATAAAGCCTCCAGACACACTTGCAGCGATTTCGTTCATCTTTATTGTCTCCCTGAGGAGAATTTAGGCAGTTATGAGACACACAATGAAATTACAATCACATCAGGCCCAATTGTAGGCTTTATAGCTTCTGGAACTAATTCGGAATCTTCCCGACCATTGGCGCCAAATCCGGTCGGTTACATGTCACTTTGATATTTCTACTGTCTTGAAAAAAATACCCGCATTATTTATCTCAATATTTTCCCAAACAACTCAATGTTGTCATCAGCAAATCAGCAAATAGTCATGAATTGTAAAACGTTCCGTCAGCGTGTCGCTAAAAGACGAGCTGAACATCTGTTTTGTGTTTCTTATCAGAGACACTGTCACATACTGACAGATGCAAGTGACACATTCTGAGCGTTTGTCCCAGCTGTTGGGGCCCGTGCTGCATACCACACACACACACACACACACACACACACAAACAATGATGTCTTCCCTCGTTTCTTTCCTCTTCAGCCCAACAATCATAAAACATTTTGCACTGACATAGTCATAAAACGTAGACTTTCTTACGGTTCCCAGTACGGTAGGTTTCCACAAACATCCTTTTGGGTTTGCCAATAACAAATTTAGACAAATTTGGAGCCTAAATGGATCCCAAACAACACGAAAAGTGGAATAAAGTGAAAGTGGTTTGCATGCGAATGGAGGGACTGGATTTCTGTTTCTGCACCAGTGACTTTGTACTTTTCTTCCATCAGGACGTTGACATCTGGAGTCTTGCTTCTGGTTTGTCTCTGGACTAGACGGTCAGGATGGTGGCATTGCAAATCCTATTACGTATTTGCTTTTGTTTTTAATCCTTGGCTTCATTTGTGGTTTGTCTTTGTCTGTGCTGAGTGGAATATGTCACTGATGGTTAGTCTGTCCGTCGCTTCTTTTGATTATCTGCTTCTTGATATATCTTCTGACATATCCATGCACACACACACACACACACACACACACACACACACATATTCAGCATGCAATGCATTGTCGAGAAACCTCACCTCCATTCTTTCTACTCAAACTTCTAGCATCTTGCAAAAGTACAGCAAGATCTTTTCTTGCTAATAGAATAGCACCTTCATTTTTCAATATAATAATTCATAATGTCTCATAATAGTGAGAGAAAGTATTAAAACTCACACCTTTGTGGACGGGAAGTGAGCATTAAAGCATTTCCTTCCCTGTGATTGCGGTTTTAACATGGCGTAACCAGTCCTGATTTATTCTCCAGACATTCGATTTGTGCCAAAGTCACGCTCGACCAATTCAGAGAATAATTTGTCCTTGTACGTGTGATTTCTGGGAACTTTGCAGAAGGTTTACCTAGAGAGGTTGTGCTTTGAAAAGAAAAGTCACTTTCCTGAAAGTCAGCACGCGGTGTTGCCCAGAGCGAGCAGATTTTTTGCTGTTTGTACGTCAGCTTTTTATAAAACGGCAATCCGACTGTACAAAATGACCCGAGCAGCTCGGAACAAAAGCGGAAGCTGCGGAACACTTGCTGCATCGCCGGTGTAATCCCCCTCCCGCCGGCTAACGCTTGTGGATCAGAACTTTCACACAGTTCAAGCGGCGAACGGGAAACTGCAGGAAGGAAGAATTAATAATGCAGCCCCATCAAGAACACATAGCGGGCAACAAATCTGTATGCAAAGACGTCCGTTTATTCAAGTGCGCTCACTTTATTCATCCGATCATGGCGGCTTCTCGCTGCTTTCTAATGCTGGTCGTGAATGTTTAATCACCTCTGCGCATGAAAGAATATTTTTAACTGCATCTCAGAAGTTCTCACAAGAGAATGCTGATAAAGTGCGAAAGCTTCCACGGCTTCAACCAGTTGAGTCCTTTAAGGCCTGTTTTCTTATCTGTACATCACAGTCTCTGATGGCTGTGGTTACACACAATGGGATTATGGATTAGGAGTGTCTTCTAATTAAAAGTCCTAATTGCTACTTAACTAAAGATGTACGAAAAATCTCTGAGGCAGTTCCTAAAAGCCTTGAAATCTTCTGCTCGGTAAACACTGCTAAACGTCAAGCCATTTCATTTAGCCTAAATAATTAACCCAACTATTTTTGTCAGTGGAGCTGATGTTTGGAACTAAAGACTGTTTGATCGCTTGTTCCCATAGAAACAATTGTAAAAACTGCAATCTAAAATGAAGATAAATGCTACTTGGCCCTAATGCCACCATGAATACAGAACAACATTCAGCTGCAAACAGCAATAGTGGGACTTCTGCCTTTTTTATTCAGGAATAGCATTTTATATTCATCATAAAATTTTCATGTTTTTTATTTTATGTTTTTTTTTTACTGTCGAAAAAGATGGACAACGAAAGAAGGTGAAACCCTTAAAATCCCCCTGTGCTAAATTTTGTGCTTCACATTTAACCTTCCAGTGAAGTGAACAAACAAACACACACACACACACACCCGGAGCAGTTGGCAGACACACAGCTGTAAAACTTATTTTTTTTGAAGACCTGTGTGGCCGGTCTATCTCCCTATCACTATGCAACAGCTGCATTTATATTTACATTTTGTTTACATTTTTATTTATTTTTTTACTAATTGTCAAAAACATTAGAGGCAATAATATACAGTACAAAGTCAGGAAGTTAAAACTTAAATATTGTTCTTGACTTACAAATTCCAGTTAAAGACCTTCTTGTGCCTATTTTTTTTTTTTTCCAAATATATATATATCAAAGAACGACGAATTTGCATTAATGTAGATTTCTCAAGGTGATCCTGGTGTTGGCCTTGGTGTGTTTGTGTGCGGGCCTGGGGTTTAAACAGCCCTGAGGACTTTCTTTGTCTCCAAGTTATCACAAAAGCATCTTGACATGCATGTTTAAATGCACTTTGGGTTCTGGCCACTGGAGACGTAAAACCAGTGAACCCTTTTATGCCACAGAAGGAATGCATTATGGGACAAAATGTCTTCTTAACCTGTCCCAATTCACCATTTCGGTCTTTATGGGTTGTTTTTGTTCAAAGTGGCTGTACACGTCTGATCCGTTTAAATGAGGTGATGTCCTATGAAAGTGAAGATCGAAGTTCAACTCCCGAGGAATGGCATTTCATCCGGCACTTTGAATCAACACATTTCTGGTGTGGAAATCTGTATTTTATTATCAAAATTTTGGAAGGCCATTATAAAACAATACGACTGGAAATTGTGTTTTCCAGAATTCCTAGAAAAAACTCCCAGTTCTTGTTATAATAGTTCCTCACGGAGGTAATCCTGCATTCACGGACTGGGTGTCATGCAAAGTAAATGAAAGACATATTCCAGATCAATTTAGGATTTTCCAGTCTAGTCAAACAAGACAAACAGAACGAGTCGTCAATCATCGCCAATTGTATTTCATTTCACGACTTTGTTGCATTATTGAAGCACAGTATGTAAAATGTTTCACATTCTAGATAAAACCACAATGTCACAATATCAATCATGTCCTTATAATATTGAAAAAATCCGATACATTTGAGTTTCTCACAAAGCCCGGATAAAAGCAGCATTCCGTTTTATTTCACTATTTCTGATCCACATGTTTTCAGTAAACATAACTGTGGCCACCATATGGTTTCAACATCAGACCAAGTCTAAAACATTTGCCAGACTTGTTTAATGTACAGCATGTCCCTGATGAGCTTATTGTGCTGCGTGTTTCTATTGTAACATGTCCGTGTGACTGACTGTTGATGGTTTATCACACTATTATACCGCGTCCTTGCCTGAAGTGGATAAGCTGATGTCACAGTCAAGCGTACACGGATCTGTTCGGCCTCACTCACATCGACCGTGGCATCACTCAAACCATCCCAATGAAAACAGGCCTCAAAGAAATCCATATGTCTGATGGCCCACACGTCGTGTTTTAAATAATATTTTGGAAAGTTGCCTTTAGAAAGTTGCTTTGTTCGTCCACTTTAAGGTTCCAAAAGTTGGTTGGGAGCCAACAGCGTACAGCTTTTTAAGGACCATGAACGCGCACTTCTGCCGTACCTTCTCTTCTCTTAAGGTTACCGTCAGGTCAACTTTCCGTAGCGATTCAGAAATGCGCTCAGCCAGATGCTTTTAATTGTCGTGTTTGTAAAACAAGACGCAGTGTTTAAAAGCGGTTCAGTGGGTCGCATTCCACTAATGCAGCGGCACCAGTTCCATCCATGCATTTGGCTTTTCGGCAGTTTGATCCGATTTAATGTGGCAAAACCAGCCCAGTTCCACTAATATCGAATTGCTAATCACAATCATCCCGCGTCTTTAAACTGGAAACAGCAAGGGATGCAGCACAGTGGAGTAGTCTAGCAGACGAAATGTATTAAATACATTTCTGAAAGCCTAAAAATACGTCTAAACAAGGGTTTTTGGAGAAGTAAAATCCACTGGAAGAAAGAAATCTCTCCTCGAGGGCCGAGCTGCACATCTGGAAGCCCCTGAAGATTAAACATGCACTTTCTGACCTCTACTGAGAATCACCCGCTACAGTACTGAGAGAAAAAAGAAAACAGATGAAGACAAAACAAAGAAAATGGCTTCATGCGTAAAGTTTGCGACTTGGAATGGCTTGGAGAGTTGCATTTGAGAGAGTTGAAATTGCAAAGCTAGATGTAATCTCGCACATTCTCATTCATTCGGCAGGATGGGAGGGTGGATGTTACAGTCCCAATGGGCTTTCACATCCCACCCGTATCTGACCGCTACCAGTCTGCTTTATAAACACAAGTTATAATGATTATTCAGATTCCGAACGATACACGGCAGTAATAGTTGCTGTTCATTACCCAACTCACTCTCGTCCTTTCTCGCTATCTATCTATCTATCTATCTATCTATCTATCTATCTATCTATCTATCTATCTATCTATCTATCTATCTATCTATCTATCTATCTATCTATCTATCTATCATCTATCTCTCTCTCTCTCTCTCTCTCTCTCTCTCTCTCTCTCTCCCCTCTCTCTCTATCTATCTATTTATCTATCTATCTCTCCATCCATCCATCCATCCATCCCATCACTTTGATAGTCACATTTAAAATTGGATATAAAATTGTGTAACACTTAGAACCCAACAAAACAACAGTTTTAAAAATAAATATAACAAAATAGCAGTGAGTCTTGGGAGAAAAGAAACCCTTTTTTTAAACTCTGAGATTGTTTTCTGTGGCTTTCAAATAAATTCTCAATCTAGACTAAGAATAACAAAATGACAGGGTATGTCAATTTAAAGCCAAAGCCAAGCGTAGTGTCATTCCTGATGCAGAAATTGTGATTCGGGTTTATTGCCTGTCACTTATAATCTTTTCCGGCTCTTTCACAGGATTCAGTTGCACAATAACATAAATTAAACCCTCGGTTCGTATTAAACTTTGTTTTGTGTAACAAGCAGAGTTTCACTTCCAACAGACATTTGTGAAACCACTAACAGCATTTTTCTGTTGAATCCTTTGCATTTTGCATGCAGATCCATCGCTGGCCTTTCTCTGTCTTTCTTCTGAGGCTTTTCTCTATTGAGCCGTTATTTGAGAAGACGTACTGCCAAAATTCTGCTGACCACTGAGAACCACCACGAGAGTTCTCCAAGTTCCCCGGTGCAGCTTTGATAAGCAATAAAACAGAACATTTCCTTTTTCATGTTTTTATCAGTCACTGTAGCTTCCGCTGAGCTCGCGGCTCCTCTCATTTTCTGTCCCTTCCTTCTAACAGAGATAAGTAGGTCATTAGGCTAGTCCAGAGGAAAAGGGACTTTTCTTATGCAACAGTTTCTTCAACGTTCTACGTTTCCAAGATCCACGTAGCTGATTGTGGTTCTTCTAGATTTCACCGTGTGATGTGACAAGTCCGGTTCGGCTCAAATTGAAACGTCAAAATCGCATCAGTTCATCTGCACTTTCCTTTGGAGTCCGTTGCAAAGCCCACAGATGGATGGTCACAGGAAACCACAAACCCAGAAGGGATTTGGCTCTGCATTGGGTGTGCAAACTACAAAGAGCAAACACCAGTGTACTCTTGTAAAAGAGTTAAAATAAAACTGAAATAATACATAAGGCCTAGGATGCCTCATCGACTGCGAGACCAAATATGCCTTCAATTTATGCGTCTCTCCCCCCCTGGGATGTGCAATATACAGCATGAGTGGCGTATTTCCAGACCTTAAGGAGTGAGTTTATTAAGGAACTATTTTTGAACTAGGTGGGACATCTGAATTATGGGGTAAGCAACTATTTGCTCTTTGATTTCCTGCCAAGTTTCAAGGTCTCATTAGAACACCATTATATGTGGAATTTCTCCTTCGCCTGATCGCTGATAATTACCTGTCCTAAATCATTTCTTCGGGCCAGATGCGTAGTCTAATAATGAAAAGGTACATAGCCACATGGATTAACATGGCTCTGTTCTGGCCAATGACTTTTAGGACAGAAAAATCCTTTGTTTAGGCTTCTAGAGGTCGGATGACTGATGATTGTGGTCACGATATTCCATTATAAGTCAGCAAAAATGCGTTTGTTTCCCATAAAGAGCGCCGATTTGATCTTTTTGTCAATCGATGGCTTTTATTTGCCCCAAAGACGAAACCACCGTTGAATGGCATTCCCAATGTCGTCCCCCTCTAGCGTTTTAAGGAATGACAGTTTTAGGGTATACAAGTTTAGGAATTTCAGCCTGTTGACATATGATATTTCCTGTACTTCTCTGGCCATCCAGAGCAGGCCGGGACTGAAACATACACAAAAGACAATCTGTAGCTGCTGGGAAAGACAAATAAAGATAACTCGAAGCAGAACGAACGGGACGCTTCATCCGTCGCCTCTCAATGCCGCATTTACACCTCCACGTTGATGGAGACGGACTGGAACTTTTCACCACTTGGAAAATTCCAAGCGCTGTCTTAATATGAAATGATTTAATATTTGTCGAAATTTTGCAGTTGACACCCAACAGCTGGAGTCGATAAATGCGATTGCGCCGATTGCGCGCGCAAACCACAAAGGGCGAATATAAATTGTGTAGTTTTGCGTAGACTGAAACTGATCAGCGTAACTCAGGACTAATCTTCTGTCCCACCAGCATTTCCTTCTCTGGGATTACCGGACCCCCCTTTTCTTCAGCAAACAGTCACACATTAGTGTATAGGTAGTGTAGGCTTTTGTTTTTATGCGGCATGTTCCTGGTGTGCACCGCTGGGATCCTGTCAGGCTCTGAAGGACTGAAGTCACAGTTGTTCCTGGGCCTCCAAGCTCCTGCCAGCGGGATTATGGTCCGGCCAGTGACAACCAGAGAATAGGCTTTGTGACCCAGAAGACGATGCTATATATGATATGACAAAAGGCCAGGCCACTGTTCAGAAGAAGGCAACGCTTGGTTCCCCAGGGTTCCACATGGCATCGATGTTAAGATCCACGGTTCAAATTAGGTTTGCTGTGTGCGTAAAACTGAGGAGACATAATCTGATTGTCTTTTGTTCCTCGGATTAAGACATTCTTTTAGTTTGTTAGCATGAGCGCTAATAAAAATAAGATATGCATTGGTCGGAAGGAAATGACAAATGGCAGTTTGGTGCTGATCCGCGATGGGGAACATTGCATTGGGATTGTGATATTCTGGGTTTATTAGTCACCGGCCAAGTGTGATTAAAGACCCTTGTCAGTGATATTAAATCTCAGGAGTTCAAAAACAAGCAGGGTAAATATTTTTTTACTGTGTTTTATGTTCACACAACATGACAAGTGATAGTGCTGCGGCCCGGTTTCATTCATTTTCTTCCCGCTCTTCTTTTCCCCCTGCGCCAGCTGCTTCGTATCAGCAAGCAGGCTTTAGGAGTTAGAGCATTAAGTTATCCTTTTCAATTTCTCTCACAGCTGAGAGTGATTAGGTCACCATGTCGTCCTCGTGTTTGACACAAGGAGATATGTGAGGCAATGGGTCATGCAGCTGGAGACCAATGGCACGACGGCTCGGATCGACCTCATGGCGCTGTCCGAAACCGAGCGAGGAAATGTTCTCCAGACTCCATCAGTGTGTCCAGATTGTTCCTTCTGAATGTTGTTGACTAACTGCTTTTCTTGGTCAGCAGCAGGTCTAAACATTCTTTCTGAAGAGCAGAGGCAGAAAGCCGCTTCATCAGGTTGTTTGATACAGCCTTCCTGTCTGATCTCTGTTTGCACGTCTTGATGGATCCCTGTTTAGCTCAATTTGTGAAGTTCTCATGGAGCAATATAACTTTTGGAAAGTGCTTGGATTTGGAAAAGACCCCAAGCAGCTGCGCTGGATCCTGGAAAGTCTCCATGTACAGTTTAGCTTCATCAGCATCGTGACCTGGCTGTGTATTTGACATTTAAAAGCTTGCAGTTTTATGCATTAGGGAAACCAGATTGTTGTCTAACAGTATTTTCTTTCTAGAAAAAAATACTTTTTGTGGAGTAAACTAAATTGTTCAATGTACAAACATTGCATTTGATTGTTACATAAAAATAAATATTTTACTTTTTTTTTTTTTTTATATCTAAAGTCCTCGTGGATTTCCTGCTTGGTTGACTCTGTTTGCAACACTAAGGTTGTGAGTTTGATTCCCAGAAGAACCAAGCAACACAAGTCTCTTTGGATCAAAGTGTCCCCTACATAAATGCATACATGTAATGTCAATATTTTAAAGCTACTTTTATTAAAACTTTGTCCGAGTTACATTATATATTAAAAATACAGCAGATACCGTATTTTTTAACATAGTAATCCAGAGGACCGTTCGCATGCGGGCTGCTATGTGGAGGGGTATCGTAGCAAGAGCGTTTAATCCCTTATCCAACTCTGCCTTGAAAACCCTGGGCGACTTCTAGTGTCCATTCAAGCTTTCTAGTTCTTATCACAGCATCAAAAAGGAAGCGAAGTTTACTCTGACTTGAGGTCACTCTTGATGAAGGATCTTGAGACAGATACACATTCAGCTTCTCTCCCGCTCATTCATACTTTCTTACAGCTGCTGCTCCAGTAAAGCACAATCACTCCAAGAAATCAGAGATAGAATCTGCTTCACTTTTATCTAAACCTAAAACATCTGTAATTACCATGCCAGGGATTTGCTCAAATCTTTGATGCGATATAGTGGGTTTATTGCCACTTTAGGGCAAAAGACCAACAAATGTACAATATCTTCTGAAAACCATGGACCAGTTTCATGTAAAAACGTAACTTTTATGAGCGTGTGTGCGTATTCACTGTGATTTATATGAAAGTGTAACATTTTCAGAAGAGGTAAACAGAGATGAAAATCCGCTCGGCGGGGTGTCTGAAGATTGCACAATTCCATTGATATTTGAGACCCCGTTGTTTTGAGTTCTTTTTTTTTCCTGTACGTTTTGGCTGCAGGAGAACTTTGAATAGCATTGTAAAGCATGGAGCGTATGACTAATTTAGCCATTAAAAGAGCAAATGAGAGGATAAAAAGTGCCAAATACAGGCTAGAGTATTTGTAGTAGTTTCCAAACAATGTTCCCTAAGAGTATAATTTACTTTCAAGGCTGCTGGCCATAATGACTCCTCGGAAGAAGTTAAGATGATTGCTTAGTAAACACCTGCACAACCACGTTTGCTCCTCACAAAAACCAACACTTTAGATCCAGGATTACATGTTATGTAGGTTTCAGAGTATGAATGAACCAACCAACCGACCGTGATGACGCTCACGCGCGCGTTAGAAGTGAGTTTATGTATCAAACACACACACACACGGAACAATTCAAAAGATGAAAGGACGGACCGCGCGAGCCGAATTGTATAATACGAAGATGTAACGGGACATAACGCACGTGCGGCTGATTATGAGAAACATGTCCAGTGATTCTCAAGTGAAGTTTAGTCTGCACGCCGCGTTAGCGACACATATGGCAGGAGTGGCTTTCTGAGAGAGGGGAGTCTCTTAGAGTACGCCCAAATCCCGGCTGAAGTAATCAGCAAACTGTAGACCACCACAGTTGCACCGACCCCCTTTCCAGCACTATGCTTGCAAGCCGAAGAGCTCCGACCGACATGGAAGTGACTTCTGTTAAGTAGAGGAGTAACTCTTTGGATGCGGCAGAAAGCCCGGCGGAGCGCGGCTTCGAGGGACAGCGGGATACTGTAATCGGGCGTGCTTGCAAACACTCCTTCTTACGTGGACAACCATGTTTGTGTTGTTTTGGCTTCTTGTTCTCTCTGATCTTCTGAATGCACTAGCTTCTACAGAGAGACTGGGAGGATCCGAGCAAGGTACGTGCGTTTTCCGCGATCATCCAAGAGGCGCGAAGAATGAATGACTTTCTCATGGTTGCTTCAGAGAAGCTCCCAGTACTTTTATTTTAGCGAGTAGCACTTGATGTCAAACATCGAAAGAGCGATGACACCTTGAACTTTCATCAAGACTGTTTGTACACAATGTGTATCCATGTGTCGCTTTTGCATATGTGCGCGATCACGTCCGTGTGTGTGTACGTGAATACGGATGCGTGTGTGTGTGTGTGTGTGTGTGTGTGTGTGTGTGTGTGTGTGTGTGTGTATGCAGTCACCTACGGACTAAACGTGTCACCTAATTCGCCTAAAGACCGTTGTAGGTTTATCTGGCTCACTGTCTCCTCTCGCCCACAGCTCAAACTCAGCAGTTTGGTCCGTATGAGATTGTTACTCCGACCAGAGTGAATGAAGCCGGTCAGAAACTGCCAACGGGCGCGCACTTCAAAAGGAGGAAACGGAGCAACGACCCAGTAACCGGAAACATCTCCCATCATTGGGCTTCACCGCACGTCTATTATCAAATATCGGTCTTTGGACAAGATTATTACCTGAACCTTACGCTTGAATCTGGATTTATTGCACCAGTTTACACTGTCACGATACTCGGAGTATCCAGTGAAGGTCAGAATGAAGAGGAGGGGGAGGAAGAGCACACGGAGTATCAGCACTGCTTTTATAAAGGACATGTGAACGCTGGGCAGGAGCATGCTGCAGTAATTAGCCTCTGCTCGGGTTTGGTGAGTTCAAACTTACTCTTCTCATATTGTTACTCATTTATTATTACTTTTAAATTGTTGTTTATAAAAAAAAAAACGCGAAAGTTGAGTGGGCACTTGCTTGCGCACTTGTTTGTTTATGGCGGGGCAAGTGTTTGGATCCGCATCAAAATTATATCAAAACTTACTTGTGATTTTGTGGGAAAGTTGTAAAATCACGCCCGGTAATTGATCTCGATGACGCACGCGCTGGACTAGCGCGGTGACGTCACCGGGTGTTCTTAAACGGAGTCTGATTCTTAAACTTACGTTGATGGGAACGTCACGCGCGACCCATCCTGCTCTCACAGATCCAATGTAGTGATGGGAACTCCACTCGAACAAAGAGTCGGTTCCTTTGAACAAATCATTTAGAAGAAGCCATCTAGTGGTTCTTTTCGATTGAGCTCGCGCTGACAATTTAACTTACTTATTGTAGTCAGTCACGTGCGGCTGTCGTGTGTATTTATGTACAATTAATAAGATAATTTAACAATAAAGCAATCTTTTAAAACTGGAACAATTAGCTGATAATTTAAATATAATATCTATATTTTATGTATATTTGTGTGTATACAGTGTTTGTTCGTATACATAATGTGTGTATACATATAAACCGTTTAATATACTGTGTGTGTGTGTGTGTGTGTGTGTGTGTGTGTGTGTGTGTGTGTGTGTGTATACACACAGTATATTAATTTACTTTATAAAAGATCTTGTCCGAAAAGTGAACCTTCAATACCATTCATTTATAATACTTACGGTGACCCATCATTATAGAAATATTTTCCAAGTCTGTTGGGAACACGAGCCAGCCGTCTTGTCAATGTTTTACCCTGCGTTTCTGAACGTTCGTCAAATCACATCCGCTGTCATTTTTACATCCATTTACAAACACACAAGTGTGTATAGTTATAACCACTGGCAGAAATCCACGTAATTTGTTCTTGATAGCCAGTGTGTAGACTTCTATAATGCACTAGTGATTACAAATAATTGGTGCGAAAGTTATTTTCTGTAATAAGCAGACAAAACTTTTCAATATGTGCTTGAGGATAAATAGGGCATTGCGCCAATCACTTTGCAGGCTTTCTGCTATTATAGAGCTCGCGTTGCAAAATATTATACTTTCTAAGTGTTGCAGAATGTTCTGATGGTTATCAGCCACACTCTTTATTTATTTTCCCCCCGGGGCTGGTATAGTAATATGTGTTGAATGGTTTACATGCTTGTTATCGCTTCATCAGCCACTTAGGATTTGTTCATAAAACAATTGCACTGGGAGTTTGCAGGGGACGCGACACCTTGGAAGTGTCTTTATAGACTTTATTTGTCATGCTGCAATTTTAAACATTGTCGTTGTTATTTTTAGCTCGGCACTTTTAGGTCACCAGAAGGGGAGTACTTTGTGGAGCCCCTTCACAGCTACAATGGTGAACATTATGAAGAAGAACACACCAAACCTCATATCGTGTACAGCAATCATGCCTCAAAGAAAAGCGCAGAAAATTCTGCGTGTGAAACTTCAGGTGAGCAGAACTTCTGTGGAGGAAATACTTATCTGTGCGGCATCTCCCCGTGCCCTTCCACTTCCTCTGGAAATGGATTTAGACTTGCTATCAATGACTTTAAATATTCATTGTCCTAGTTGAGCTTTCCTGTATTTCCTCTTCCATTTCTATTTTCATAAGTCATTGAATGGAAGTCAATGAAAGAGGGAGATGTGTTTTTGAGGTTCTTGGTTTTGCTCCAATCTTCGTTTACTGCTACAAAATCCTGTTGACTTTTGCACTTCCTGTGGCCTGAAGATAAGAAAACTCAAGAGGCCCAGTATCATGAGCGACACGTGGTGAGCCGCGCTGTGACAAAGTAAAAAGCCGTCTTGTGTTTGGAAAATTAGTGTAGCAACAATAAATCTCGATTGGGATTAATTTATTGGGATTAAAAACACAATATCCCTTCTGCACACGACTGTTTATCGATAATTCTAAACCACGGCTTTGAGTTATTGTCTTTAATGGACATTTTTGAACTCAAAGTATAAAGTTGCATTTTAAGAACCTCAAACTATCAAAGCCTCAGAAAAAGACATTTATTTGTCAAGAAGCAGTCAGCTTAATTTAAATTCTCCACAGCTTCTTCATGCCAAATCCATTCCTGTACGGATATGCTCTTCACTACACTTTAGTAATTTGAGTTAATTTTAGCCAAAAGCAATCTGCTGTGCTCTTCTGTTTATGTTTTTATGCTCTTGAAACATCCCATCCCCATATTTCATGCATATCAAGTGTCCAGGATGTTCCCGGAGAGCGCATTGTGACGTTCTCCCAGACTCAGACGTTCTCCTTCTATCTCTATTTCAGGACATACAGGACAAACGCAAGAGCCACACAGCAGACATTGGAACAGACTCTCCAGAAAGTCGCCCTCAAGCATGCTGTCCAACCTGGAGACTCTCAATTCCAGACTCTTCTCTGCCCAGTTCCCCTCCCCAGAAAACAAGCAGAGCTCTGCTAATGAAAGCAGTGACTCCAAGCCGCATCGCAGATCAAAGCGTTTCCTCTCCTACCCCCGTTTTGTTGAAGTCATGGTTGTGGCAGACAGCAAAATGGTGGAGCATCATGGAAGCAACCTCCAGCATTACATTCTTACCCTGATGTCCATCGTAAGTTCCGCACAGTTAACGCAAGCCTCTCTCTTTGAAGGACTCGCGTCCGGTGCTTTAGGTCTGGAGCGGGGAGATTCTTCTCTTGCTCTCGTCAGACAGGTCGTGTAGGGTGAAATTGTCAGACAGGTTTGATGAATTTCAATCTAAAACAAATAAAAAAGCCTCTATCTGGCATAGATGGCATGCTTCAGATGCCTTCTCGCTGGAACTTGGAAGCAGCATGGATGACCTATATTTTGATCTTGGCAAACTTTGCGTTCTCAGCAGGGTCTGGCAGCACAATCTACTCCTCAATGTCCAAGCGTTTCTTTTTTTTTTTTTCCTCCTGAAGCTGAGGTTAATGTTGCATGTTCGACTGTACTTAACAGAGATCGCAGAGGTATGTGTTTATTAAAAGAAAATGAAAAAGTGATGACAGGGGTGTGTTGACCTAGGTGGTCCCGTTGAACTGTATAACAAACACTATGGCTGAGTGTATGCGCTGTAAGTCAAGGCCGAAAAAAAAAACAGTGTTTGCGTTCTTTCCCACAGGTGTCGTCCATTTATAAGGACCCCAGCATCGGAAACCTGATCAACATTGTGGTTGTGAAACTGGTCATCATAAAGAATGAACTGGTGAGTGTTTCATTGAGCTTTTCAAGGCAAGGTCACGTCTTCACTTTTCGTCGAAAGCTTATGTGGATGTGAAATCTCTGCTGCTTCCGGCAGGACGGTCCTTCCATCTCTTTCAACGCACAGGCCACTTTGAAAAACTTCTGCATATGGCAACAGAGTCAGAACCATCTGGATGATAACCATCATTCACATCACGACACGGCGATATTAATAACACGGCAAGTCAAGTTCGCCTCCACTGTTTCATGTTTCAATACTTGTGGAGAATATGGGAAATTGTCCAACAAAAAACAACAATGTACTGTATGAAAAAACAACAACATATTTTAAACATGAATACATTTTTTATTAAAGTTGCAACTCTATAAACGCAAGGGTTCATTGTAATGATGATCACACACACACATTTATTTGCTGTTGTATAATATCAATCTTGTCCTGTATATAAAACATATACGTACACACTTAATGTAAATATATGTATGTGTGTGTGTGTGTGTGTGTGTGTGTGTGTGTAATATGGGTTTTTTTTACAGGCAGGACATCTGTCGAGCCCGAGACAAGTGCGACACTTTAGGTAAACGATCTGTTTTATATTTCATGAGTGTTGTAATATGTCTATTAAAGTTGGCAGTGAAGACAAATTTGTTGGCATAATAATAATAATCTAGCAGATATGATAAATGTGTACTTTAGGCCTTGCTGAGCTGGGTACAGTTTGTGATCCCTACAGAAGTTGCAGCATAAATGAGGATAACGGACTCAGTACCGCTTTCACCATCGCTCATGAGCTTGGACATGTGTGAGTAACATCTAAAATACCTACGGAACTGGAAATATACAGATTTAAACGAATAACAATGATGAAGTTTTATCTCAGCACTGGTTCAAGTTACGCAACTCTTTGTGTGTTTTAATCTGCGGTGAAATGAGTTGGAGATGTTTTGGGGAGAAGTCTTTGTCTTTTATATACAGCGCGATAACAATGTGTCTGTGTCTGAACTTCTCAAGGTCTTTTCTTCATTCATGCAGACACGGCTGCTTTTATTGCAGTTTAATGGCTCTTTCGTCGGGATCGTGGCCCTTATGTATTTCAATGATTCCGTTGCCATCTGGATTGTGAATGTATGGTTACATAAAAGTGACCTCGAAGTGACCAAATCCTTGTTTACCCACAATATACGGTGAATTCCGTTCTTATCTGGGGGCAGGTGGTGACAGCAGTGCCGTGTGTGAAAGGGGGATTTAGCTCTGGTTCTGTACGGTGCACCGCACTCCAACTCCTTGGCCCGTGGCCGTCTCGGAATCTAAAATGCCCAAATGTTCCCAATTACTGGCCAAATGAATGGTTGTCTCACGTGATTTTAAGGCCAAAATGTAAAGGAGAGCAGCTATTTAGAGTCCACATGGAGAGTCTGAATAGTTTACACACTCACTCACACACACACACACACACACACGCACACACAGACACACACACACATTCTTTGGATGTTTGATGGATTGGAAGTCATTGGAAACAATCAAAATATTGGTCCTTTTTTCTCTTTATGAGAGTGATACCTATAAGATGTGTGAAAGTTCTAGCCTCATATTACCACTTATGCATATTTAAAGAAAAGTTTACAAAACATGTTTTGAGAAACAAATTCTAGCGATGCTGAAAAAATATTGGTTTAATACAATCACAATATCTTTATTAGGATTGTTTTCACTCGAAAACCAATAAATTTGTGGAAAAAACTATAGATTTGTTTCTTGTCTTTGGTTTGAATTCCGAACAATTGTTACTACAACATTTATCAAAGAAAAAAAAAATAAATAAAAAATGTTACTCGATGGAAGAATAAGAATCTGAAACATTTTAAGGCTTTCTCTTAAAACAAGACGTAGTAACTTTTTAGGAGCAACAATAAGAACAATAGCATATTAATGTATAAAATTAATTCACAAAAAAAAATGCATTGATATATTGATTCTTGGAACCTGAACCGTGTGTGTGTGTGTGTGTAAAACAAATAACCTGGTATTTTTGTTCATCCAAAAGCCGTGTGGATGTGACACATGTGTCCTCCACCTGCACTTGATCTTGGCTTGTGTTTTGTGTGAACGTGTGCATGTTAATGTGCGCATGCATGTTTTCAATTCAGGTTCAACATGCCTCACGATGACAGTAACAAATGCAAGGAGGACGGTGTTAAAAACCAGCAACATGTCATGGCCCCCACCCTCAACTATTACACCAATCCATGGATGTGGTCCAAATGCAGCCGGAAGTACATCACAGAGTTCCTGGAGTATGTAAAACCCTCTGGTACAGTGACAGGAAGTTAGTGAGGTTATGATTTTGTTGGCTCATGTTCAGCTTAGCACGTTGATTAATGCGGTCTCCTATTCAAATGGGACGTTTCTTCTAGTAAATATGCTTAGCGTGTGCCAGCTTCGGTACTGAGAGCATTAGGGATGCTGGTTTGTCCTGTTTGTTTCATTCCTTGACAGTCATCTGTTGATGTCTTCTCATCAGCACAGGCTATGGCGAATGCTTGCTTGATGAGCCGGTCTCAAGGCCATACAGTTTGTCCCAGCAGCTGCCGGGACAGATATACAATGTCAATAAACAGTGTGAGCTGATATTTGGGCCTGGGACACAGGTGTGCCCATATATGGTAAGAAGATTCTGCAGAGGATTGCGTAACGCACCGACATAGACGTGTTTTCTTTGAAATAAAGTGTGAGCTTTCTCCTATGTGCTGCTTGTTGGCTAGTGATGCTTTAATGGGTTCTTTAGATGTTCTGTTAGTGTTACGCACCCGGCGCTTCTTCAACAAGCTAACAAGTGCTTGGGTGTTTTACAGACGCAGTGTAGAAGGTTGTGGTGCACCAGTCCAGAAGGAGTTCAACGAGGCTGCCGGACTCAACACATGCCGTGGGCCGACGGGACCGACTGCTCTCCAGGAAAGGCAAGTGTGCATCTTCATTATTAGCCAAATGCAGCTCATCATGGCGAGAAATAAAGAGTGGATTGATTGGCTTTTGTCAAGAATGTATCCAGGGCCGTAGCGAGGCTAAATAAATTATTTCTTTTTATCTATTTTGAGCCACTTTTTCATTTCTGGGTCATTTGGAGCTGGAGCCAATCCCTTTAGTCCTAACTTGGCTGGGATTGGCCTCAGCTCAATGTAGATGAACACAAATATTAGTATTGTGATAAGTAATAAAAAAATACGATAAGTAAAAAAATATATACATATTTTTACACACTGTGTATGTATATATATGAAACTAATTGTTATATCAAATGGACATTGGAACTATTCATTTCAAATTTTTTACCAATTACTGTTTTTTTTAACTCGTATGTAAAGAATCCACTAGACCCTCAATGTCACACTTAATGAAGCAAAAACCAAATCCAGACTTATGGATGGGTGGATGGATGGATGGATGGATGGATGGATGGATGGATGGATGGATGGATGGATGGATGGATGGATAGATAGATAGATAGATAGATAGATAGATAGATAGATAGATAGATAGATAGATAGATAGATAGATAGATAGATATGACTTAATTGTTATTTTTTCATGAATTTTTCATGAGACAAATGTTTTTTTTTTTCTTCACATAACCCACTGGATAAAAACAGAAGGCCTGTTTTTATTGGTCAAACAAATTTAACGTCATAATGTTTGTCCGCAAATGTCATAAATATTATAATACCTTACGCATTCACACATGTGCAAGATTGACCTCCTGTACATCTTGCTTTGATTTCCATGCCCGGACCACCCATCACATGTGGTAATTGTCGGTTAAAGCGCTTGACCAGAGCAGGGGCGGAGTTCATCACATTGTGGAATATGGCAGGATTTCTTTTGTAATTCCAATTCCTTTGTTGAGCTAAGAACTTACAGTAGGAACCGCAGTAGGACACACAGCCGAGCAGGTCTGACAACTGTTTTGCAAGGAAAGACGTTTTCATTCGTCATGTCATCTGCGTATAAACAACACGGTTTGACATCCTTGTCCTTTGTAACCAACAGGGAGTGATCTCATCCTTTCTGTTTGCTCTCTCCTTAGCACTGTAAACACGGCTTGTGCATCCATAAAGAGCACGAAACCAGCCCGGTAGAAGGGGCCTGGGGCGTGTGGAGTCCCTTCGGCACATGCTCGAGGTCCTGCGGAGGAGGAATCAAGAACGCCGTGCGCGAGTGCAACCGACCAGTGTAAGCTGCCCTTCTTTGTAGTGTGCCATCCTCAGCCGACTGTGAATCGGCCGAAGCATTGCTAATGACAGATAGCACATTGACTCAAGTCATCTGCATTGTGAAGGATGTCATTTTAGGCTCTTCTGATATTTAGGCCGAGAAACGGGGGGAAGTACTGTGTTGGACGCAGGATGAAATTCCGCTCCTGTAATTCTGAGCCATGCTCCAAGCAAAAGAAAGACTTCAGGGAGGAGCAGTGTGCCAACTTTGATGGCCGGCACTTCAACATCAATGGTCTACCTCCAAACGTCCGCTGGGTGCCAAAGTACAGCGGAAGTAAGTGATAGAGCGCATAGTGGGCTAGTCTAGGTGGGACAGTTGGTTGGTGTGTGAATCATGTGTCCTGTTTAAAACATAATATGTTTCTAAAATGAGATAATGTTGGCCCCAAAAATGCAAATTTCTGCTGCTCAAACTTGTGCCCACAATGCTACATTGTGTTTGCGTCCTGAAAGTAAATATCGCATCGCTTTAAGTGAAACATTGTCTAAAATTAATTGTAAAATTGGAACTGTTGAAAATATTATGCAGTTATTATGTTATGCAGCTTTAAATAGTCTATGTTTATAAATGAATAAAGGGAATTTTTAAGTTCTAAGTAATAAGTGCTAAAGGTTTATGTAGGTTTTCTGTTACTCAGGTAACTGTAGTGTTCTCAACATTAAAGTTGTCAATTCGATTCCCAGAGAAAATTGGTACATTTGAATAATCTAAAAATATTTTTTAAATGAATAATGCGCTTGAAACGCAAAGACTTTTCTATCACTTTGGATGAAAAAGTCAATCTTTCAAAAGTCTTAAGTTCTTGTGTTATTGGCACCAATGTTTAGCTCTGCTACAGATATAATATAAAGACGGTGTTTTTAGAGTCGGGAATATAAAGTGGGTTGACTCACTGGGTTCTTGTTGGATGTCCAGTTCAATGGAGCTTTGATCCTGTAGCTGATGACTTTTCTGTGCTGCAGTTCTGATGAAGGACCGCTGTAAGCTGTTCTGTCGGGTGGCGGGCAGCACCGCTTACTACCAACTCAGGGACAGAGTCACTGACGGCACACAGTGCGGCCCCGACACCAACGACATCTGTGTGCAGGGCCTGTGCCGGGTGGGTTCTCCTATCCCCCTTCTTATTCCATCAATCCATTTAAAGACACATTTGACTAACTGAACCGACTTCCACCCATCAGCAAGCCGGATGTGACCATGTGCTGAATTCGAAGGCCAGAAGAGATAAGTGTGGGGTCTGCGGGGGGGATAACTCTTCCTGCAAGACGGTGCCAGGAACGTTCAACATGGTGCATTATGGTAGGTGGCACGATATTAGTCTGTGTTTTATCTTGGTAATTTTAAGACCAAAAGAACAAGGATGTGTTTTCTTTATTAAACAGTTTGTAAATGTTTTCTTTGTCGCAGGATACAATGTTGTGGTGAGAATTCCCAGTGGTGCTACCAACATTGATGTGAGACAACATAGCTACTCAGGGAAACCAGAGGATGATAACTACCTCGGTAAGGCAGGACATACAGAAAAACTTTCTATCTGTCTGTCTGTCTGTCTATTCATCTATTCATCCATCTATCTATCCATTCATCCAATCCCAACAAAACACCACATTTTCCACAGAATGAGTTTCACACTTTGACTTGTCTAAAGTCAAAATCCATAGAAAAAAATAAACTGCTAAATAAGGCTTGGTTTTATAACTGCATGTTATAAAATTGCTTTTATAACTGCTTTATTATCAAGAAATCCCCCGGTTTATTGTAAAGTACTGCTCTGCAAACTTCTTTCCTCTAATTCTCTCCGGCTTGGCTCTTGCATCCTCTCGGTCGCTCTGTGTTTAAAGTGTGGGAGGATGAATTATGGCCTAAACAATTAAACACAGCAATTTGGTGATGGTTTCCTTATAACGCGGAAATTTGTCTTTGGCGGGTGGCTTTGAACGATAAACGGGGGTCTACTTGTGTATATATATGTCTGTGTGTGCGTTTACATTAATTTATACATGCACGCATACACACATGAATGTTTTATCTAATTACTTTTTATTGTTATCACAGCAAATGCTTTTGTCGTGCCTCATTGCCACCGTATATTTTCCGTATACATATATATATCTGTTTTTGTGCATGTTTATCCACTGTCTACCTGTGGTTTAGGCCAGCACAGGAATGCAGACGCTGTGGAAGGGCTTTGTTTGAGTGTGTAGGTGGTTGGCAGGGTGACCGGGGTTGGGCTGTGTAATGTGTGAAACAGTGAGGAAAAGCAACTCAGGAAATTAGCTACATAATCGCATTAGTGGGCATTTTTGATGCATACTGACCTCAGTTGGACAAGACGTGGCCTCTTCATGGAATATGGGATTTCTTTACACCGATTAACTTCATCTTTCCTGACTGTTGCTAACCTTTTTCCATGCCAAAAGAAAATTAAAGTGTCCGTCCAAATCCCCAATAAAACGGAGCTACTGTTCCATTGCTGTGTGGAATGCTTAACGTACAGTCAAATTCTACATACAATCCGATGTTTTGTTCTGTTGCAGCTTTGTCCAACAGCCGTGGAGAGTATTTACTGAACGGAGATTTTGTGGTCAGTATGTTTAAAAGGGAAGTCCGCGTTGGAAATGTTGTTATTGAGTACAGTGGCTCCGACCATATTGTTGAGAGAATCAACTGCACTGATCGCATAGATGAAGACATTATTATACAGGTAATATTCAGCTGCTTGTTTAAAGTCTCTCTTTTTGCAGAATAATAGTGATCTTTGTTTTTTTGTCCATCTTAGGTGCTATCTGTGGGAAACCTGTACAACCCTGACGTCAGGTATTCCTACAACATTCCCATCGAGGACAAACCTCAGCTGTTCTTCTGGGATGCTTATGGTCCATGGCAAGATTGTAGCCTCTTATGCCAAGGTCAACATTTTTAACTACAATGTGTTCACTTTTGTACTTTCATACAGTCAGGCTCAATTTATACACTCCGGATTCGTACAGTCAGGATTGGTCAGGATGACTTGACTGGTAGTCTGGTGTGGTGTGGATTTTATTCCTAGGAAATCTTTGAAGTTTGTATGTTTGTTGGTGCATGGTGGAGTATGGTGCAAAGATTCTAATTAATGACTTTGATAATGAGTGAGTGAATGAATGAATGATACTTTATTTATCCCATAAAGGGGAAATATTTGTGTTTCCAAAGCAACAAAAAACAGTACGACAAAAACAGCGTGCACTTAAAATCCAAAAAATAAAATGAGCGATGCGTGCCTTATTTGTGTGGACATATTAGAAAATATATGTTTAGTAACAGTGTGTCATATAATCTGGTGCGCCTTATAGTAAATACCTTTAATCACAGTGAAGGAATAACATTAACAATCAAATGGGTCTTTAAAAAGCAATACATAAATAAAATCTCAAAGTTAAAAAAATGCTTAAAATAATGAGTAAGAATAGATGTTTTTTCTGTTACTCAGTCAGTTGAGATTTTTTTGACATCCAAAAGTCTGTGTGTTCATTTCTAAAGACAAGAATATGTTGTTTAATCCGCTAGTGAAAGTTAATGTGATTTAATGTGTTGTAGGCATGTAAGTGTTTGATTATTGAGTCTTTCACAGTTGTTTTTGGATCACTTCTCTTGATTCAGGGGAGCGCAAGAGGAAGATTCTGTGCAGCCGTGAGTCGGATCGAGTGGTGGTGTCGGATCAGCGGTGCCATGGGTCTCCTAAACCAGCTGTGATCACCGAGTCATGCAGCACGGACTGCGAACTCCGGTATTTAAAAAGAACACTGAAAAATCACCAAATGTTTCTCATCAGAAGGGTTCTCCTGTTGTGTAGTTTGTAAAGAGTGTCAGGAGGAAGAACTCACACCCCTGATCTAGATGCTTTGGCCTTATTAGCCTGACTTTCTCTCAGGATAAGCGCTGTCTCGGGGGGGGTTAAGTCGACATTCCACAGCATTCCTGCGTTTTGACATTCCTATGACTTTCAATTACAGGTGGCACGTTACTCAGAAGAGTGAGTGTTCGGCCACATGCGGAATGGGCTTCCGGACTCTGGAGATCCACTGCACCAAACAGAACACTATGGATGGAAGGCACCAGAAGGTGGACGACCGCTACTGCAGCAGCCAACGCAAACCCGACGACAAGGAAGTGTGTCAGGGAGACTGCAACCCTGGAGGATGGGAGTTCTCCTCTTGGTCCGAGGTGCTCATCTAGAATCATCTAGAAGTATTCGTGATGAGGACGTCTGATGAGTGTGGATGTTCTTTTGTCTAGTGCTCGCGGACCTGTGGAGGAGGTGTCCGCAGGAGAAGTGCGGTGTGTGAAAAGGCTGCGGAAAAAGGTGACGAAAGCAAGTGCAATCCACAAGAAAAACTCACTGTCCAGCCTTGTAATGAATTCCACTGTCCTCAGTGGAAAACTGGAGAGTGGTCAGAGGTAAAGCTCTTTTAAATCTTCATAGAGGTTTAAATGTATTCAGTGCTTTTCCTAAAATACAGTAATGCTGTCTTTTTTTGTAGACCACAAATTGGCGCACTATTAATAAACACTATTAATATGCATTTCCGTATTGGTTTTCACATATAATGCGTGCAATTCCGGATTATAAAGTCAATCTCGAAATCTAATTTTAGGATTAAGTGCGCCTCAAAGACTGAAAAGTACGGTACATGTACAGTATGACCAAAAAAAAGTGCTCAGCTTTCAAGCATCTGGCTCTGCGGTAAACAGTTTATTATTCTGGTATATTCTAGTCTGTGTTTATTAGCAGTGTGAAGCAGATCTGGGGGGATTATGGTGTGACGTGACCTCACACAGATGCTGCTAATAGAATTTTGGTGTGTTGTAGTGTATGGTGACTTGTGGAAAGGGCTACAAACACCGTCAGTCTTGGTGTCAGTTTGGAGAGGAACGTTTGGACGAGCGCTTCTGTTCCTCCTCCTCCAAACCGGAGGCAGTGCAGACGTGTCAGCAGCAAGAATGCGCTTCCTGGCAGGTGGGACCTTGGGGACAGGTGAGTCAAATGTTTGTTTCTGAAGTAACAGAGGACGTTCTTTTTTAAACAAAATGTAAAGGTGTTTTTTTTAATGCAGTCTGAGAATCAGGCCCAGGAAAGTGTTTTTATAGCCGTTTTAAACCAATGTTCCTCCAAGACCAATGGAGAGTGACAGATAAATCTCACAATAAATATAAGCTGAAGAAATAAAAAAGCACTTTCAAACACTGACTGGCAAACGACTTCCAGTCAGTCTTCCAGAAATCTTCCAGACTTTCAGACAACCACAGCAGTCTTTCTTACTTTATTAAAAGATTTGCCTAATTTTGCATTTTTTGATTTTATGAGACATTATAGGACTTGAATTGTACTTTATTTTACCCTGATAATGTTTTAGAGTCATTTTGATTCTATTTATTAACATACAAAATATTATTGCCACACAAATTCCTGTGGAGATGTTATAAAAATACACTGCATATGTTGAATACATTTTTTTGTATTAAATCTGAAACATTTATAACAATAACTCAATTTAATACATTAAATTTTGAAAACTTTCTTGCAAAAATAAAAAAAAAGTGTCAAATACAAAAACTTTTTATTCTGCTGTAGGTATTTGCTTATTCATTTAAATGGTGTTATCTTTTCAGTGTTTTGTATCCGATCCCTTAGATGGGAATAGCGGCATTAGGACTGTTTCCCCTGACAAACAATCTTTAAGTCGTAAAGTGTGATTGAGATTAGACATCTATTGCGCAGCTTAAACAATCACGTTAAATGCATGCTCAAACAACTTAAATGAAGCACATGCATTCTAGCTGCAAATGCGCTCACACAAGCTTGACCTTCTTTTTGTCAAGTCAGTGATGAAGAAAAGAGATAAAAAAAAAAACAAATGTCGACAAATTACTGGCGCATGTCCCGGGCTGCTTCAAGCGAATGCTTGTCACATCAGTGCTGGACCGATGCCCGTGGACGGTCCCAAGTCATTTTCCAGAATTCTTTTTTAATGTGTGTGAATTACTGTGTGGCATTCAGTGAGATGGATGATAGATGTCCTCGACTGACCTCGGCTTGTGTGTGCAGTGCACTACCACGTGTGGACCAGGATATCAGATGAGAGCTGTCAAGTGTGTGGTTGGTTCTTACGGCTCTGTGATGGACGACACTGAATGTAACGCAGCAACACGTCCGACAGACACTCAGGTGAGTGATTTTTAATTGGTTTGTTGAGTGTCCCCTGATGCAACCACTGGAAGTTCTAGTTGAGATTCTTCTGTCAGGTGTTTTTTGGTTGACACATGTACAGCTTTGGTTTAAAATCATAAAATTGATTACATTTATTGTATGACAGCCTTGAGGGTCTCATAAACATGCTTTATAAATAAAGTGTATTATTATTATTATTATTATTATTATTATTATTATTATCATCGTTGCTGTTGTTGTTAAATTCTTCCTGACAAAGGAATTTAACAGTAATTAGAAATCTGTGTGTAGTTACAAATTTAAACACAAGGGAGCTGGATTCTCACCTACACTCAAAACACACACACACACACACACACACTACTGGCATTAAAACTGATTAACCTTAATCGCAGAGTTCCCACGGCCGCCGAGAAAAAAAATCTGGAGTGTGTTTTTGTCTGTGTGTGTGTGTGTGTTTGTGTTGGCTTGTCAAGTGCAGGCAAGCATGCGCGAAAGGGCTTAAAATTAAAAAAAAAAATTGTTCACAAAGTATATGAGTATAGAATGTAAAGTATTTTGTAAATCAAAGTTGCAGTAGAAACTCCATTATGTAGACATAAAATAGGATAATTAGATTTAGAATGTATGTTTTGAAATAACTTTTTTTTTTATTAAAAGCTTGTTCGGCATTTGTATGTATTGAAACCTTAATTTTGTCCACTTCTGAATCCTCACATACCTGCAAAATTACCCCCCACCCGCCATAATTGTCCTTTAGCTGGAGTGTCTGAACCCTGGGTTTCACAGAGTATTTTATGAACTATCCGGAGGCATTGCTTTTATAGAGTTCATTTTAACAAGGCTTTTAGGAGATGAAAGAATAAAGCATTTTCCCACCGTCAAAATGTCCAGTAGACCAGGATAATGAACGTGGCGCGATATACAAACAAAAAAGGGTGACAAAAAACTGAGACAAAAAAGAGAAATAATCTTTTTATTTATTTAAAAATTTTACAGAACAGTTGGCAAAAAGGACGATTATAGCCCATAAATAAGTATAGATTTAAGATTACTTTATAGCTATTTTATACAGATTACTATAAAATTTCATGTATAGGTAGACTGAAAAATGTATTGAAATGTTTAATATCAAAAGCAAGAAATGTTGAACTCTGAAAAAGACTTTTAAACATATGAAATCATTTTAGAAACCGTTTTTATGATAAAATACATAATAATGCATAAAACTTGATGGAGTTGTAGATTACCTAAATGACTATAGATTCCAGATTCCTTTTAGAAAATGACTATGAGATTACATATAAGTATATTTTAACATTGATTGCATAACATTGCTGCAATATTTGAATGATCTACAAAAATGAGTAACCGTGATGAAAATGAACGTGCCAATTAGAATCGAGCCCTTCAAAGTGCTACGTGGTAACAGCCAATGATCAGAGTGAGCAGAACTGTAGAGGGGATAAGCAGATATTTGAGTGAGTCGGGGATTCGCAGATACTCCAGGCGGGCTGGAAAAGCGGGAGGCCCCCTGGTTTAAAATGCTCTATTTTCAGTAAGGCGCAGTGACCCGGTGATTCCAGCAGGTCAAGCATAAATCAAGCACACTGGCACCAGCCATGAAGCCCTACCGGCCTCACCCCTAGAGTCACGGATCTTCATTACTGAAAATTGGTGTTCGTTCTCCACTTCCTCCCTTCCACAGGACTGCGAACTCTCCCAGTGCCCTGTGACCCACCCTGTTGCCCCAGAAAACAAAGTGATGTCATATCCTGCTCATAAAACACAGTGGCGGTTTGGATCCTGGACACAGGTATGTGTCATTGGAATGAGTGGTGCTATGATGTGGAGGGGCTTTATTGCTTCTCTGTGGAGCTGAGCTGAGCTGAAGGCATTGTTGTGTCTAACAATAGTGCAGCGCCACCTGTGGAAAAGGCACCCGTATGCGCTACGTCAGCTGTCGGGACCAGCAGGGCGGAGTCGCGGAGGAATCGGCCTGTTCCCACCTGCCTAAACCTCCGGCTCGAGAGATATGCTCCATAGTGGCATGTGGACAGTGGAAGGTTCTGGAATGGAGTCTGGTAAACAAATCAACATTCATCCGCATCAATGTTGCTTTATGTTGGAACAAAGGCTGTGACATTAAACGACTAATTGGGTTAATTAATTACTGGCAAAATAACTTGTTGATATTTTGACCTCATTTAACATGCCCCGCCCCCTTGACCTATATAACCCTGCATAGGCTGAGAGAATAGTAGAGAAAAGTTTGTTTCTAGAATCTGATATTTGTGATGTGTGTGTTTTTTCCCTCGTCACTGGATTTTACTTCCCCTAGTTAATCGATGCCTTCACTTGCCTTTTTCATCCGATGTGTTAATTAAATTACGTAAAAAACATTTTCCAAAAAATGTGCTATATTACATTGTTTGTAGTTAATATTATGTTGTTTTTGTTCTAATGTTTGTTTGTTTTGGTTTCTATTGTAGCATTATGTCTGTTGTTTATAGTTTTGTATGCAATTAGTGTGAATATTATGATATATTCCTGTTTTTTATAAAAGTATAACATTTAATTGTTTTTTTTCCCACTAATTAATTGTTAACCGTGGTGACAAAAGCATTCAAACGTACATCAAAAAAAATTTCCAATCCATTTTATGAAATTAAAATTTTTTATATATACACCATTTTCCGTTATTTTATCCCAAATAACTGGCTTATCCTTTTAAGCAGACATGCACCATGTTGCCCAATGAACGGGAATCCACTAAAGTTCGTTTTATTTGGATAGTTTTGTGATTTTGTTTTATTTTTATTTGCATTATTTATGAAATAAATAATGAACAAAAATGTTTTTAAATCTAAATAAAATGTTAAATGTGTGTGTTTGTGTTCACAGTGCTCTGTCACCTGCGGTCAAGGTACAACGACACGACAAGTAGTGTGCGTCAACTTCAATGATCAGGTTGTGGAAATGATCGAGTGCGACCCAGAAGATCAGCCGGCAGCAGAGCAGGAGTGCGCCATGCCACAATGCCCATCTCGATCCAGCGACCACAGGGGCTTTTCACCAAACCCTGACTTGCGCAACAAAAAAGCCTTTCCCACCGGAAGAAATGACCGGAATAGAGCTGGTAGGATCCAGCCTCATCAGTGGAGGATTGGACCGTGGGGAGCGGTTAGTATGAACTGTCTGTGTTTTTAATATTCTTTAAAAAAGCCACATGTGAAAATTCGACCCCAAAATAAGACCTAGCAGAGAAGACATATAAAAATGAAACCAAAGTTAGACCAAGCAGAGTTTTCTGCTCCAAAAGAAATACTCTATCATCATTTTGATCCATGAAGGGAACCTTTCAAGGGAACCTTTAAAGTTTTATGTAAGTAAAAATAACGAGTTAGCAATTGTACCCCAAGCTACTTTGTCTATAAATGGTTGTAAAATGTAGCAGATTCTGAGAGTGTATCTCCTCATCTTCTGCAACCCGCAGTAAGGTGGCATGAGCATTGAATGATGTGCCCTGTGAAAGACACATTTTAAACATTTATTTAAAAAATATATTGTCTTTATCCTATACGTATTCTATAAACATCTATTTATTTAATTTCTTTGCTTTTTTTTAAAGTGAAGTAGTATATAGTATAAAACATACAAAAAACGTTTTTTGTGTGAAAATATTATTACATTTCAAATATTTTAACTTATTAAAAAACTTGACTTTATTAAAGACAACTTTATTTAAAAAAAAAATTCATTAAACAATTGTATTAAAAATAATCCTCTTTTTGAAACCAAATATACACAACACAGTGTTTTGTTCAAGGTTTGCATTTAGACGCCTGATTACAAATCTGTATCTTTACTAAGTTATCAGCTTGGGTCAATATTTGTGCTTTCATTTTAAAACTAATGAGGCATGAAACCTTGGGTGTAGGAGAATAGAAAACCTTTGTGTTGAAAATGTAAGCTTGCGTTTTCCCTCTCAGTGTTCCAGTACCTGTGCCGGAGGATTCCAGAGGCGTGTGGTGGTGTGTCAGGATGAGAACGGCTACCCTGCCAGCAACTGTGATGAAAACACTCAGCCCATAGAGCAGCGCTCCTGTGAATCTGGCCCTTGCCCTCAGTGGTCCCATGGCAGCTGGGGGGAGGTGAGGCGCTGGAAAGCACACTCAGATTATCACGTCCAGACCACCTTAGTTCAATACATCAACCTAATCTTAAAGCTTCAAATCTGCTTCCCTCAAGTGAAAAAGGTTAATCCTACATAGTCAAATTTTAAAAAGAAAAAATTAAGTGAGTGAGGTTTTTTTTTTACAATTAATATTACATTATTGTTACATTTTATTTTTTTGTTTATTTTTACAAATTATCTTATGTATATTGTAACCACAAAATTATAAAGCATTTTATTTTATTATATAAAGTGCTTATAATTTTTTAAATATAAAATAAAAAATAAATTAGGTTTAAACATTTAAAACAAAATAACTCTCTCTCTCTCTCTCTCTCTCTCTCTTTTATCTTTTTGGGTGACCTCGGAAAATTAAATAAATAAAAATTGTTTTATTATTTTGAAAAATTCTGATAGAAATGTTCAAAATTGTTATATAAAAAATATTTAAATAAACATTTATATTGCATTATAATTTTGAATATACCGTATTATTCCATTTAAAATACACGTTCATGGGACACACGGACACAGCGATACAAACACACTTCCAATTCACCTGAAGCGCATGTTTTCTGACTGTGGGAAGAAACTGGAGACTTCGAGGAAACCCACACAAGGTTTTTGGGTCTTGAACTCACACCTCGAGTCTCTAGCAGGTCCTTGATGCTGTGTGGATTAAAATTTCCACAATACAGGAATAAAAAATACATATTTTGTCAAGCAATTTGTTAGCATGATAGCACAAGACGCTTTAAAAACTGCAGTGTTACCTTTGAAACGGTTTGTTTTTTTACAAGCGATTAAACCGGGCCTGTTTAGTAAATAGTGTAGTAAATTTATATTAGCCGCCGTAAAACCAACGTACGCATCATCTCATTGAGTAGCCATCAGTGCCCGCACCGCCACACAGCATCATGGACAAACAGTCATCTTAATGCCAATTTTTGTATCAGTGAATTCTACTCAATTTTTTAACACTTTGTTTTTTTCCCAATCTGTAGTGCTCCAAATCCTGTGGGGGAGGGGTAAGGACCCGGTTGGTCGCTTGTCAGCGGCCCAACGGGGAGCGTTTTAACGATCTGAGCTGTGAAATTCTTGACAAACCAACGGACCGAGAACAGTGCAATACTCAGTCCTGCCCCATTAACCCTCACTGGAGCGCAGACCAATGGAGCTCGGTACGCCCGTAACTACTCTACCCTTCTGCTTTTATAAGTTCACTTGCTCTCACAACATACTGAGGTTTCTTCACAAGTAAGATGTGAGGACACAAGTGGTTTGATCTTTAAGGAAGCAAATTGCTGGTTTAACCGTTTGCTGCTTATTAGCAAGATTCTGTTGCACTTAAAGACCTTCCAAACATGCAGTTCAATGTGGAGTTTGATGTCCTGACTGAAAAAGTGAGCATCTCTTTGGTCAATGTGTTCGAATGCGGTTTCCTTCCCGTTATTTTTTTTGTGTTTTTCCATCCCATCCATCTTTTGCAGAAGTTCTACTGATCTGAAGCCTGTTGTTGTTGTGCGTTACGGTGACCAGGCAATGGATGGGTTTCTTTTTTGCTGTCCGGGTTTTCGTTTTTACTTTAAGCAATTTCATAAAAATGTTAATTTTATTCAGTACCTCACGTGAACTCATCCAGCCATTGACCGTGTCAGACCTACGATGGTGCTTTTTCAGAACAAGGGAGACTTTATGTGAAAATCTGCTCATAGTAGCTCTATTTTTGTACATACTGTATTTAAATAACATACTAAAGTAAAGCGTTTTTAACAAAACCGGAAATCAAATAGTAGTTTCGTTCACTTTACGAGTGTTCAGAAATTGTGTATTTATAGGTAACAAACAACTAGTGTTATTTCAATATTGTGCATAAATTTGAAATCTATGTTGTCCACAAAATAGAATATTCAATTTTAAATAGCCGTATTAAAAAATAAAACGTTGTTGCTTTTTCCGTCGGTCCCAGGAAAAGCAGGTTTTAGAAGTTTGCGCATTGGCCAGTTACTCGTTCTACCTCATTTTATTTTTCAAAACGTTTCACAGATTCTTTAATCCTTTTTATATATGTGGATATGAATAATACGTGCTTAACATGTCAAGTCCATAAGCAGCTATTTATAATCTCTGTAACTCATGGATATAATGTCACTCATGGATGTTATCTGTAACGTGCAGTGCTGTGAAAAAGTGATTTAGAAGACCACCAAATACCAAATGTTTTTATCGTGTCTTTTTCGGTTTATAACGTTAGCCACACGCTAATGCGCTATTTGATCATGTCTTAACTAGGTGCTTTTCCACAGCGGTGCATTTTTGTCCGAAGATGCCGTGGTGCTACAGTTTCTAAGGTTTAATTCCCGTTCACGACATGGTCTGTTAGTGTCGACAGACTGAAAAACAAGTGCTTTAAATCAAATGGCAGTATTGATAAAGGTGCGGACGAACTTTTCTGTATATTCTTGTAAGTATTTGTATTTATTTATGCTGCCATATGATTTGTTTTCATTAGCTGGTTTTTACATTGCTACATCAGAACGTGGTAAATGTTACATTTCTTATGAACTATTTAATTGGCAAAAAAAACTTTTAAAGCAGTGAAAGTTTTTGTATGCAACAATGTTCTAGTTTGGTTTCAAATGTGTTGAATTTACTTCCTGCAGCACGTGTATCGCCAGCTAAGCATTTATCCCTTTGCTAAAACATTCCTCAATACTGAAGGTAATAAGTAACCGTGCGTGAGCGTGTGTGTGCGCGTCTGTCGCTTTTACGTCTCTTAGCATTAGAAAGGCACATTAGCATTAGCTGTTGATCCCTGGATGGGGGTCGTTTCTGGTGCTCACTCACCTCAATACCTGCAGAAGAAACTTCCTGTTGGCCAGCACAGGATATTAACCAGTTCTGATGGCAGTGGTATAGTGATAGTCAACCGAGCGAGCAAACATCACAATAACAATGGCGAGAGCATGGGAGGTCAAGGTTGGCCTTTGATCTGTGGGAGGGCCTTTTACCGGCCTTCCCAGCTCATCTAATCAGAATGGACACACTTCTCAGAAAGAGCTTTATTCTTATGGGAAAACTCAATGCGAAAGCAAAGGGCCCACAGAGCATAGAGGAATCTGGGGCCTAGAACCGTGTGTGTGTGTGTGTGTGTGTGTGTGTAGTTTGATACTTGGGAGTACTTGCATTGGAATGTAGAGAGGCACATACCCGAGTTGCCATGCTTGGACTGATCGTATGTGGCAACAGCTCGAAAGAAAAGCACGGCCATTTTTAAAGTGGATTTTAATGCGTTTAGTGTTTCCAACCCGTCTTCACTAACCCGTTTCTCAGCATAATTTCATTCCTGCTGACGGTGTAGCGGAGTTTTGTCAGCTAAACTATTGACCTGGTGGGCTTTCACTCCAAGTGGGTTTAAAAAGTAGAAGACGCTTTCAAATCTGTGGTAATGCAGTTGGTGATTTGCACTTATTAAATTACTGGTGTGTTCGTTTAACAAAGTGTGTGAACTCCATGCAGCGGGCGGGGGGATGGGGTGGGGTTAAAAATTTCAGTTTAACTTTTTTTTTTTTTTTAAGTCGCCAGCACAGTGAAAGGGTCTTAACCTTCTGGCGTTGGATTTTCTAGTACAAAACGGAACGTAAGCATTTGTAGATAGCGCGAGAGAAAGTGTGTGTGGTTTTTTTTTTGCGAGTCACGGTGGGCTTTGATTGATAAGTTAGTTTTGAAAAATGAGGTACAAGGTGGTTTGCTTCAAAATGTATATTTTTAAAAATATTGTGTATAGTTTTTTTTTACCTCTACTTTGTAATTTGTATTCATTTGAACTAATTGTGTATATATTGTTCTACTGTAATTATTTATGAACACATACCTTATATATCAGATTAATTGCCTGTGACCTCTTGGGTTCTTTTGTCGAATTGGCTTCAACGTGAATGCAACCTTGACACGTTTAATTGCTCGACTCTTTTGAATTGAATAAATAAAAAAAGTCCACGAGACTGTATTATCCAACCTGTTTTTTTTGTTCTTTTGGTTCCTGTATTTCATGCATGCATGCTGGGCAATGGACTCATTCAACTTTAGACTTGTCGCATCACATCCATCCTACCTCCAGCAAACCCTTTGATTATCCGTTCCTCTCTGTTTCATCCTGGGGCCCAGGGAAGCTTCTTTCTTTTCCTTTTCTCTTAGCTCAACAAGCAAACTCGCACGTGATGTCTTCTTTTTGTACGTTTTGAGATGAAACGAATTCATAGAACACAAGGCATTTGATCAAAACGCCGCTTGTTCAGGTGATTAAGTATTTATGCTGTGCTGCTTTTGATGTGACTAGTTGTAACTAGTTAGAAAACAATGCAACTTTTTGCATTCTGCAACAGATTCAGACATAAATGTATTTAGACACACTTGGCTTTAAGTTCTTCACTTAAATCTCTAGTAATGATGAGTTTGGCTTAAGTTAGATTTTCGCACTTCTTAATTCCATGCAGTGCTCCGCCTCCTTTCAGAGGGGATTCGAATACATTAGTGTGTGATGGGATGGCATTTTGGGCCAGCCAATACTGGAGCTGCTAAGCCTGCCCTGGCTCCTCCCACAAGAACAAAGGAGTGGAGGGTGGAGGCCTACAGGAGAGACCGGGATCTGCAACCTGTATCAAAAGATTTGTTTGTTAAATGTCTTATTACAAATCCGGTTAGTAGAAACGTTTCAGTAGTGATGTAATGCCATAATTTATTCAGTAATGATGTCATGTCAATATTTATTTGGTATAAATATGTACCAATTCTTAAATCAAACCATGATCATTTTCTCTAATTAGTATTATTGTTATTATGATAATAAAGTATAATTACACACCTGCTGCTGAGCAAAATTACAGCAAATGAGACGATTCAAGAAGTCCAGAGGAGACTGAAATGAGAACGTTTTCTGCTTGTGTTATTACAAACGCAATGGATTTGTTTATATCACAACTCTGCTAACCGTTAAGAACCATTTCAAATTTTACAACTCTACAATTTCAATGTTATTGTTCAAATAAAAATGACTTATACCTTAAAAAAAAAAAAAACCTTAATTGTGAAAATAAATAATTCCAAAATAAATAATACAAGAACTATGTATTTTATTGCAACTGTTTGACGTTTATGAGACAATAAGTGTTTTTTTTGTTCATGCACAAACTCACTACTGTTTTACAGAGTTAGTGTTGAGCATTTCTAGACACTATCTGGCTTCCACTGACATTTTGCAGCTGGACCAGGTGAAATCTGATACGCTAGTCAGAAAGAGCAGAAATGAAGGAGCGACTAACCTTCACGTGTCATTCTGTGCAGTGTTCATCATCATGTGCAGTCAGTATCAAAAGGTTTCCTGTGTTGATAGTGACGAGCAGGAGTCTAAATACTGGCGGCTCTGGTGTCTCCCAAGCCGAGTCCACCACTCTGTCTCCCACTACAGGTGGAGTATGAGGGGCTGCAGAGAGGAAAACACCTTGACACTGAGTGAGGACTAGTGGAGGACAGACCATTTAGCTTTCATGTGGCTTATTTGGTTGGTTTGCAAAACCATAGTTTTGGGTTTGATTCCCGAGGAAAAAGTGGGTTCAATTTAAATGTTTTATGTGATTTAATGGATGCTTTGGATAAAAGCGTCTAATAGGGGCAAAATCTCCATGAAATTTCAGGATTTGGAATCGACGAGTGTAACTCTTTTATGCTAAATGAGAACATTTAAAATTTGGTTATACTAGTATCTTTTATTTATTTAATTGATGATGAACATTATTGCATCAAGTTCCCATCGCCAACTTCAGTACAATTTAAGATGAGCAATATTATAATATTTTTGCAAAAATTTTAAACAATTATATATATAGAATGTGTACGTGTATAGAAAAAGAAGCAAAAAAAATGTAACGCTCTTCTTTGGTTATACTTTTTTCTTTTTTCACTCTCTCCCAGTCTTGTTCTTTGCCTTTTTTTATTTGGACCCTCTTCCTGTATTTTTATCCACCCACCCAACTATCTTATTTTATCGTTAATCCATCGACATTTCTTTCTATCTATCCATCGATCCATCTACATATCTATCTATCTATCCATCTACATATCCATCCATCTATCCATCCATCCATCCATCCACCAATATGCTTGTCTGTCTGTATTTTTTTATTTCTCTATATCAGGTCTTTCTATCTTCTCTAAATTATTATCTGTGTTTATCCATCTATCTAATTACCCATCCCATCCATACATTTACTTATCCATCCTTCATCCATCCATCCGTCTGTATGCCTGGCTTTAATTCTTTCTTTCTGTCTGTCTGTTTTTTTTATCTTTCTAACTTTTTATCTGTGTTTGTCTATCGATAAATCTACCTAACCACACATCCATACATCCATCTCTGTTTTCCTCGGTATGTCTCTCTGTTTATCAGTATTCATCTGTCTGTCTCTAGCTTCTCTCCTCTCTCTCTCTCTCTCTCTCTCTCTCTNNNACACACACACACACACACACACACACACACACACACACACACACACACACACACACAAAGTGAATAAACAACTAGCTAAAAGGAATCAATGGGTGAGGCTGAAATCAAGGACTCCCACTTCTGTAATTAGTTTGGAGATCAGCTCCATCCCAGCAGACACCAGCAGCTGGAGCCCATTAGTGGCTCCTGAGGGGCCAATGTGCTGCTCACTGTCAGAAATTTACTGCATATGACAGGATTCCCAGAAATATGTCCAGGCTTCGTCTGCATGTTAACCCTCTGCTACAGAGTCTACCCCGAATCGGAATTAATTCTACGTTGTGTAATATTAATAGTTTTGCCTGTCAAAGTTGAGACCACCAAAAAGAAGTGCAGCCAACATTGTGTCTGTCTGTTCTGGATAAATCACTAAGTCTACACGCTATGAATGTAGATTTCTGTGGCGGTTTTTGACCATGAAGAATAATTGTGATACCAATACACTTTATGTTAATGCAGCCAAACCAGTGGCTGTGATTGGTCCATAGGTAAAAAGCAAACTATCGGAACTTGAAACCCTGTGAGATCATCTGGATTACAGGAGAATGAGGAGAAGAAGGTGGTTTTATCTCAAATGCTGGTGGAAACTGTAGCTGTAATGGTAGCTGTAGTTGTTTTTATCAGTCTTTCCAGCAGTTTGTCTCTGTCCATTAATAATTGTCTGTCCATCTTTCGATATTTCTTGGTGTCTGTCTATCTTTAGGCCTGTGTTGAAATCAATCTATCTATCATCCATCCATCTACGATTTTTTCGTCTATCAGTCTGTTTATTAATGTACAGTTCTGTCCGTCTATCTATCAATAATAGTTTTTATTATTGTCTATCAATTTATATACCTTAGATATTCTTCCACAACGTTCCTCAAATACAGTGGATTTTAATTTTTTGTACAGATTTGCCCATGTTATTTGAAACTAACAAAAGTCGAACCTAAATAACTAGAATTTGTTTTAAAAGTCAAGCTTTCTCAAAGGCCTAGTGAATGGTTGAAAAACAAAAGCCTTCTCTGAGTATTCAATAGTGAGAAAGTCTTGTTTGACATTTACCTGCATGGTAACAAGTATAAGCTGAAATGTGATTGGTTAAATGCTTTATAGCAGAAATACTTGTCTGGATGCGGTGCAACCACATCTATTATGAAGGAAGTGTGCCGATGATTTGGACTTATTTAGTTATTTATAAATAAAATATAATAATCATCTGTGTGTGATTCGGAAATTTTTAGACCTTCAAATATGTAGGCCTGTCTGTCAAGACATAGCTGTCTGTCTAGCATCTAAAGATACGTATTAACTGTTTATCAGTCAATATTCTCGTTATATTTCAGTCTGTCTGTCCAATTATCAGTATGTCCGTAGTTCTACCTCTCTGTCAATTAATGAATAGGACTGTCTGACCACCTATGTAAGTATCAATATCTCTATATGTTTGTTTCACATGATTGTGTAAATTGTAAAAGTCAAGACTAACCTATAGGTGAAAGATGAGAGATGTTTTTGGGTTAAGAGAGGAGCTGGTCTGGTCGGGGGCATCACAAGAGGTCACGGTCCTGCGGAGATTCTCATGCTGTGAACCATTATTATAAGTACAGTCATAATTCTTCAATAAGCCTCCTCATAATTCCTAATAATTCCTCTGAGCTTTTCCTGGGGCCATCTTGACCTTGGTTTGGTCGCCTCTGGAGGGTTTGTGGTACCCGTGGGTTTAATATAAAACCTGATGAGCAAAGTAGTACTAGAAATCTTTACAAATGTTTTTGAGTGTGACCACTTTTCTGTTTTGTGAATTGCTTATATACACATAATGTAGTTTTCAGCCCAATAATTTTATAATATTGTAGATCAAATGAGGAAAAAGTGTGATGCAAATTTAAGTATGTTCTTGGCTGTACTTTAAATGTACATTTCTATTTATTTCTTTAGCCAAATGTAATTTTACAATTTTAGTAAAAATGTTAAAGAAATATTAAAATGGCTGTGGTTTTAGTGTTAGTAATTTTTTTTTATTTCTTTATTCCCTCCAAATTTTGTCACTTCTGATTTACAATGACACAATTTGATGTTTTTAGGAATGTTATATGCTTTTTCTTTATGCTCTTTGAGACAGTTGTAACTGTGAAAAGCGCCTTACAAATACACTGAACTTGAACTATACACACATAAAGCCTTGTATATATACATATATGAATTTAAGGCTTTATTTTTTTACTTTTTTTAATATTTATACATATATAAAATATTTTATTACACTATAAGATCTCTGCTCTCGGGACCCAAGTGAACAGCTGTTCTATAAACGCAGTATTTCTTCAAAGACACAGGGAAAGATTTTGGCAGAAATTAAAAGGAACCCGTCACACAATGATCCACTTCCAAAGGCCCATCTGTGAATCGACTGTGAAGGACTTAAATATAATAGCATCTCAATGTATCTTTGGTTGAAGTGTGTTTTTGCGCACATGCCACTTTAATCCTTAAATAATGGTTATTATTTTTTTTATTCAACTCTGTCGTCTAACGGTTTTTCGAAGCTGCAAGTCATTTATCAAAACCCCACGTTTATTCTTCACATGAACTTCTGCTTGTGTCCACAGGATGGCAGTAGAGCTTGTATAATAAGGACAGGTTACCTTTGGACTCACAAAATAACCTTCTGTTTTTGAAACTACATAATTTATGTTGATTTATAATCTACTTCTCTGTTTTTCTACTTGTCTGCCAAACTTTATGATTGTATGTCTGCCAAACTGTCCGTCATAATCTTTGTCTGTCAAAATGAAAGCATATCAGAATGTCTGTCTGTCTGTTGTTTGTCAAACTTTCTATCTGTCTGCCAGTCAATTATTCTGTCTGTCTGTCTGTTTAACAATTCGTTTATCTATCTATCTATTTATCCATCTATCTATCTATCTATCTGTCTGTCTGTCTGTCTGTCTGTCTATATTCCTGTCTGTAAAAAAATCTGTCTAAAAATCTGTCAGACTTAGAGCTTGAGATTTTAGTCTATTTTTCTGTTCTGTTATATCGCATATAATATTATAGAACATTTTGGCTATATTAAACAAAAAGAAAAAAAGAAAAGAGCATCACCCCCACATTCCTGCAGACTTTGTTTAATGGAATGTGTTGTGTTTAAGGAAAGGGAAGTCGTAAAGAAGCTAAAGGACATCACTAGTCTTTTCAATGAGGTGTTTGTTCATCTTGTGTTATATACACTAAATACCTTTCTGAGGCAGTGAAACAAATGGGAAACAACTATTTGGGTTATTTCAAATTATTTAAGAAAGACATGTTGTTTATTCTAAAATATGCAGCTGTTTCAATTGGATAATTTTGAGAAAGACAAAAACAAATACAGGAATTCTGTCTCGGGGTGGAAACATGGTGATGCCAGAAAATGAAGATATCGTAGTCACATGTGCTAGAATAAGGAATAAAAAGATCTGGAAAAGTCCTTTTAAAAGTCTGGAAAATGGCACCAGTTTAAGACAAAACCCTGATCTGATAAATGATCTGATTAATCATGAATTCTGCGCTTTGCATACCAACCAGTGAAATGCACACACACGCTCACACACGCTCACACACACACACACACACACACACACACACAATCAATAAATAAAGCTTTGATCGTGGCCATCAGTCGTGATACTTGCCGACTGGATTTAAACTCACTGCCTTCAGGTCAATAACTAGTCTATAGCTCTAACTGTTAAGAAGAAATGTAATAGCAGTATTTGTCTTTGGCCTTTATCCAGTGTGGTCTTGATTCTCAGTGCAGCTTTTATAGCCCCATGACCCGGACACACACGTTTCACAAGCAGGCCTCTTACATAAATCTCTTTTAATATGATGTTAATCCCTCTTAATATTGTGTTAAGCAGTACAGACAGCTGCCAAATACAGTTGTTCATGAACGAGGAATTGAGGAAAAAGCATGTATATGGAAATACAGTATTACCGAACATTTATCATTGTTATTAGTGTGTGTGTGTGTGTGTGTGTGTGTGTGTGTGTGTGTGTGTGTGTGTGTGTGTGTGTGTGTGTGATTGTCTGTGTGTCCCACTCTGCGATTGGTTGTGTGTCCCGACTCCCGACTAGACCAGAGTTGTTGAGATCGGAGCCAGATCCCCATGACCCTGAAAAAGAGTAAACGGTAGAAATGAATAGATATTTTAGTGGTGAGCTGTTACTGTTAATGTTCTAGACCACGCAAGGTATAATGATTTTCACGTTGATATTTTAGCACGGATGTACATGCTAAGTTCTTGTTTCTCTCACGAGTAATGTTTCAGATTGAGAGCAGAAAGACACATTTTTAATAAAAGAGGTTGCTTTTATTAAAAGTATAAAACAAGTGTAAACCAAAAGTGACTCTGGAAAAAATGTACTGGCACAAACTCAAAGTTCAATTATTTAGCAGTGATACACTGTTGGGACTGTTGCAAATGTCTACCAATATGAAAATATAAAATCAAAAGTATGGTGACCTTTTTGCTCAGAATTGCATGTTACTAAGTTAGAATTGCGAGTTATAAAGTTGACTTTATAATTACTTGTACAAGACATTACTTGCCTTTGCAATTCTTACTTTATGACTTGCAATTCTGAGATGTAAAGGCAGAATTCCATATTCTGAGATGTTAAGGCAGAATTACTTGACTTTGCAATTCTGTCTTAATAACTCGAAATTCTGAAAAAAGTTGCAGTAATTTTTTTTTTTGTTGCCGTAACGGGATTCAATCCAAATTTTCATGTTAGCAAATCAAACGTGATATGCTAACATAGATGCAGCTCTGGGTTGTTTCAGGGGAAACTTGGGCATTTTAAAGAGCCTTGGAAAGCCCAATGGAAACCTTGACAAGATCATTTTGACAAGCTTTTTGCAAATTGTTCGATGTCAAGTTCTTTCAGTCCCAAGTATCACTTAAACACCAAGCATCACTCAACTAAAGCGTAAAATATCTATTTGGTACACTTAGACATTATTTTAGACTAATCTAGATTAATTCCAAGATTACAGAGATATTCCTCATAATTTCTTGAAGATTTATTTTCAATTGAGTTGATTTATTGTATGATGTGTTGGACTGTTGAGAGTAAAATAGATTAATGTATTGTGACAATATAATTTATGTTATTCTACTATTTGAACACGTAGTAACCTATTTATGCCATTACATTTTCTCCCAGTGTCTGTGAGAATAGTTCACTCTTCAGTTCCACTGCCGCAGGCTGGGCATTGCCCTCTGAGTCTCTTACTGTTTGACATGGAGCTGCGGCGCTGTTGATTAACCAAATCAATGGATATGTCTGTCTATCTGTTTTATATGGCTGTCTGTATAGATTAAACTTTATTTGTCCCACAACTGAAATATGTGCACATTTTATATGTCCTATATATGTGATTTATCATTGTCATTCTGTTTGTCTTTTTTCTCATGTTTTTCAATGTCCAGAAAGACTATATGACAAAGTAAAGCATCCTGAACTGACCTGACATTGGTATTTTCTATGGCAACGGGACCAAAACTCAAAGCACACTTTAAGTCGTGTTCCAAACAAGATCAAATTTTATAAAACACACCAAAGATAAACTCTTTAATACAAACAAATGAATAAAAACATTCAGAAAAATTATTCCAGGATACAAATGCTTAAAATCATCTGTCCTTCAACAAAATATATCTTATACAATATTGTAAATACCGTTTACAAGTTAGTTAGTTAACAAACTGCAAAAACCACGAAATAATAATAAAATAAAAATGTGCTTGTACGTAAATGTTGTAATTCAAAATGTTACAATTATGATTTCTACAATATATAAACTGTATACTTAATTGTATATTGTTATTGTCCCCGGGCCTTGAGTTTGATACATATGCTCTATGAAAACCAAAACTACTGGTACTCACCTCCTAGAATTTCTTCTCAAACCTGATGGAACAATGTCAACACAGTTTTTACTGAAAGTACTTTTTGTCCCTGAAACTGCATATTAGTGAACATTTTTTTTTTCTTGATTGGGATGCTCTTCAGATATACCTACTGTCCCAAATTCGAACCTGCAATATTTTGTCACAAGTCAATTCTAATACTTGGGCTAGCTGTGGACTGTACATACCCGAGGTGGCCAACCAGTCAGAAACCAAGAGCCACTTTTTTCTGTTTTAGAGCCACAAAGAGCTGCAAAGAGCCACATCATACACATGTGCACACATAAACATCATCAAATTCCTTGATCTTGTATGCATGCACGCACACAGACCTCTGCTCACCCAGGTTTAATGAAACTAACCACACCAACATGATAATATTAGTTATTTTTCAACAGTTAACACATGTGCATATGTGATTCATGTTATGTGAAAGCTCCTGAAGAGCCGCATGAAACTAGTTAAAGAGCCGCATGAGGCTCAAGAGCCACAGGCTGGCCACAGTGAACCAAAGCAAAGTATGATTGCTTAACTTTTTTTGTGCACCAATAGGTACTTTACTTGAGTGCACTTGCTTTTTGTTACTACACTTGCATTTTTCACCTTGAGTTTATACAACACTTTTTAATTCTTGAATATTTTTAGATTGCATAAGGCATAATTTTAACTAGTTGTTAAGGAGCATGCTTTGGTAACAGTATATACGTATTTCTTTTTAAATCCATAAACTTCAGTATTTCAGTAAAAATGTTGCAATTAAGTCTTGAACATTTGACTAGTACTTTTACTTGTCCGATTTGTGCGCGCGCACTTTAAAACAAACAACAACAATGTAATTTTTACTTACAAATTGTAAACATTCACGTGTGTTCATATTTCCACTTTATTGATTGCGCGATCTTGAATAATTATAGTTTAAAAATATATGTAGTTTTTCTTTTCTTTTTTAAAACCAGCGTTCATTACGGTAATTTTATTCACGAGCTTCCAGCTGGGGGGTAGAGTGCGCGTGCGCCCTCGCGAAAGCAGCAGTTTCCCCATCCAACCCGTTCAGTCAGTCACACTAACTCAGTGACCGGCGGCTTTACCGCGCTAGTAAGTAAGTGAGTGAGTAAGTGAGTGAGTGAGTAAGTGAGTGAGTGTGTGTCTTCTTCTCCAGCTGACATGTTTAGTCGAAGCCTCAAGAAGAAACCCTCCGGCCGACCGGTGAGTAGACAAATGCGGAATATTTTACAGCTTCACTTTGAAATGTGCATAATGGATGTCGGAAATGTTGTGTAAATAGCTGAACGTTTGGTTGGAAGCGTTTAAGTCGAATAAACGTGAGACGCGTTGGCTGGAATAGCTTCTGTGAGGTAAAGAACAAATAACCAACCCATCGGGTTCTGTTGTGTTTAATAATGCGCTGTTATTGGGTTGGCTTTGTCCATGCAAACTTTTATTTTGTTTTGTTGAAGTTATGTTTTGACTAAAAGTTGAATTATTCACCAGAAGTAAAACATACGTCATTCAAGGGCACGCGACACCCAAACATGGGGAACCTAATCCCAAACGTTTCACAGACACGCGATAAATACTTAATTCGACGTTTTGTGGCCAAAGTAAAAAAAAAAATTCAATAACCCTGGTACTGTGTTTATATTAATTTCCACTAATGTACAAAGAAATTATCTATGGTTCTTCTGGTTTCTGCAGTCTCTGCTTGATCACGCAGAAAGAGGACAACCTTGTAACGCGTGTGGAGAACAGTGCCCTGGCTTTCTTTTGCATAAATGGAGGTAAGACTTTTGACTTCTTATTGTTCTTGGTCTTTTCCATCAACAAAGTGCTAAGTGGTGAAGAGTATCCACACTAACATTTTAAATTGTGAGAAGTTACAACTGAAGCTACTGGGCTTCTCAGTTGGTCAGTATTGGACCCAAGGATCTACTTTTCTAATCTGTTGTGTTGATCAGGGTGGACATTAGAAGTTTCTTGGCTTTAATGGAGTCACCAAAGGAGGATTGGGGTTTTCTCTGAATGGAGCTGACAGTGCGTGTCTGAGCGAGCGGGCGATTTCAAGGACCCTGTATAAGCAAAGATAACAGCTTACACTAAACTCGCTCTCCGTGCCTACTAGGAGATTCAAGCTTCATTTTGCTTGGCTGCGTCCAGAGGCATCTCCTTTTCCTTTGCTGGCTTGAAATGCAGGATCACTAAATGCACCGTGATTGAAGTAAAGCTTTGAATGAAAATGCAAACTCACTGGCAGTTTATGGAAGATTGAGGGTTGGATTTACAACATTTTTTGGGAAGAGTTCTGAAAATTTCTTAAACATAAAGTCCTTGAAAAGAACCCAGACAGCTGAAAAAACATTTTGTCCATCTCTGTTTACTTGGTGAAGAAGGCATTGACTAATCTTCTTTTAGAAATGGTATAAAGGGCTGCTTGGTTGAAGGCTAAAAGGTCTTTTCTCATCTGCCTTTGCTCCATTGCTGTAGACTATTACGGGGCAACAGTCAGCTCAGGAATGTGGTCGTAATTGCCTGTCTGTTGTACTGATCCAATAAATGTAAATAGTCTTCCAGACAAACTTGCTGTGGACATTTGTAACTTGGTTACATTGGTCTTTGTTACTGAGTTAAAGAACAGTAATGTCGCATTCAATCAAACAGCGGCTTCTGAATAGTTTTATTTAGACTTTGGTAAGTATTTGTTGTTTTCTTCAAAGAAATTCTCCAAAATATTTCTTCATGCAATGCAAGAACGCAAGGACATGTTAATGTGAGATGGAATCGTCGAAGAAGAAGCTCATAAATGTGAAAATAGATTTCTGATGGCATTAACTAGAAGGTCACCAAGTGATTTAACTTGCTTTACTTAAAAGCATTAAGTGGAGCAGGGTGTACGTATGCAAGTTAGAAACCCTGTCTAACACTTTTAGACCTTGCCGAATATCATGGAATATTTATTGTGTTGAAGTCATCTGACTCATGACTTTGGTGCTGAGGAAAACTAGATTTAATCTGTTTTGATACCAGACTGGTTTTGTTACACACTTTATTACAGGATTATTTAGGGGTTATTACAGGATTTATTTGGATTTGATCTGTTTTGATAGCAGACTCGTTTTGTTCCACACTTTATTACAGGATGATTACATGATTATTTATTACAGGATTATTTTCCAGAAATGTCTTTCTGCATAAACGCAATGTTGAGGGCATTATCACTTTTTGTTTTTTTTTTGTTTTTTAAATAAGAAAAATTAAACAATTTAAACCTTAAGCAGAAGCTCTACTGATTGATTTCAGTCATTATTATTTTTTATTATTTTTGTTCTTTAATATTTTTCTCCTGCCATAATAATATTTATGCAATGTGTTTATGTAGTTAGCTGTTTAAACGCGGTCTGCAACACATTGGCTGGAGTTAGTAAAGTTGTAGGAATATGTAATTCGATCAGTTGAATAATTTATGAGAGCTTTTGGCTTGATTGACTTTCTTTGTGGTAATGAGACTCATTACCGCTGGCATTAGCATCAATGCTTTTGTGCCTTTGCTATCTGATCAGGCACCTCGTACGACCCACTTCCTCAAGTTTGCATGTAGCTCTATCATGCAGATTTTTATCGATGTTTAATGATACTCCCCAAATGCCTTCCTACGTTTATTTGTGGTTTCGATAATTAAAAAAATGTTCGTATGTTTGAATGTATAAATACACTTTTTTGTTTATTATTACACTCTTTACAACACACATTTTTGAAGTTCATAGGTAATAGAGAAACAACAAAGGTTTTGATTGAGTCCTTTTTGTTTAATAAGAGTAAGCGTGTGAAAAATGCAATTACGGGCAAGAGTTACCAGTTAATTGTTAACTTGCGTAAAGCCGTAATTTGCTAGTTAATTTGCAACTTTGTGTCTTTTTGGTAGTTATAGGATTAGAATTTTTAGATTACGGTAATACAAACTAGACTAGATTCTAATTGGAGAACTGTAAAAAACATTTACGGTCTTGCCAATAACTACATTTCTTTCAGTTTGATTTGAAAAACAAGAGACATTTTTACTGGTTAAAGGTGCTTGAAAAAGCCACTGTCCTCTGGCCTTCCAGTAACCTGCTCAGATCTGCATAACAGTGTCTTTCACTGTGTTAACAAGTGGCCCAACCAAACCAATCCATCAGGGCGGTCTGGCATATGAATGGGTCTTTAAGTGAAGTCTCTTTTTCAGCCAGTCTGGAGGCGGGAGAAAGAAGAGAGGGAAACCTTGCTCACGGATCGTATACAAAAAGAGCAAGAGAGCATAACAAGTGGGCCTTTACTAGCCCTGTATGGTTCTCCAGAGACTCAGAAACACATTTACTAAATCACCGTATGAACTTCCAGTGTCTTTAAGCACTGAGCAGATGCGTGTATGTATGCATGGCTCTTAGATAGCTCATCCACTAAACTAGATGATCATGGGATTTTTTTTGTTGTTTACATGACCATCGGTTCTCGTTTTAACCCATGAATGTTATTTTGGGCAATGTTAATAATAAATCGGGGGTTTTACAAACATGCTCAATAAGTTGAGATTATTCCTACCAATTGTATGTCTCTGTGGTTTTACTTGATTAGATGTAACGATATTGTATTTATTTTGCTATCTGTGGTCATGGTTTGGTCACATGCTAATGTGTAAACGGTGGTAGACAGGAACTGCTGGCTTGAATAATTCAGGCAGTAAGAAATAATGAAAAAATCTAAAAAATACAAATAATTATTTGAGAGGCTGTTCTTAATAACTATTAATTAGTATAAATGACCAGAACAAGTACAAAGAAATCACAAAATTTCATTTAAAATGTTATTCACAATAAAGGTATTAATAATTTGCTCTATTGAAGCAGTAGATGAGATTTTCAAAAATAATTGTTGAATAAGTTTGTCTGGCAATTTTATTATGTAAAATAATTATGTCAACATTATACACATAAATATGTATACGTAATGTTGATTTAAAAATAATTACGGTAAGTCAACATTGTCTTTCATAAAGTGTAAAGCGAGTTTAACAGCAAGAACGTTATATCTTGTTACAATACTGTGAGTTGTGAATTGCTCTCGCAACTTAATCGCTGACACGTCAGACTAGTGAAGCTTGTTCTGCACTCTAAGCACACGTGACAAACTTGGTCTGTTCAAGAAATCCGGTTGAGAAAATTGTGATGCTCAAACATCGTTCTTGTTATCTATTTACTTGTTTTTTTTTTTTAAACCTCTAGACCCCCTAAAAAAACAGCACCTTTATAAAATGTCAAACTTTATTTATATTATTTAAACTTTTATTTATTTTTTAGGGGAAAAACACCAGCATCACTTGAAACATGCTGTTTTTTTGTTATTCTGCTGATTCTTTCTATTGTACCATGATTTTCTCATGATCAGGAGGAAAGCAATTTATTTTAAACCCCCAATTTGTTTCAACAAAATTGCACCCCACGATGTCAAGATCATCAATGGGGCTTGTGGGAGGCTGTTTTATTCTTCTGTACAGTACCTGAAGCTGCAGAGCTATTGATGGTAGGGGAGAACGTGGCATCCTGGAATTACTCTTTATTGTGTTCTCGGCTCTCAGAAGAAAAAGGTGTTGAAAAGAGAGGCAGCAGTGTTGAAGTAAAAAAAAACAGCTAGTCTGTTTTTCAATGGTATTGACTTGCAACATTAATTGCAAAATTGAAATAACAAAAACAATTATGTGACTAAACAAAATGGGAATCAAATGTCATCCCCAAATACTTTCGACCTCTGAAGTGCTCTTCAAAGGGCTTTCATTTGCGGATGCTGTTATTTGTTGTGACGACGTTCAAATGTCAAAGTTTTTGCACATTGTAATTTCCACAATTTTGACATTTCAATTTGTATTTTATAGCTGCAGATATGAGCCACTCGTTCAGTTTATTCTGACTGAATTTGGTGGCCCACTGATTCTTCTAACACTTATTACTAAAATACCATTTCCGTCTCTATTTTTTTTCTCTTTATTCTTTACACTTTATTCACATTTTTACTTCATAGTATATTGTTTTTCAGCCTTTATTCAATTTCCATGTACAATATCTATAAATTACATTTTTCGATGTGGAATTTTTGTGGCGGCCAACCTTTTTTTATTTGTCTTATTTTTTTTTTATGTACTGTGGCTGTTACTAGGCGACTGTAGCACTTTACTGAGATTAAATTATTTGGATTTTTAGATTGTAAACATTTGAATTTATCTAAAACAACTGGTCCTATTGTGATAATTCACACATGTATTTCATGTAGCGATGTGAGATTGCATTAATTCCAAAACCCATAAATATGTTTAACATCAGTTAAAAGTTTTGTAACAGTTTTCACTCTTCCTTGGTTCGGTCACAGGGGCAGCAGCCTCTTTCTGTTGATGCCTAGACAAAATGTAGACAATCAAAAGTCCATAAATGATAAGATTCCTATGGAAAGTACTGTAATGGCCCAGAATTCAACTTCTTTCATGGTGACGTTCCAAGACTCACTGCACTTTAATAGAATAAACGGATCTCCTGTAGAGGGAGTGTACAACACTGCAGCTTTATTTCAGTCAGCCACACGGGGGCGTATGAGCGCCTCAGCCAGGCGTCTTTAACGCTGATCTGATGCACTTGCTCAAGGGTTGAGAACTCAAAATGATCTTTCACTGCATTGAAAGCTGTGTTTTTTTTCCCTCTGTTAATCGGTATACACAATTCTATTTAACATGGAAATTCATTACACTTATCTAGCAAAAACTTGCTTACGGTGCGTTAAATATTATTTATGTCATATTTATTTTTTTCTCTCCCTCTCTCTTTAGTGTTACAATATCAGCTCTGCCCTTTGAGATGCAGAATGACTTCTGCTAGAAATAGTTTTCATCTCTGTTAAGATCTTTTTGCTTCTACAAACGAACATATTGCTACATTTTCATTTAACTGTAAGCTTGTGTGATGATTTTATTTTAGCAAGGGCGTGGATGTTTATGTCAACAGAGGGCACTGTTGTATATGTTTTGTGCCTGGTTCTTGGCCATATGTAAGATGCTTTTGGAGGCCCACATTTGGTATTATTTAAATACATTTTAAATACTGGGTTTCATTATGGAGTTTTTATTAGCTGGAACATTGGAATTGACAACTCCATGTCAAAGATGGAAGTGAGATATTAGTTCCATGTAAATATTGGGTGTCAGTTGTGGTCCAGCAGTAGAGAGTTGGAGCTGCAACCCAAGTGAAGTGAAACCCACCGGACCGGGAATCAAACCTGCTACTTCTCTGGATGGTCAAATGCAGAGCACAATGTGATTTAGTCCAGACTCCAGAGTGGCCATATTGACAAAACATACTCGCATATTCCAATATTCCAAGTAACTAGAAGCTTTTCTATCTGTCTGTCCAGCTATCTATGTATTTTTTTTTTCATTCTATTTCTTTTTCTCACCAAGCCTTGTAAAGAGAAGTGTTTCCAAGCACTTGTTTCCAGGGAGACAGCACTATTCACGCTCATTGTGGTGCCGTGACAACCACACAGAAAGCAAACGAATGAAAGTGGTCGAAAATCAAAAGATAACGCACTCTGAGGGCTCACAAACACAAGTGGAACACACCGTGAGGCGGATCCAGTGTCCTTCAGGTTTTGTTTTTTTTCTTTTTTCCAGGAGATTCCGGAGACCACAGTTTTTAGATAGATGTTTTGACCACAAAAGCAAAGAGTTCAAAGTAGTTTGAAGTCCAAAATAATTATGTCTACATTAGGACAATTTTAACCGGAACAATCCGCCATCCCAGAACGACAGCCAGCTGTTGTGCTCCAACATCCCCACGGCAACATACACCAGCCATAGGGAGGGTAAAACCAAAACCAGATGGGACTTTGTGCCATGAAGCATAAAGATTATTCTTTATGTAAACAAACAAGCACGGACGGCCTGTCTAAAGAATCCATCGTAGAAGTTTCTAACTTTGTGCCAATAAATTAAAATCTTCTTTTAACTTGGCATGACTTTAAAAATTGTTTGAAACTCTATTGGAAAATCTTAATCAACTCAAAAGGTAAAAAAAGTAGGACACATAAAGTGCCTGGTTTTTGAGTTTAGTCTTGAAAGAGGAAAGGGCATATTTAAATTTAAAAAAAAAATCCCAGCTTTGTAGCTTGTTGCATTAAATGCTTGACAGATACATACGTGTGTCTTGTATTGAGAAATCCATAAACCCCATACAAACATCAGTGCAGGAAGATACAATGCAACTTTTCAAAGAGTAACATAGGTTTTTTTAATGTTTTATTTTGTAGCTACAGGTCATATGGTTTGTTGTTAACTAATACGGGTTCATAATTCAGTGTTTTCTACAGTCTTTGGTCATGTGAGGTAAAATTCCTTTGAGTAATGATAATATGGATTTTACCCTATGAAGTGTTGTGACATGTAAAACTACAAGCGTACTCCATGTTCAAAGACAAATTACATGTGTGACGAATCAGATCAGCGTCGGGTTTGTAACGGCATCTTTTGTCCATCCTGTAACAAAAACCGCATTATATACAGAGTAGATAAGATCCACATGTTTTTCCACACATTTACTGTGAGAACATTTACATTAAAAAGTTTGGTTCAACTTTTTCCCTTCAAAGCGTTTCACTAAAATTCACCTGAACTTCTCATATTCTCATTCGACAAAGTTCACTGAATCTTGTTTTGAAGCATTCTGGAAACAATACTATAAATTAACATTTACTGAAGTGCCTTTATCTTTTTAATAACGTTTTAGAAATACTTGTTATTAATAATTGTTTAACCTTTTGCTGAGTAAATGATGACATGGTTGTTACTTTCAGATTTGAAAGTGTTATTGTGACATAGTCTTGTAGAAATTACGCATTGATGCTGAAGAAGCTTCGTGATTCACAGCAAACCTCAGTTGTCGAAGATTGAACTTTAGAAAGTGAAGAAAGACAGTGAACGGACCAAAGTGGTGTATGATGACTTTTTCTTTCAGATCTGTTAGAGTGATTGAATTCTGTGAATGTCTGGCCAAAGCTTTTGCATGTTTTTCTAATAATGATATTTAATAAAATTTTATGACTTTGTTCTAACTACTTTAGTTCCAAAATATGTAACCCTGTGAACCTGTTCTACCCTGAAGAGTTGAATCTCTCTCTCTCTCTCTCTCTCTCTCTCTCTCTCTCTCTCTCTCTCGCCTTTTCTCTCTGCTTATCTATCCCTGATTCATTTTCTTGCACTTTCTTTCTCCCTAGAGTATGCCTATTATCTGTTCTTTCATTATTAATCATCGATTCACGACAAGTTTTTGGCTTGTAAAACTCCATGGCTTGTAAAAATTCCTTAAAACATGTACAAGTGTGAAGGGATATGCAGTTGTCAAAATCATTTTTTTATCGCAATTCAAAATAAATGTTCCAAATTTTAGAGGATAAATCCAAACCTTTATCGCAGAGTTTTTGCATTCCAGACAATCTATCTTTACAATACCGTAGTGAAGGTTGGCTCGCTTTTGCTCAAACGCGTTCGGTTCACCTCTCAGCGCTTGAGATCTGGAGAGGTTCCTCACCGCACTCTCGCAGGAGCTCACTCGAACCACGCATGTTTTTATAAACGAAGTGAGCAGGTTTGAATTACATGTAGAACAATAGACATTTGACGAGGATGTTCTACACGTCTCTTGTGTCGTTATCAGATGACGTTGGTGTCCTGGTCCAGGTGTGTGTGTGTGTATGTCTGTGAGGAACAGTAGACTCGGCAGATGCCAGGCGATCATTCCTCTCCACCCCGAGGCGAGAGCTTACCATGTGCACCATGTGTTTGCACTTGGGCGAGCGGGTGGATTTGGGTGTAGTCTGTATGTGCACCAGGGAGTCCCTGTTCTTTCTGCTCAATGTGTGAAAGAGCATCACCGGTGCCAAACGTATGTACAGCAGAACTTCTGTCGTGCTGATCTCCAGTCATATGCTACACAGTCTGTTCGACTGGGATTTCGGGAGCGGTTTGGTCCGTTTGTGAAGACTCAGAAGATTGAAAGTTCAAATTATCTGTAAGTTCTGGAACTTTCTGAGCAGTGAATGTGACTTGTGGTTGCTTGTCTTTGTTCTCTTCCTGTCTTCTCTTTTTTTTTCCACTGTCACGCACTGCAACCTTGACAACCGTCCCTCGCAAACCTTGTTTGAATTGTAAATGCTAGCTCACTTGCAAGCTGTGAACCTTTTGGTATAAATAATAAATGCGCACAGAAGTGTTTGATGCCCGTGTGTGCATGTGGCGAAGATTATAACTATGTTGTGTGGTTTATGGGTTTACATACTGAACTTCTAGTCAGATTTTGTTTAGTTTGTGGTTTTTGTTGATCCTTACTGCCACTTTTTTTTGCAGTTTCTCAGGGAAGTTCGGGTCATTGTGATGCAGTGACTGTTAACAACTTGGATCTGGAGCATATTTTAGCCAAAGGCAACAGTGTCTGACTTGATTAATGACAGGAGACAATGCACTGTAGCGCTGATGGGCCTAAATACAATAGGCCTGCACAGGGATTTAAAAGGTCCTGGATGGTCTGTATAAATCTTTATAGAGTGGTTGTGAAGCAGTGGAGGACATTACATATGCTAAAACTGTCCAGGGAAATAAAATGTAAATTATGAAATGCTTTTCGGATTGCTCCATTTGTAAAGAGGAAATCAAATCTTATAATGATTTTCCCAGTCTTTTGAGTTAAAGTAGTTCAAAAAACGCTTCACTGGCTCATTTTGTCAGCAGATTTGAAAAAAAAGAAATAATAATAACTCGATCTACAATGCGACAAAGGGATAGTAATGGTGTATCAAGAGACAGACTTGGACTGCCCAACCATTTAATGACATTTTAATGATGTCACTTCTCGATTACAGCTTATAACTCAATATGCCAAACTGTATGATGGTTACCGATCTCCAAGGCGCTGTACAGAACTATGAATAAAAAGAACGGTACTACATTTTTACACTAACTGTGAGGAGAAAGCTATCACTTACAGTACATTTAGACTACAGTAGCAGGAAGGTTCTCAGTAGGAGAAAATGAACTGTATGAGCAAAGCTGTCTGGGTAAGTATTGAGTTTCCGTGTCATGGTCTTTACCCCTAATTCCGTTTAAATAATGCAATAAATTTTCAATATAATTGGAATCAGGCCATTATATACAGTATTTCAATGATTCAAAGCATCAGATGTCATTTTTGTGTTGATATTTTAGTTTTGTTAGCACTGTAAATGAATGCTGTTTAGAACCAATTATTATTACTAAATAGTGAGCATGATTTAATCAAAACTACAGTAGATTTACTTATACTTTTGGATGGAACCAAAAGATCATTGATAGTTGATTTATCATCAGTGGTGAAGTTCCGCTCGGCACCAAATCAATAGAAACAATGAACAGAGGATGCGCGTTGAGATTGAATAGGGTACGACAGACACTTGTGAGTGTTAACGGGCAGGTTGAGGATTCAGATGATGGGTGTCTGCTTGACTGCTTGATTTTAGCATTTACACCGCTCAGTTTAATCCCTAATGGCCATCTGTTGTTTGACCTAATCCTGTGCACGGAGGCTGTTAGTGCCGTACATACATATTAGCAGCTTTAGACTTTATTTGGTTTATTTAACAAATAGAGCCATTAGTTGAACCTAAGTGCTAAGTGCCGTGTATGTGTGCGTCCTTCTTATCGGTGAGAATTGCTCAGGCCACAACCAGAGGTCAAGCTGATTTTGAATGAAGCGCACGGCTTCACAAGTCTTTACTGATGGCTCTACAATGTCGCTTCGCTTGATGGTTTGATTTTGCTTTTTTCAATCATCATCTTGTCCCACCTTAAACACAGGAATTATGCAGTGCTGAGGAGGACGATGAAGTGCGCGATTCATTTTAGAGTTAGTGATGAAATTAAGAAAACAATAATTGATCAAAGATTTTTCTATGTTAACAAAATGTTAAAAAAGCGTGTTTTGTGAATGACTCAAGTACTACATAGTGCATAGCATACAGTAAATTTAAAATAAAGTGGCATAATCTGTGACACTCTACTTGTTTAAAATAATTTATTACTTTTTATGACAGTTTTAATTTTGTGTGGTTCTACATAAAACGAGTCAATTGATCTATTTCAGATATTTAGCAATGCCAAGGGCGATTTTTATGCTGAGGATTTTTTGATTATGCTGAAGACTGAAAGTCAAGTTTGCTAATCTTTACCATGTCGGACATTCAGATTAGCATAGGAGCGATTGTAAATTGAAGTCCACTTCCAATCCAGCTAACGTTTTACAAATCATGTTAGCGCCAACTAAGCGCTTTTCTACCAGGACTGTAAGTCTCTTTTCTTAATTATAAGCATTGTGCAAATCCCTGAAATAAGGAGGATCTGAAAGTTTGGCAGTGAATTGCGTAGTGATTTACGTTGGGCTTGACACACATTTATCCTCCCATATGGTACCAGAAAACAAGCCAGAAAATGTGCTCTTGTGAGAGGTGTGTATATTCTTTAAGTCTGGTCCACTGTAAATAAAAAAGTTTATGCATTATGCATACTCACACCACAAAACACAAATAGAAAAGATAATAAAACTATGAGATAAAACCCTTATAAAGCATAAAACTACAACAGGAGAGTTATAAATCATAAAAACGCACAAAAACGTAAAACATTGGATGGACGGTTTCAGGGCGAACTTATCTGATAAGCATTAATCCATAGGAACATTTACTTTGGTTTGAGAACAATTCATTTTTACAACCAAAATCAACTCACAGATGAAGTGCATAAAATATTTTAGTGTTTGTGTTAGAGGCAGATAGATGAATGGATGGGAGTAAAAAAGATGTAATCTTTCTTTTAAGAAAATAAATTCCACCTACACCGTAGTGCGCAGGAAAGTTTAGAACCTTGAATCTTACTAACACAAGTCCAAATTTCCAATTATTTGCCCAAAGGTGATTGTTGTTGGCTTAAACGTTTCATTTTAAACCTCCTACTTTATTTTCGTATGGCGCTTCCTCATCATCATCATCACTCTAAATCTAGGTGAGCCATTATCCCTCCTTTCGATCTGTGTGAGCCAGATTTGGCTGCGAGTGGTGTGAATGAGCGGTGTAATCGCTGGCAATGAGGCCAGAGGCCCAGGGAGAGGGATTTTGGGATAACCTGTTGATGTAGCACCAGAGGGAATGATTATTCAGATTTCCGACGCTGAAGACTGACTTTGAAGTAACTTTTTTTTCTTTTTTTCTCACTCTAATTTATTTGCATCTGACTGATATCCGCCTTTGTAGTGCAAAACCGAATCGAGTTTTAACGGACTATAATGAGCTGCGAATATGTGCGCTGCCGACTGCCCCAGACAGTTTACATAGATGGATTGTCACGTTATATACACCCGGAGGTTTTTTATTCTTCACATTTAAAGGCAGAGCAGAAAGGATGTGCTCTGTCCTTGGCAAGGCTTCGGATCTTTGGAGTGATTTATGCCAGACACAACATGCTGCAACCCTCTTTCACCATATATGCCTCCAGTTTATAATCACACATGTTCCCCTTTAACTTTGATACGGCTTTTTGAGTTGTGCAAGGTTTAAGTTAGCGGCACATTCTTCATAAATATCACTCTGACAGCTCACGCTCCTCAACCGTCCTCCGCTCTGGATGTGTGCGAGCTCACACCCAGCTGATAATGATTATATTGACGGAAAAGTCTCCCGCATGCACACGGAAATCTCTGCCGGCACATCTGTTTCACACATTTGGGAAAGAGAAGAGAATCGGGAAGAAATTATGCTAAGTGTTTATTTTCTCTGCTTTTAAATTATCTTGTCTCTTTGAAGGAGGGAAACTGGGAAACTCCCGGAACCTCGCCCGGTGTCTCTGCTTTTCAACTGACTTGTTTGATTATGAGCCATGGGTTTGTCTTTTTTTTTTTTTTTTTTTAGAAATACTGGGCTCTTCATCAACGCGTACATGCTAATGATACATACAATGGGTGTGAGAGAGAGAGAGAGAGAGAGAGAGAGAGAGAGAGAGAGAGAGAGAGAGAGAGAGAGAGAGAGAGAGAGAGAGAGAGAGAGAGAGAGAGAGAGGTGAGGCATGTTTAGGAGGGATGAGAAAGTGAGAGCAGAGTAAGAGCAGAAAGAGAGAATAAGAATAAGAGGGCAGAGAGAGGGGGAGAGCAAAAGAGAAAGACCAATAGTTAAGGAGATAGTTAAAGAGAGAGATAGCAAGATAGTGTTTCAAAAGTGGATGTTGTCATATTTTATTTTCAATCAAAATTAGGAATGCTTTAAGACTTGGATTTTTCATTTATGGGGAAAATTTGGGGAGGAATTTTAGCTCCTACAGGTTCTCTCTCTCTCTCTCTCTCTGACACACACACACCCACCTACACACACACTTGAATCTCCTTTAGTTCCAAATAATAACACGTTTCACACTGAAAGCACAAGTGCCGTGTTGCTCCATGGACCTGACAGGCCGGTATTGTCTGCACATTTCTATAAATTGCTCTATTGTTTGTAAAAACCTTTGAATTACTGCGTTCATTGCAAATTGCTGTGGCCATTGTTTTTTACCAGCTCAGAAAGGTGAGGAGGGGTCCGCTGATTGGTCATTGTATGGTGAGTGAGGTCTGAAGGGTCTCGTGTTTCAGCACACCTCTGGCTCTTTCTGAGGATTAAATCATGGACTAGCTTTACATGATCACCTAACACATGACGCTCGGGGAAGCACAAATGCAACTGGCACTTTGTAAAATGAAAGAAAACAATAGAAGTACACATGTCGCCAGCCTTCGGTCGAGGGGATGGCTCTTTCTTAGAAGTCGCTTGCAATTAGATCCTCCATGTTGTTGTGTTTTAATCTGCCCCCTATTCATTTCCTTTCTCCCTCTCACACACACACACGCACACACTCACTCTCTCTAACATTTGACAACTGCTATCTGACATTAGACTTCAATAAGCCCCTCGTGGCAGTGAATGAGATGTTTTTGACTGTCCTTCTGCTTCAAGAATCTAGAATTTCCTCACTATTGGTGAATTAATTGGCCAACTTCCACCAGATGTTGAGTCTAATTCAGAAGCGTAATGACGGATGACATGAATGCAACCCAAGCGCTATCATTTACCAACTAGATTTTAATAGCCCAGAGGGAAAAAACTACAAAAACAAACAGGAGATGTTCAAAATAAATTGTATTTATATTACATTTTAATAAAAGGCTATATAATAAAAATGAATCATTTGATATGAGAAAATTCTTGATGAAGAATTCTCAAAGAATAATGCATTCGCAACAATATATTGACGATCTTCAAGAAAGTGTTGTTTCCAGAGCTGCATTTGCCAACAGGACTTGCTTCCATCCACACATCGTTTGATTTGCTCAGGAATTTTCCCGACGTTAATCCAATTAATAATTAGTGGGCTATATATACAAGGTGGAAATTGCAGCTCTGATTCAAGTATGCTACATACATCTAAAAATCATCACTGACTGTTCAAAACTAGCAAACTCTAAGCAATGCTTAAATATAGAGGAGGTGATGTTCATCCACATGTGAGAGTTCGTGTATAGTGCAACGTGAATTAATAATAGACATGTACTATATAAGGTAAGTTCCATATGACAAGTATATTTTCATTCCTTGGTTAAAGTGATTGTATTGATTGCGCAAGAGTGTAAATATGTGTACGTATTTACATATAAAACAATGTTTTTTTTCCACAATTGTTTTTTTTATATATCTTCTAAATCTTATCTGTCAATATCAAGTCATGTGGGGCACATCTGACCCAGGGCAAAGTTATATCAACTCCGCATATCCTATATTATGTAGCTGTTAATATTGATATTAATGGCACAACGTTGCCATAATGAAGCTCTGATAACACACAAGCTACAGAGTCCACAATGCTGTGCCTTTTATCCATAATAATTTAATACATATAATAAAAATATAATTTGTAACATTTACTTTTGTACTTTTTTTTTTTTTTACATAAGCCTTTTCAGCATGTTGTATAAATTGTACGGTATATTTTACACATTATTTTGTTTTTTATTTACAATTGTTATTTTATTTTTAGATTTTAATGAAATAAAACATTTAATATGTTTTTATTTTGTCTTTAATTTACTATTATTTATAACTAATATAGTTATTGTTTGCTAATTTTTTTTTTTATATTTAGTGTGTTTGCCTCATGCAAAATTGAGTTTGACGCCCCTGTTCGATTTTCTGTTCTAGAGGCTGATTCTCCTCTATCTCAGCTTTCAAAAATGTATATTTGGAGTAAGTACTTAAGTTAGTTCTCAATTTCTGAATGGCCGTGACTCTAATGTTGTAGTCGTTATGTTGTACAGGAAGTGTGCTACATAATGAGAGAGGCAAAGGAAGCGGAAAGAGCAATGTTAAAAAAGAGAGTTAGGCGTGAAGAATTGGTCTCTGTGGAACTGTCTGAGTCCAAATCTTGTGAAGTGGAACTGATGGGCAGATGGGCTGACACAAGCGCTGTCAGGAAGTGGATTTGCTTGTTCATTTAGTCGGACTCTGTACAAGTCTTTCTCTTACTCTTGGCCACTTGGGTTCCATGTTCTGATGTTTTTCACTTGTTCGTTTAGGACGATTTGAACATCTGAACATTTGAACATCTTTGCCACACATACATAAATGAGTTTAGTTCTTTTTATGCTTAAAGTTGGGATTTTTCTTGCCACTCATTCCATTCTTTTTACATAATTGAAGACCACTGGTTTTCTGTCTGTAGCAAACGAGTGCACGGAAACCATTATCACAACAAAAATATTAAATCACGATCAGTGATACATTTATTCATTATAAAAATGTTAAGAATGACCCTTCCAAACATTTCAATTCACAATGTTTCAAATTGGTATAGATTTATTACACAATGACCAATAAAACAAAATAGTATTTAATAATAAACATAGATTATTTAATTATTTTAAAAGTCTTTCCACAGCAGTATTTCCCCCCATCCTTTAATGCATAATTTGCAATTCCTCCGAAATGAAATATTAATGAAGTCACATGTGTCTTCTCAGTAGGAAGATAGTCTGTTTTTGCAGCATGTGGTCACCGCTGATCAATTGTGTGTGTGTGTGTGTGTGTGTGTGTGTTCATTAACTGTCCATGGCCTCTGCTGGAGTTTATCAATAGAGGCCATATTTGCTGATTGATTTTTTTCGCCATGTCGCAGTATGAGGAAACGCTCAAAGGATTCTTGTGTGAAGGAGCTTTCCTGATCGGAACCAAAGGGTGTGTAACAGGAACCGGGCCACCAGAGATTCAGACCGGAACTGACCGCACCTACGCAATTCTGTGGTCAGAATCACTCGACTCGTTCATTGTTTGGTTCAATTGGGTTGAAATAGGTCTTTAATTACTGCAGGAAACCTGTTTTATGTCATTGAAGACTGAAGGTTTAATAGACTTATTGTTTGGCTGTTCCACCAATGGGAGCACTGATAAGATAAACCAACCCGAGTGTTTACACCTCTCCAAAGAATGCTTTTAAAAACTATTACAAGCAAGTTTTGGGCAAAATTTCCATCAGCCATCATCACCGGGGTATAATTAGACCGTCCCTTCCATTCCCTTCATTTGGCGCACTGATGTGGTTTTCATTTATTTGTTTGTGTCTCTATTAAAATGCTTTCAACTGAAGCCACATCATGGAAAATTAAAAATCAGGATGTTATGAGCTTTCCAAAACACACATGCCATTAGTACCATTTGGAGATGATGAGAGGATTGACCCAATGTAGACGGTGGGCACAGTGGGGGGAGCTGTTCCCAGAATGCTTGCTCCACAAATGCCATTTAGGGTATAAGCACATAAGATTTGTGTTTCAACTGGCATAAATTTGAGACATAGTCCGTTACTGTCAGCTTGAGAATGCCTTTGCCTCAAATAGCGGATGCTTTGCTTTTTGTAGAGACCTTAAGTCGTTCATTCACTGACCCCTGTAACGTTTCTCTTTTGCCGTTTGATGCAACAGCATGCACTCAGAAAGATGAATTTGTTTGTGCAATCTCATGTTTAAGAAATACAGGCTCTAACGCAGAGTATTACATGGAAAAGAACTGCAGAGGATAAAAGAAGAAGCTGTCAATCTCTTTCTCTTTAGTGACTGTGATCTAAAGGTCACAACCTCTAGCTGTTTCTCATTGTCTCTTCTGTCTAATCAAATCCGTAAGCTGCTTCCATGTTCTCCCTCACATCGAATGCTCCAGGCTGACACGAGCACATGTGGACTGCCTTTTTTTACTGGTTACTTGTTCACCTCATTTCTTTTGATTGGCGGCTGAAGTAGATAGTCAAATAAACCATGTCAGTGTTTGTGTCTTCTGATGTGCCTTCTGGGACCTTCTGCAACGGGGAAATTAAACAAAGTGAACGTCGTCCTGTTTTTGTTCCTTAATTTATGTTGATGTCGGAGGATGTGTAATGGAGCAAATGTGAATTGCAAAAAATGGGATTTTGAATGAATTTGAACAAACCGACGAGCGCTGTGAATGAATGGGATGAGTCTACGTCTTCACCTTTTGATCGGGCAGTTTTTTTCCCAGGCTTTCCGCCGCTTCTGTGGTGATGTGTTATTGCGTGTGTTATTTTGCTGAACTAGACTCCGGATCTGAACTTCACACCAGCTTGTGCAATTCTACACCACTTGTACATATACTGTAAATCAGTTCTCCATAATCTGACAGTGATTTTGTGTTTGTTTATGATGTGGACTAATCAGAGCTCAATCTGAAATTTCAACCAAGCAGAAAAGAAGAAAAGAAAGATAACGGTAAACTATGGATATAAAAAGCAGGACAGACAAAAAAAACTATTAGATGGAAAAGAAACTTTCAACTTTTTTTTTTTGGTATTTAGGAATTTCTTGGAGGTGTTTGGGTGTCCTGGAATAAGACAATTCACAAGATTTATAATTTAAGTAGCACAATGAAACCCAAAACAAATCTTGTCACAAGCCTAATGCCTTAGGAGAAAATATTTATGATAGGTCTGATTTTCTTTTTCACTTGAAGCGAAACTAAATATTTCACAATACAATGTTCATTGAATATGTTAAAAAATAGATTTATAGAATTATTATTATAAGCAAAATTTACATTTATAGAATTATATAGCAGCCCCAAAAGAAAATAAATATTTATTTTCCTATTTTCTGTCTAATTTATTCACAAGTCTTTTATTTTATTTTATTTTTTCAAAAAAACAAAAAAAAAAGCTTTGCCAATAAAATTCAGCTTTTGCGGTAAAAGCAAATGAAGGCTCACAGACCGATTTACAAAACAAAATGACTTTAACATATGGAGTAATTCATATAGCATATTCTCTGTCCTCTCTCATCTCTTGATTCTTGATGAAAGTCTTCCACTTGAGAAATGAAAGTAAATGTACAGGAAAACCTTATTTCACATGAGTGACTATCTATCCTGCACAGAAAGTTTCAGCCGTTGATTTCTTTTCCTTTCCTCTTTTGTATTATGTTACACTTTTTCTTAATGCTGCTCTAGTTTTCTTCTTCTTCCTATTTTCTGATTATTTTGCGGTTTTCTTCACCATGTGCTGGTCAGAGATTTGTGGCATAAACTATTTATCCACTTAAATAGGAAAAGAGCAATTATTAAGTTCTCACTCCTGACTCTATTTTATTATTTTTTTTTTCTGGAAATAGTATTTCTGGATTGTTTTACAGACATTTCTGCTTTTTAAAATCCATTTATTGATATTGGATTAGATTAATGTATTCAACTTTATTGTAATTTAATTATAATGTTAAATAAAAAGTCTGCATTACCATTTTGGCAATTTGTATAGACGGTAGCAACGTGTGTGTGTGTGTGTGTGTGTGTGTTTGTGTGTTTGTGTGTGTAAATAAAATTGTACCTTTAATTTATTCATAAGCAATTATGAAGCCATAAGAAAATTGAAAAGCTCACATCATCCGACCAGCCAGACTCAAATTACACACAAAAAGCTTCCATTCATTGCAGGTTGTCTGGTTCCGTGCTAGCATATAATTACATTAAAAGAGTTGTGCAGGCATGCGTGGAATTTTTACAGCTTCAGGTCTTGTTGTATAGACTTTCCACCAACATTCAGAGATAATTCTCGGGTACAATTCGGTTCATTTGTATATGTTGGTTTTCATATGCTAATTCCACAAGCGCCTGTGTATAATCCACAAGTCAGTGAAGTAGAGGAAAGCACAACGACTTGAAATAAATATTACAATATGCGAAGTTAAATCTATATTAATCTATTTTTTTTATTGATTTGAGGTGATTCTGATGAGCTGGACTGCTGGGTTGTGATTGGCAGAGGGATTGATGACTCATGATGTGGGGACAGTGGGAGATTTCAGTGGGTGGAGGTGCTGGGAAGCAGGATGCTGAATTGCCGTATAGTTCTCAGCCGTAGCTGCATGACTTCTGTAGGTCGCTGGCTGGCTTTACATACATGTTAGCTCAGATTTGCAATGTATTTATAAATACTTTCTCTTGATCAACCATTCAAAACATTTGTCTTTCACCTGTCTGGCCATTTTGGGAGCTGTTTGCTTTCTTAATGTATTTCCGACTCCTGTTTAAAAGACTTTCTTTGTTCGACAATTAAAGCAACAATTTACAGGCAAAGTGGTTTGCATTTTTCCCTATTGCTTTATCGACTCATTCTTCTATGGTTCGAACTTTAATTGACTTTTAGTTTGGGGTTTATTCTTGTCTGTAAACTCAAATGATTAACAAAGCAGACGAGGTGTAAAGGAAAGATCCAAATAAAATCTGCAGGCGTTTGCCATCTCAGCTGTTGAGATTTTCGAAGACTGACAGCACACACACACACACACACATCTCACAGCTGTGTGACATCCCTCTTGCTTTATTTTTAACCTGTCCTGGTTTTTTCTTGGTCTACAGTAGGCATACAGTCAAGATCTGACGTCTATAGTTTTTTTTTCTTTACTGTCTGCCACCTATATATTTAAGAGCTTTGAAGTTCAGGGTCACTGAGAGTGTTTTCTGTAAATCTGTGTTCAAAATTCAGGTCATAGATTTTAATGGAGTTCAGGCTTTTTTTCCCCCGTTTTCCAACCGAGTAAGGCCGTAAATCATGACGATGCATTCTTCAAGGACGTGTTGTCGTCTTTGTTTATGGCGCTCGTGTGTGAAGGACCGTGGCCCAGCATGCATCAGGGACAGATTTAACGTCAAATCCGTGGCATCCTATACACGCCCAGTGTGGTTTTAATGTCACATGTGCGTCTAGCGTGTAGATTGAGCCACCCGCAGCATTCCCGTCTGCCTCTCTGTCTTCTCCTTCACTTTCTCAGCTTAACATGCTCTTTGCGGTTTGTTCATCTTCTGTCTTGTGCAGCAAATGAAGCAAAACATCCTGGTTGGCTGCAGACAGATAGAAAGAAAACCGGAATCCACGTTTTTATAAGGGGAAAAGCCGTCTTGAGGCGATAAAGCTCAATGCACTCGGTGCTGGTTCTGAATGTCGCTATTGATGGTGGGTGCCCGGTTGCCCCCTAAATATCCACACTTTTTCCCCTCTCCTGCTGTTCGCTCTATTTCCTGCTCTTACAGTGGCAGCCAATCAGAGCTTAGCATGCAGGGCTTCAGGAGATCCTGGTTCATCAACCAGACGGCATTCTAGACATGGACTGGTGATTCATAATGGTCCATTATAATACCTCATACTCATGCACAACTACAGGCTTTATTAAAGCCTTGTAAAACATAAGGTCATCACCCATGCTCACTTAAGAGGATTTATAGTTTGATTTAATTGAAAGCGAAGAAAAGTTACGAAACGCGCAGTGTGTGCGTCTGGACCCCCGTTTATTGCCGTAGTTATGCTCCATAGGATTTCAGGAAAAATCATTTTGAGAAATGATGGAAATGTTCCCCAAAAGGCCAAAAATCAACCAAAATAAATCATCCTCTCATACGCTTTTAACACAAAGGAGCAATTGGAAACACAGAGAAACCTACACACAGACAAGTCACTTTGTCAAGCTGACAATATTTCGCAGCAGGAGCCACGTTCGTAATAAAGGACGAAGTGATTAGAGGCAAGAATTACATTGTTTTCATAATGTAATGGAGTTTGCGGAACCACAATAAATCAAATCACAAGTTTGATTTGCATAAATTGTTATATGTATCTCTAAAACTCTTAATCTAGTTGGTGTATACAGTATATAAGCTAATATGACAAGCAGAGAGCGATACAGAGACTTTTGGACAGACAGAAAGACAGAAACGAAAAGATAGCTAATATTTTTAGTGACTACAGACTGAACAAAATCATATTTGTATCATGTCATGAAGGTACGTACGTATATAAATAAGAATATTTCACTGTTTAGGTGTCTTGAGTTTCTGATCAAGGCATGTAGAAGCCCCCCTCTCCCCCCATCCTGAAGGCAGGGAGCCAAACAAACCAGACTGCGACTCAGCACTCCCACCGCCTTCCTCACGTAAGCCTCCCGGCCAGGGAGCTGCTATTCCGAGGGGCTGTCAATCAAACTCAAGTGCTTCTGCCCATCGTCCCAGAAAGTGAGAAAAAGATAGAGGGGAAATGCCAGAAAGAGACTTGGAAAGAAGTGTTGGTTAAGATTAAGAGGCTGAATGATGAAGGGTGATGACAGCCGAATAAAACCGCCTGTGAGTGACAGACTTTCAGGTTTCTCTTTTTTTTTTTTGCCATGCGTACAATGTTAGTCTTGACATTTTGATCCTAGGTATTGACTCGCTCTCCATCGTCGTTTTACATTTCTGTTTTATAAAAAAAAAATAAAAAAATACACATGGCACGTGACACGTGAATGCACCTCGCATGCTGTGATTCTTATATTTCTGCGTTTGCGCAATACGACACTTGTACAAATGTTCCAGCTTTTTTGTCTTTTTCAATTAGTCATCAAAGTTGAGCTTCACATCAACGGACAAAGGAGAGGCTTCACTGAGATGCTTGGTTGCCTGTAGTACAGATTACAGAGAGATCTTTTGGCTTTAACCAGAAGGGCTTGAATTTGAGACGCTTGGCTTAATTAAATGGTGTCATGCTTAGCTGAGTTACAAGATTAACTTGGTTAATGTGCTTTTACTGTAGACTATTATTGGCCAAGGGTCCTTGATGTTTGAAATGGAGTAGAATGTCAAGGATGTGGTTTGCAATAGAGTTGGGATTTTGTAATGATTTTGTTGGTTTCATTTTTTGACAAAAATGTTCCCTCTCTTTCTCTCTTCTATATTCTCTCCAATAAAAAGTGTTTATATGCAGTATATATTTACATACATATATTATTTACACGTGTATATATACACAAAACGTTTTGCTTGTTTTATTTATCCTACTTTATCTTACCTTTTATTTGTAGCACGCTAAACCAAACAAAGCATGCAATTATTTACTTTCAAATACTGTATTATGAATGTTATCCAGTTATTATGATAATAATTAATTATAAGTCATGTTTACTAACGTGTAAAAAATATTAATAGTTTAACACCATGACCAAATACACACTGAAAATTGCGACATAACAATGTCAAATTGTTTTATTTTTAGAATTGTGTTGAGAGGATAAAAAAAAATATTCTGATCCAAAACCACGTTTTTCAAAACATTTTTCTGCAACAAAATTCAACAAAAATTCTGCTTTCGAACAGTTTCTGTATCTGTAATGATGTGTCATAGCGACACTGAGTTATTTCTTTTCTAAACTGATTCAAACATCTTTTCACTTCATATCTCGTGCTTTCAAGACCCTAAAATAGCTCTCTTGAAAATAACTTGCTTTACCAAACCCACACTTATATGGACATGGGTCCACAATATGTGCATGTTTCAGAGGAAAGTGTTTAATGTAGCGGTTTTGCCAATGGAAACATGTGGAAAACTGCCGCAGTCAAAGCAAATATGGTAACAAATCCAATGTTGTAATCACTTAGCATGGACTCGTCTGATTATTGATGGCACAAACTAATTGGGTTCATAGATCATCTTCTCAGACACTGACATGACCATTAAAGTCAAACACTGGGCAGCTAAAGGTCGTGTGTTAATGCTGGCATGTCATGTGTCATGTGTCAAGTTAAAGCAAGGCACCCTGAAGGCGTGTGTATGTAATATCTGCTGTGTGCGCTGTTCTCTGATTTGCTATGCATGTACGTGGAGCTTGTACTGAATGCTTTGCATTCACAGTGTCTTATCTTGTCGTCATTAGCTGCAGATCCGCACACTCCGGTTCAGTCATATGATGGTATTGTTGAAACGATGCATGACTGCAGTGATTAGATAGAATCCGATAATCTGGTGTGAGATTTTGCAAGAATGGGAGATTTTGAGAATTATGGGATCAGGAAGCTATGACAACTTTAAATGCGTGCATTGTTTGGCGTGGTGGCGAGATTCATTCTATAAATATGCATCTGTGAGAGTTCTATGTTTAAGAGTTTGCTTGTGTGTGTGTGAGTGTGTGTACAGCCATTTAGGTCCAAGTGGGGTCCCAAATGCTAGGTTTTTATACTAAAGTGGGACACTATGAGAATTTGTGGGGACCTTTTGACTGGCCTCACAACACTGAAGGCCTGTTGAGGGTCAAGATGGGATTTCAGGACTGAAGATAGCGGGAGGCAAACCCCAAAACAACCCACAAATATTTAACATGGATGAAAAGACAAGTGGAGCGAGAAGGAGAGAAAAAGACAGGTGAAAGGCAAACGAAAGCCAAGACTAGAGAGATTGACAAAGACTAATTGGACTTTTTTTTAGTTTGGCTTCACTGCCACTATGCTGAGAGGTGAGGTAAGATCGTGTTTTATTTTTTAAAACCCTAATAATGTTTAAATGCAACTTTTTTTCATTGTGGTGTTGCAAAGAAAAATAATTCAGAAGGGATCCTACTTGGATATAGTGTGTATGTGTGTGTGTGTGTGCGTGTGCGTGTGTGTTTGCGCGTGTGTGTGTGTGTGTAGGCCGCTGACTAACTTGCAGTCAATTTTTACTTCTTTAGTATTGATGACAATAAACTGAATGAAGTGAATCATCCAGTTCCAGAAACCTTCAACGCATTTGAGGTTTTGAAAAGATCGACTATAAAATTCTTTGCATGACTCAGTTGTCCTAAGCTAAAGCCTTGCATCTAATCGCCTCCTCAGGAAACTAAGACCTTTGTAAGTGAAGACGTATCTGCTGAAAAGAAAAACTGCAGAACTAATCCTACAACAAAATGTCTTTTAAAAAGGAAGTATTTGAGCTGTAAACATTTAGCAGATTTACCACTGGTGCATTTTTTTTAGTAGTCGCTTTTCAGATATTATGGTCCCCCACTTATTTAAAATACACCTCTTCATCCAAGATCTCTCATCTAATCCCTCCAGCTTATTGATTAGCTTATTTCACTATAAAGTGGAATAATTCTAACCCCGGTAAAAGCTATAGTTGGTAATAATAATAATAATAATAATAATAATAATAATATTTTCGATTTCTAGCGCCTTTCTGGACACTCAAGGACGCTTTACAAAACAGAAATAACTAGAAGACATATACAGTAAACAGGAAAACTAAAGAACATTTAGAGTGAATAAGCCAGTTTGAACAAGTGGGTCTTGAGGGCTGCCATGAAAGTGGTCAGTGTTTCTGAGTGTAATAACAGTGTAATAACGGTGTAATATGCTGCATTCGTGTGTTCTTTTACGTATATCTGTAGTGTCTGCGGGATCCACTAGATGAAAATGGATCCACACCCATGGTTAAACTGCAACCAGGTTCCATAAAGCACAAGTGAGAAGTTTGATGAATGAGGAAATAAAAGAATGTCCCTTGATGATGAATGAGTCTATAATGAAGACTCCCTTCCCCCTGTAGTTTCATCTCACCCTTCTTTCTTTTCTCTCTCTGGATATTTGAATAAAAATCTCCCTCGACATCCACACTGAATAAAGCATCACATATGATTTATATTGATTTTTATCACATATATCACATATATATTTTATCACATTATATTGAATTTATTTAGCACATATGATTATATATCTGTATTTTAGCACAAATTATTTATTAAAGTAAATTGTAAGATACTTGTATTTTATGAAAGTAAAATGTTCAAATTACAGCCTTGAATTTCCCTTTCAAAAAAACAAATCTTTGTGGAAAAAAATCTTTCTTTCCTAAACAGCATTCAGTAAGAGAAGCTACCGTGATTTTTAGCTTGTGCTCTTGTTTTGACAACACAAATGGCCGTCAGATGAGGAAGATGACTGTGGTGAGGCAGCAGAAGGACCAGCTCTTATAAATCTTGGAACTCAACATGGAGAACAAAGTTCAGGATTGCTTCTTCTCTAGAGTCTTCTCACGTTGTAAAAGAGCCAGTGCTTTTCTTCTAGATTTTCCGAGCGATCTCTTGTGTGGATGTGTGTGTGAAAGCGGATATATCTTCTCTGCGTGCTTGAGATACTTCTGTGTGTTTTGCCAGACAACAGGAGAGATCTCCACAACAGGGGTCTTTCTGTCTGCACAGTGATGTAAAGGGACTTTTTACACCAATTAGCAGTCCAGAACGTCTTCATATTTCTGTCGGAATTTGAGGCCTTTGTCTCGTGGCATAATTGGTTTGTGCAAAAATACGAGACAAGAGATTCCCTGAGAGACAATGGAAAAACAGTTGAGGGAAAAATGTTTTGAGTTGTATGGAAACCAACACAAGAGAATGACAGGATGATCAATTGGTGTATTTTGTGCATATATTAAGATAGTGGACACAGTAAACCCGTGAGCAATTGTGGGTTTCAGTTTAGCAACATGTTGCAGACAAAGAAGGTATTTGTTTCTTTTTGTCGGCTGTAGGGTTAGGGTTCAAATCCCGGTCTGGTGGTTATACAACTGTCACAATTTATATATCATCCCTAGTGGCCATATTGACAAACTCACTCTACTTTATATTTGGAGAGAGTTGCCTGAATTGTGGGTAATGTAGTGTGAGGAGACACCCTGATACAGCGAGTCTGGATACTGTTAACCAGTGTTGTGCAAGTTACTTTGAAATTGTAATATGTTACATATTACTTATTACTGTTTGTAAAAAGTAATAAGTTACATTACAATATTACTTTCTCAGAAATGTAATTTTGTATTACTTTTAAGTTACTTTCACCAAAATAACTACAGAAGTAGAAATTAACGTCCTAAAATAACAAAATGTACCTTTTACTTGCACGGTAATTTATGTTACAACCAGTGGAAGACATAGAGTTATGCAGCGTAATGACTGTGGCCTCTCCAAGCTACAAATAACAATATACATAATCTATAATTGTAGGGTGACCATATATTTTGTTTTCCAAAAAAGAGGACAATCAGCGCGGCCTCGAGACAAATTCAGACAGGCTTCTCGGAGGCTGATGAACATGCTTTAATGTGCTTCAATGTTGCTAAACTATAACTTAGTAAAAATAATCACTTAACTTAAAAAAAAATCAGTAAAAACCTAAATAGGTAACTATTTTAGTCAGAATTTTTTGAATAATGAAAAATGTTTTTAAAAATGTGATTGTTTTTAAAAAAAAATAATAATACAAGAAAAAAGTCGGCCCATTGTTTCAAAACGATACGCGCAATTTCATTCTCAAATATTACTTTCTCATATAATTTAAAGCACGGGTTGTTAACCTACGTATATTAGCCCACATCGTGTATTAGTCGTTTGAAGAAGAGGGAAAACCGGACATATCGTGAATTTATAAAATCCGCCCGATGTCTGGGGAAAAGACGCTTGTCAACACTAAAATTAACTTTAAAAAGTGTTAAAAGTATGGTAGACAAAGCGATTTTCCTCCAACATCAGTGAATAACTTGGTATATCTGATATCAGACACAACAGGAGTATGTAAACTTAGTGCGTTTTATTCATTTTGAATGACTCACCACACAATACTGTCCTGCTTTCTGGTCATAAAGTGCAGAGGACACTGTCGTTGCTGTTTTCTTTCTCTTCAGGTCGAGCGGATGGCAGTTCGAGGTGTTTTTTTAAATAGCTGTTTTTGATGCCGACAATTCAGCGGTGCATTTCACCACATGTTCTTGTTTTTTACAAAACTGAAACAATGCGCATAAGACCATCTCGCGAATGTACCTTCGGCTGTTGTTTATTGAATGTTCAAATGTGCCGCCCGCGAGTGCGCGACTCTGGCCAGTGCACAGCCGCTAATCAGAGCCACAGCCAATCGCTCAGAGCACACCTCGAGCTCAGAACCAATCACTGCACACCTCGAACTCAGAGTGTTACAAAATACAACGCTCCACCAGCGAAAGGCGGAACGAATGACTTACGCGTCTATTTGCGAACAGGAAATGTTAAATGTTTGATTTACTGTCTTGAAAGTGAAAGATTTGATGTAACGCAAGCGTTACTTGCATGTAACAAGTAATATATTACTGAAAATACTAAAAGTAATAAGTTACACTACCGCGTTACAGCAAAAAGTAATATATTAGTGTAATACACTGCTGTTAACCATAAATAATTAATTAAGTTTTGGGGATTATTATTTTTTCTGAAAGCCAGACACTTTGTAGTCAAATTGTGGATTTTTCCTCTCTATGACCGGCAAATTTTACAGTACTGTGAAACAAACTCATATACAAATTAGTTCCAAATCAAAGGTTGTGAATCAGTGAATTTGTAGTCTGGATGGTCACATATTTTTTTCCTCTGACGTTTCACTTGTCTTTCTGTCTCTTTCACAGTTCTATAGTGTTTTGTCATGTTTTTTCGTCACATTGACGTCGAAATGTAACTAATGGAAGATGCGCAGATGGTCATAACACATTCATTCACACGTTCATTTACATACAAATACGGTTTTACAGACCATGTGTTTCACAATGTGTAGCTTTGTGATTAATAGAAAAATTATTCCTGAAAAATTATGTCCAATTTTGAATGATTGTATACGTGTATTTTTCAAGGTGTATAGAGATGAAATTCTTAATGTAAAATACATCTGGGTTTTATGGTGACCAAAATCCGTCAGCAGAGCAAGAAATGACCTGTATGTGATCTACAAAGTTTTAGTTGACCAGCTTCTCTGCACGACTGTACGCAGACACGTGTCTAAGGTTTATGAAAAACTCCCTTCGACTCCACAGTCTGTTAAAACCATGCTATACCCCCACTTTTTTCCATTTGTCTTTTTCCTCCTCTATCCGTTTCCTCATTGCACATACCCTAAGGACGCACGATCATTTAGGAGCTTTTCCAAACAAGTAAAAAATGCTCAGTTGCTCATAATTGTTTTCCCAAAACCAGCGGAGAGCACACTGACTCGGTGGTTTCTTTGTTATTAAAATGTCTTTCTCAAGTGGGTTATTATTTATCCAGCATTGTCAAATTGGGTTATGGGCAGGGTGATGAAAATAATGTTTTCCAAAGTCTTTAATCCATTTTGGTCAAATTAAACATCTATTTGTCTCTCTTTGCGACTGTCTTTGACTATCTATCTGCATAAGAAATTGAACGAAATAACCAAATCCTACAGTTGGGAGCAATAAGCCCAGTACAAATGACCAAACACTGACATAATAGTTACGTATCCTCATCTTTTAACCGTTCTCCACCTTGCTAGTTCCATGTTTGACTGCAGAGCAAGCACCAGGACTGCTGTTATTGTCAGGAAAGTGCTGAGGCCGTGCGAGAGTTTGCCATGTGGTTTTTGTTTTGCAGGTTTTTGGTCATTGCAGTGGTAAAAGCTGTTTTGAGCAAGATAAAGATGGCTATTGGTGAATGGCGTCTGCATTATGTTTGCATTTGGTATAGAGGCTGGTAGCATTGGTCATTTGTTCAAGTTGTATTTGCGTGAGTGTCTTCTTGTAAAAAGACACGTTTTTTCTTTCTTTTTTGCAATGTTTTTGTTGAGAAAAATCAACTGGGTCTTAAGTGAATTATGGGGGAAATTATTATTAAAGTTTGGAAATTGTAAATTAATGCTACTTCTGATTACTGTTTTTTAATTGTCTGTTTTGAGCAATGGCATTTTGCCCAGTGTTTTTCATTTATTGCAGATTAGAATATAGTACGGTTACATGCATATATTAAAACAATTAGATTAAGTTTCTTTATCCCACAGTGCAAACTATTTTGCGAACCAAGTGGTATTAAAGAGGAAGAAAAAAAAATAAGATGTAGAAAAGAATAAAGAAGACAACCAGAAGTACAATAAAATCAATAAAATGCAGTAAATATAAACTGTGTGTTTAGGACAATATAAATGCTACATGTTTCATCCATACGATGAAGAATAATTATTATACTATAGCGAACTTCTGTAGTTGTCCGTATCTGCTGCATCCATGATTTGATATTTAAAAACAAAACTTTTTTTTTTAATAAATAATGTATTGGTTGTTTTTTTTCCACTGAGGTTATTGAGTTGAACCTTGAGAAAACAGAAAAAAGAAAACCAAAGAAAACCTTTTTTGGTAGGGTAAGTAACAAAAGACACGACAAACAGAAATGTTTGTTCTGTCACTGCAAGCATTAGAGGACAAACTTTCCTTGAATGATACTCCTCATTTGAAACACTGACACGTAGCGCTGATGGAAAACTATTTGTCTTTATGCCTGATGGTTCGACCTAATAAATGCAGGCAAATAAATCCAGCTACTCGCTGAAGAATGACAATGACCTCAGACCTGCAGGGCTGTGCACTCCATTTATATAAATCCGTGGGTGGGTGTGGTTGTCTATAATCTATTGATAAATATAAAGTAGTATCCTGACTTACAAATGTCCTAGAAAACTAATATCCCAAGTAACAAAATGAGTCTCCATGAAAATGTTGTCAAGGGTTCCGAAATATTTATGCTAATCGAAAGGGGCGCGTCTTTTTCTTACTGCTAGAATGCATTGAGATGAGAGTCCACACGTGTTTAAAACAGGTGTATAATCTTCTTTGCACGTCAAATAAACAAAAAACAACAAAAACACTCGTTAGAATCGAGATCGTGCTTACAAAATATAAAATAAGCTTGTATTTGCCCCAGACGTTTTTTCTTTCTCCTGTAGAGCTTCCATCTTGAGAAGGTGTATTGCAAATCCCTGAGATTTCTATAATCTTGTGAGAATCGTGACGTTGCTTGGTCACCGTTCTCGCAAGGTTACGGAAATCTCAGGAATTTGCGTGACGTCTTTTCAAGATGGCGGGAGCGTTCATGTGAGATTGTCCTTATATCATTATATACTGTACCTTTATAGACATAAACTGCTAAGTAACATGTTTTTACCACATTTGTTACCTATTAATTTGTCTGAATTTTTGAAGTCATGGCACAGATTACATAGATTACATGTAAAATTCAGTTCAGCTATCAAAATTTTTCCCAACAAAACTGCTCTCGGCACTGATTATTTTCGTAAGTCGGCGTATAACTGTATATTTAAATTAATGACTACGTGCAAATTGCATTTATTCTTTGGTTTGGCTTGGAGGTTAATAATGGGCTACTGTCATTTTTCAATATTTTGAGTGGTGAAGAAACATTAGAGGTTATGGAATGAACGTTTGAATCAATGATAGAAAGTTCTAGATTGCGACTGTGATATAGAAGCAATAAGCTTGTGCAGCCCTAATACTTCCACATGTTAAAGTCTTAAGAAATTAAAATAAAATGTGTTGGCTTCGAAATAGTTAACTGCTGCTTTCTCCCAAACATATCTTCCTTTGATAAACTTTTGCTCTAACATAGAACCTTTGTTTGACTTATAGGGAGCATGTTTTATGTCGAACTTGCATTATGTTGAACTTGCGTAGTTTTTCATCCAAGCCATTTGCAAACAATTAAGTTCCTCCTGAATCTCATTGTCAACTCTATACGCACCAGCACAGAACTCCCTGGGCCTCATGGGAGTTGTTTCTTTGCTAATGGAAGGGAATGCGCCATGACCACAAGCAACCATTGCTACAGACGATGTGGGATGTAGGGCAAAAGTCGAACTGACTTCATCTGTGATGCTTTACAGTCATTTTCTTTTTAGAATTTTCCTGTCAGTAGAGCTGATGTTTGCAACACTAAGGTTATGGGTTCAACTCCAAAGGAAAGCAAGGCTCAAATTTTTTGTTGTTAAATTTTTGTTTGTTCAACACGTTCACAACACGTTCAATCCAAGCCTCTTTGGGTCAACTAATATATCCATAAATGGTTACAAACATTGTTTGTGAAGATTTATTATTTAGAATTTTATTTTATTTTATTTCATTTCATTTAGCATTAACTATTATTTCATGGTTTTATGACTTGGGTATTTCTAAATCTTAAAAACCGTAAAACCAGAAAACCATCGGAATTCAGTGGAAAGGTTTGGCTTGGCTGTTAATAACGGGCTTCTGCCATTTTTCAATATTTTGAATGCTGAAGAATCAGTAGAGTTAGTCATGGAACGAATGTTTGAATCAATGGAAGATTGCACATTACACGATCCTGCGACCGCACAACACTGAGATGAGAAAGCCGAGGGTGAGACGTACACTGACTCATACCTGCATATTAATGTCAACTCAAGGCAATTACAAGCAGCAGAACTTGCAGAGAAAATGTAAAAGACAGCATGAATCATGAAGATTGTGTCTTCTATTAAGCAGGAGAAGGGCTTTGATCCGATCCAATTCTGTCTTATGGATGTGACTCATGTGCTGAATTGTGTTTTAATAATTGTGGGAGAGTTTTTGATGTGTAATTCCAGGCAACATGAATCTGTATTATATACAATTATAATTTATTATTATATGTATTATCAAATTTTGAGCATTTTTAATGAATGTTTTCCACAACACACCTACAGCATCTGCTACTTTAACTAGATTACCATTACTAAGACGGTCAAGAAGTGTAAAGAACTTAATCGTTACATTCATATGTAATAACCTAAATGTACGTTTATTATAAAATAATATTAAAAAACCAAACTAAAATAATAAAAACTTCATAAAAAAATAATTTGTATCGTGTGAGTGGGGGGGTGTAATATTTGAGGTTTAAAACAATTTGTCTACCTTTAAAAATAGTGACTATTCAAATGTATAAATATGTATATACATAATATTTATTAAGAATATATAAATATTTATTCACCCAATAAAAAAATAACAATCAAATTAAGAATAGATCATTAATTCAATCCATGTCATTTATTAGCATTTGTTGTTAGGTTCTAATTAGTACTGCAATGATTAATCAACATTTTAGATGATAATCGATAACTACAATCATTGATTGTGATTTCCATCATCGATTCATTGTGAAGTCACATAAGTTACCTATTACATTCGGAAAACAACATTGTTCTCATTTTGCCTCTATTTACAAAACTACTCTATTCAGACTGATGACCATCAGTATTTAATTCCTGACCCTGTGTTTGTGGCCGACACAGGATCTCTAAAGTTTACCAAGGTCGAGGCTTCTGTGTGTGGAATTCCTCATCTGGCCTCTAAGTCTGCTGTCAGTGTTCTCCATCTTGACATGAGCTCCCTTTGTTCTTATCTTAACTACATCGCACAGGCTCTTGTCTGCTCACTTTTAAAAACATGACTTTTGAGGAGAAAAGCAACAGACAAAAACGTTGGATACCGCGTCCAAGAACACCAAATATTTTGCACACGGAGGCTGTAAAAAGGACCAGATGGTGGAGTTCATTCATTGTTGCACACTCCTACGCACGTAATCTCAAAAGGGAGAAATATTGCTTTCTAGCGACACTTAAAATACGTGGGTGTTACAGGTTTCATTGTGTTTCATTTGTGTGATTTGCTACTGATCTGCAAGTTCAGTTGTGCGACACGTGTCCCGTAGCTGCACCAGTAAGTTCATGAGGCCCAAAGGAGAAGCGGATCTGGATCCGTGTGGGATAAACTCTTCTGGCTCACATTGAGCTGAGTGTGTTTGCTGTGTCAGTGGCTCGGTTAGAGGAGACGATGGTATAAACGGATCAATAGTGGGATCAGGAACAGCTGGTGGTCTCTACTGGGGACACATGTTAGTGCAGGTCGGTCTAAATTTTGCTCTATGTGTGTGTGTGTGGTATCTTTGCTGGATGGGTTTCGATATGGTCCCTAATGGCCATGTTGACAAATTCAATTCAGTTACTCATGTATTCTGTGTTAAGCTAATGCTAGGTTTGGTTCCGCTATCATGCATTTTTGTAAAAAAAAAAAAAAAAGAAAAGAAAGAAGTTATTTTCCAAAGCTAGGCTTGCTAATCTGTGTGGAATTATTTTACTGTGAAAGCTGAACATTTTTTAAAATTATTTGTAACAGAAAATTTCCACTGATGCGCAAATTGTGAGCTGTACAAAGCAGTTACGTCTTGTTGTTTTTAATAGTTTTATTGTTGTGTTATGGGCACATTAGCGTCCATGTAATACAAAAGCGGCAATAAAATAACATAATTATGTCATGTTCTTTGACTTTTCATGTGACAAGTTGCCGCAGGGGGTGACAGATGCCGCGTTTGGCGAACTGGTACCAGCTATGAATGATAATACAGAGATCTTACAAATGCAAGCGGAACAGATTTAACATTTGAATCCGTAATTAACATCCATCACAAGCCCATTGGGATGTAGGCAAACTGGATTTAAATTTTTTATGATGACAAATTATAGCACAGTAACCTTTTTTGGGCCACCTTTTCTCAAGCACGGGGGAAAGTTAAGGTCACGTCACCCACAAACACCAGGAAGTAGTCTGTAAGTGTGCCCTCTGCTAGAGTCCATCCTCGTGAAACCTCTTCGCTGAACCTTTCATTCAGTATGAATTAACATCCTGCTGTTTTTCATAGTCTTCTCTGGAACTCACAGCCACCCCACTATAATCGTCACGTTTAATCGCTGGCAGAGACGGGAGATTTGGCACAACTTCCGCTGATGCCATTGGGTGGCAGACGGGGCTTTTTCCATACTCTTTCCAGATCTGACATTTCCCACAGTGCCTCACTGTGTTTCGCTTACCTAGGTTAGTCCAGATTGGTAAAGACTGAATGAGGTGTTTGAATAATCTGGCTTGTGGGATTTCCCTCCATCCAATGATCCGATTTGTCTCTGGGACGTCCCGCACAGAGAAACGTCTGTATGGAGGCTGAGCGAGACTGCGAGAAGCAAACACGCAGTGAAAAGTATATCGAGGCTGTAGAAATGTGTGAAATGAACCAAGACCTTCAGTTTAACACCAAACCTTGGCCATATCCAGTGACACACACACACACACACACACACACGCTCCATCCCCCATCATTTGCAGTTCAAATAAACACAGCAAAATGGTAGGTGTCTGTGCTCTCCGTTTTGCTTGATGCTGCCTGGGCCATTAATGCCTTGTAGGGTGTAACATTCTAGAATTCATGGGGGAAATGTAAATAAGCAGAGACCACAGGGTGAGATTGAGAGAGACCAAGACTGTTGAGTGCAAAGAGGATTTATGAAGCTAACATGGGGAATTAAAGTTCATGTGTTGGCTCTCGTTTTCTCTATATTAAATAATGAGCTTTTTACTTCCCAAAATTAGACTTAAAGTTTAAATATATTTATGTATTGGCATTGTGTAGTTTGAAATACTTTTCTGGCTTTTTGTGGAGCATTTTGCAGTTTTAAAGCTTTTCCATCAAACTTGGTGTGAACAAAGCTCAGAACTTCTGGAAAAGCTCTTCATTGTCCTGTGTACTCCATTCTCATTTAAAGTCCTTTCTTATTCTATGTAGTTGTTGTTGTGGCCGTTTCAGTGTTTTGTAATCCGAGTGTGTATTCACACTGGGAAGGTCTGACGGTTTGTCTGGACCAAACAGGTTTATTTTGTGCTTTCTCCCTGAAATATCTCGGTGTTCCTCACATTTCCTCTGCAAAATCAGTCACGGTTCAACAACGAGAGGAATAATTTTACACACATTTTCAAAAACTTTAGTGAAAGGAAAAAACTATCCATTTATGATACTGTAAGTATGATACTCTTTCCGTACCAATCTTTTTCTTTTGGAGTTTTTCAGTACTGTGAACTATTGTTGTGAGAATAGTGTTGTTGTGAACAACAGACTCTTATTTTGTTGTATTAAGAGGCAATTTGATCATTTCTCTGCGCTTGCCTCCTTCAAAATATTTAAAAAGAAATAAACATTTGGCCTGATATTGTTTTTTATGATTATTACCTGGTCTCAACTTCTGAAGTGTTGCCAATTTTACGGAACAAGTTTTTTTACCATTTTTTTTTTTAGCTCCTTATACCAAAAAACTTTTTTTTTTTAATCAATTTTGACTTTCCAACCCGATTACGAAGACATCACCAAAAAGTCGGTTGGGTCCAGAATAAATCAAGTTAACTCTGACTCGTGTGTGAAAACATACTAAGAAGAAAGAAATGTTTGAAATTTTGAACATTGGAGTGTACTTTTGTGTTTCCTTTGCTTAGGCCTATAATTGTTCTGGACCAGAATGCTTTTGAAGAGTGTAACAGGAAAAGTGTCGCTACGACAGCCTATCAGTCAAGATGCTTTAGTTCAGATCTCCATCGTTTTAATTTTGTCGGACGAAACCCACACTTCTCATGCTCATTCATCTTTGTCCTAATCTCTATTTTTTTTCCTCTTAGCTATTGACATTTCCAGAGTATCTCTGTTCTTGCTCTATGTAAGTGGATGCCACAGTCTCAGAGAACTAAATATTTAAAGAAGGCATTCTTGCACTTTCATTTATTTAGCTTTAAAGCTCAACTGGCTGCTTTAAAACCATGGCACGTTGCTAAGAATAAACCCAGGCACTGTTTTGTCTTAATTGTGTATGCACAAACAACAGTTATTCTTTGCTAGACAGATTTTTAGACATTTTAGCAGTGGTTTGTATATATTTGGAGGCTAAATACAGTGAGTGAACTACAAAATCTCTGACATGAGTGTCCGTGCTGCATTTCTGTGAATAATATGACTGTACTGTGGGAGGTAACACCTACATCTCAGTGTGGAGAGTCTCGTAGAGTCAATGAATGGATGTAAAAAAAAGGCCCTGAAATGTGTGATGTAAGACCTTTTGAGAGCCGCTGACCCGGCCCACTCGCATTGTTCTGACTGCGAGCACAGGTTTATATTTGTACATATGATTTCTCTGCACAAGAGAGCGTTCAACTAGATGAATCATCCATGTTGTCCGAGTGCGTTAGGGTATTTTTAGACACTTTGTTGTTTTCGAGTCAAGTCTTAATGTGCGTTATTTAAATGCATGACGCAGCGGTCCATGTGACATGTCTTCTTATAGCTCTTGAAACGAAAACTTCCTGACTACTCCTGTGCTCCACTTCCGAATCAGAGAAATGTGTGTTAGTGTTGAGGGAGCCTCGTGAGAGCATGAAGAACTCCCCTTCAGTTGCTGTCCTTCATTTAAATTGGTGCAATGATGGACGTGACCCAGCAGCACTTCCGTACAGTAGAAAAACCTTTCAAGTATAAGAAGTGGGGCAGAAATAGATTCACAAGGTCATGCAGGAGCTCAGGGTCCCAGAGCAGATATGAGGCTCAGGGCAGTTTAATGTGTTACACAGCCCAGCATGTCTTCCTGTCTCACTATGTCCTTGGCAGAACAGGCGGTAAATCCAAACATAATTCAGTTGACTTTCAAGCCAGATTTTAAGTTTACAGCCTAATCCCATTTTAGCAGAACTCGATTCTGCTGCGCCTGTTTTAAAGTGGAAATAATACGAGAAGTGTATGAGCTTAAAAGGAATTCTTCAGTCTGGAGAGTAGTTCACTTTTTATACATATATATATATATATGTATATNGTGGGGCATATGCACGGAAACAGAAGGAGGTAATTTGCTTTACCTAGGCTTTAAAACCCATTCCCCAGATGGAATTTGGTTATCTCATCCTGAGGTCGGACCAGAAAAGGAGACCATGCATTCCTCAGCAATCAGCTGTTGAGCTACATTCAGCTGCCCTAGTGTTGACTTAGAATGATAGTCATCTGCATTTTGCTTAAAAGGCAGGGTGTGGTGCTTTTTCAGACGTTTTTGAGTGTACATTTTGCGTTTCTTCTTCACTCGATACGATTTCTGCTTATCTTTTTACCTATAGTAACATGTACTTTTTTGCGCTTGTGTAAATATAGCAGGATTTTCAGCTCTGCGTTTGAAATGGGAAAACTGGTCTTTTTTTTTGTCCAGTCAGTTCCGGAGTTTTTTTTTGTTATTTTATTTTTCCTAACGAAAGCTAGAAAGGAGGTACAGTTGATTTAATACACATGTATGAATGTGATCATGATATGAATCATGATAGTCACGCGACTTAAGAATAGTGGGTTCACTGTTTTTCTGGAAGTGTATAGGGGTGGCTGAGCTTTACATTTATTAGAAACAGAGTTCTGTTTTACATAAGATAACTATATGAAAGACATGAAGGATTAATGAAAGAAATTTGCTGCAGTTTTAATGTATAAAGATGAAGCACAGGACAGTCTAAATACAGAAAAATGTCAACATAACGGATAGCGTCAAACTGAACAGAATTAACATTGTTTTTAAACAGTGTAGTGGTCTCTGTATCATCATTTTCTTTTGGTATCATTATTACTCTGTTTACACTTCAGGAAACAGTGTTTGTACGTTCTGTTAATGTTAGATATTTGCTGTAAAATATGAACCATGTGTATTCTGTTTAATGGTTGAATTGTATTGTTTAGTGTTTGGTGAGTGCTACAGTAGATGCTGTCAGTGTGTGTGTGTGTGTGTGTGTGTGTGTGTGTGTGTGTGTGTGTGTGTGTTTGTTTATAATAAAAAATATCCTTATTAGTTTAATCAAAATTTGAGATAAATCTCAATACATTTCATTCTTAATAAAAATGAAATATTTTTGGTATATTTTTTGTTCTGGTTTCTAGATTTTATAAATGATACATGTAGTTAATAAAAGTTCATAAAATATTTGGACAATTCATGGTGACAAGACTGATAATTTTCGCGATACCATGATTTCCTGTTATTGTACAGTACATCTCTTAATGCTACTCTCTACCTTTTAAGCTCTGTGAAGATTGTAACCGATACTGTTTTACTGTTTACTGAGGTTCGGCTTAAAGCAAGATAATAAATTATTAGTACAGGCCACTATAAGATACCCTCTAATTCAGACGGCCGCACATCACGCACCACACAACACACTTAAACCGCCTGGACGTTAAAGACACAGCTGCACTGAAATAGATTTATGGACGTTTTGGAAGTAATTTAACCGCCACTGTTTGCTTTCTTTTTTTCCCTTTTGTTGTGACCTAGTGTTGTGAGAAATGACTAAAAGAAGTGAGCTGCACTATTGATTTGCTCACTGAGCCGTAGCTTATTCTGTTAAGTGTCCTCTAAGAATGTGTTGGTTTTTCAGTCATCTATCTTTCTTGGTGTCTCTGTGAAGTGTCAGATGGTAAACAGTGCACTACACTTTACTTCTAGAAATACAGCATATGTTTTAGTCAATTTATTTTTAAAAGGATGGATTGATGGAAGGATGGATGGATGGATGGATGAGTGGGTGAAAGTAAAAAAGGATGGATGGATGAATGAGTAGGTGAAAGGATGGATGAAATGGATAGTGGATCAAGCAGTGGATGGAAGGATGAGAGGTTGGAAGAATGAATGTGTGGATAAAGTGTGTGTGTGTGTGTGTGTGTGTGTGTGTGTGTGTGTGTGTGCGTGTGCGTGTGTGTTTGATTGTTCAAATGGATCAATAGAAGGATGAGTGTGTTGATAGAAGGATGAATGGATGAATTTAATCTTCATAATACATACATACCATCTTTGTCTTTTCTGGTTTATGTAGACACGGAGTGTCTCCGTTGTAGGTCAAGTCGCGTCAATGGAATTAGATAAGAAACCAATTTAGGTTTACACTCGCTTCTAATTTTAGCTGATAGTACATGTTCCGTCATCGTGTCTAATTCGAGGACATAAACGAAATCTCAACATCAAATCACTCAAACCACGTATTTTAGTCGACTCGTTTGAAATGAAAAAGAAAGTCACACAAGGTTCTGTTTTCATTCCAAGCCTCTTAAGGCATGTGCTGCTTTATTCTCTCCGTTGTGACCTGCTTGTCTTGCATGTCGTCTACAAAGCTGATTTACATGTAAATGATTCCACCCAGGCTATTCGTGTCGCTAATTAAACTAATGTAAGACTTTGACTCGGTGACATCACGGTCGCTCATTACCATTCCCAGGCGTGAGTGGGCAGAGCGAACACAAGCCAAGCCAGTCCAGTCCCAGCCACGGTTCGCTGAGCTCCCACAGCCTGTTATTGACGGGAAGCGCAGGCTGTTAATGCTTTTACGCCTTGGACGCAGCTGCTGGAGCAGTACCGCCGCGGAGTAGCAGTGGATAAGCCGGGACGCGTCGTGCTCTCCGGGGCAGTTTAGATGCCTTATCGAAAGCAGCACAACTCGAGGTTTGCGTTTCCTGGACCGTTTCCGTCGCACGATCTCACGCCGCAGAAGGACTTGGCGAGGAAAAGTGAAAGTTTGCGAGACACCGATCGTAGAAACTGAGCGAACACGGCGGGAATGCGTGGCGCAGGCTTGGATCTATTCTTAAAAGCCAAGATACGTCGCACTCACCTATGGTTGTGGTAAAAAGTAAGTGCTTTTCAGGTATTCACAGGAGTAAAACGCATCGGTGTATTTTAGAGCTTGCTTGGTCCAAATAATTTACATTTTGTATTTGCTTTTTTGCGGTTTGTAGTTTTATTATTGTTTTTTTTTTATTGTGCTCCAAGTTTTTGGATCGTCTACAGTCGCGTGTGATCCGCTGTGGACGTGCGAACTTTTTCTCGTCTGCTGAAATGTTTAGATCGTTTAAGGATTAAATTCGACGTGCCATACCACACAGAGAAACACAGAAGATAAAGACTGTCCGTGTTTTTGGCGTCGGGTTCGAGGGCGAGTAGCGAGCGCACTCCCGCTGCGCGTTTGCGTTATAAATAGCGACGCTGCATTCGCCAACACGTCGCTCTATTGACTGGGACTTTTAAAATAGATACGTATGAAGTTGCGTTGTTCGCTCGTAAATAACCAGTCCGTCTGTTTTTAACTGCGGGCTTGATGGAATTAAAGAAAAGTATTGCTGATTAATACATGCAGCTACAAGGGTATTAATGTCACTTTTTAAAATCGGATTTGTTCCCAGTCGACTTATACATAAGTATTTATGGGAATAATAAAAGGAGTAAAAACATCCCCTACCATACACACCACAGGGATATTTCAGTGACGACTTGCTGTAATGCTGGAATTGATTATGAAAAAAATCCTGTGGATGAATTTTCTTTTCCAACACAGCCTTTTCTGAAACAACACCATATCCTCCTCATAGTCTGTTTCAACCAACCACCATTAAACTGATTTCCTATAAATAATTGACTTGTTCATCCATCTCAGTTCCAACAGCTTTAGATCATTATCAATCACAAGAGATGTCTTCTTTCAATCTCTTCTACAATTGTATTACTGGCAAGCTTTTAAAAGCACAGGCTCAGAAATAGGATTACTTTAAGCAACAAGCATCGGCATGATTAAATATCACGTTGTTTTTTTTTTTGTTTGTTTGTTTTTTTTGTAAAAATAAAAAAGGTAGGCACACAAGCTTTGTAAATGGCACTTAGTTTGATTCATCTGGGATGTTCTTATATGATAATCACTTGTATTTGTTGAATTAGGGATTTTATTTATTTTGATGCTTCATTGCTTACACCAAAATAAGAGGTGTTTTTTTCTTCTTCTGAGGACAATTGCTATAAAGATGACCATGCCTCTTCGTCTAGCCATAAGCTTTTATTAAAGACTTAGGAAGACGTTGTCTACTGGTAAGACAGACTCGGTTTTTAAGAGGATGAGTTTCCCTCAAGCTAACAATAAGTCCACATCTGTTGTTGTCTGAACAATTTAAAAATGCAATGATTAACCCACAATAAGCAATTGTCCGATCCACTCATGAATCACAAGAACCATGTTCTGCTTGGATGCCTCAGGGGTATAATGACCTTCTGTGTCTTCTCTAGATTACATTCCCAGTCTTCCATATTTGCTACGTAGGACAAATCCGTTCCAAAATGCTCTCAGTGTCTTATAGATCCCATTGACATTTGTAATGAAATCAGCAGACCCGTCTCTAACCTGGAAACCTTTCTAATTCAAATCACATTTGTGATTGGGGGAAAAAACATTAGCTGGAGTTGTGCGGATCCTGGAATCTTCAGTTCTCCTGGAAAATATGAGACCTAGCCTTCTCAGTCCGTCCTGTGTGGTCGAGACCAGAAGACAGAATGGAGTTTCTTGGATTAATTTACCGAAGACCACCTCTGGATAAATCTTATTTAGCTAATTGGTTAAACTCTTTCCAGATATGGTACCATAATAAGCTAATTATTACTTCCCATAAGTTCTTCCCAAGGTCTGTTTGTTCTTTATATATTTTTAAGTTGCCTCCAGGCACCAAGGTGAAGCTGAGCTCTTTTTTCAGTGTTTGGTGTTCACAGACAGGCTATTTATTTTAAACTGTCATCTTTAAATAATGCACAAGAATTATTCTTGATCAAGGTCATTGGATGTGATCACCAGCATGGCCATCTGGAATTTTATTGAAAGCAAAGCTTCTGAACTAATACAGGTTTGTTTCTCAACAAATCCATTAGTACATTTCTCTTTCTTTCATATTAAGTATTTATACCTGAACTGTTGTTCCCGTGGAATCTATAGTCCCCGACTTGAACAATTCCAGAACATTGTATATTTTTCAATGTGATTATGAGAACAGCAGTTAAAGGATGAAACGGTATTTCGTCTTACTAAAGTTGAAAAGTAACACAAGACTTACGAAAGACACTATAATTTGTGTTGTATATAACTATAATGGACGTTAATTGCTCCGGCTTGATGGAAAAATGTTTTGCTCCACTTTGTCTACACTGTGTTGTGATTATTCTGACATGTCACCTCAGAAAGACACGTGACTTTAATTATTTACGTACTTTGCATTCTTAGACATAAAGACACCCATGTTAAAATGTGCATGAACATTCTGTTCTTGTGAAGTCATTTGCACTCAACAAAATGCCGTAATTCCGATTTCATATGTTAAAACTAGATAAGAGTCATGAGATCGACTTGCTGATGGCTGAAATTAGACCAAGATAATTGTTGGCTTGCTGTCTGTCTTCTGTTCTGAGCCACAATTTGAACATCTAGATGTAGACTATATACATTTTCACATCACGTTAACCCATTTTTGCAAGCGTTCTGTTTCAAAGCTTACTTGCAAAACCATTACAAACGTCCAATATACTCGATATAGAATGTAATGAAATATAATGTCATTTTTTTTTTAACATTCAATATTTGACAACAAAGCAGTGAATTAGCAAAATTCTATTATTGAAATACATATGAAATACAAGGATCTATGGCCATTTTTTTTTCCAGATTGATACAAACATAATCTCGCAATAGATAATCTTTTAAACAAGATTTTGGTGTTTATAAATCAGACCAAAGTCTTGTAAGCATAACTGTATTCATGGGCCAAATGCCGATCAATTAATAAATAATATATGAATATACGTATATAATACCAGCACTTTTGTGCTAAATCGTATTCTAACACAAAATCCTATGGGAATATATTCAGTGTTTAGGAATCTTGAGAAAAAACTGTTTAATGCCAAATAATTTGTTTGGATGTGATAACTGGATGTGTAACTTTATTACACTCTGTCCGTTCCACTTTTCTATTCACTTCTGAGTTTCAGCCAGCAGAAATGTGGGTGTTTAAATGTTCACTACCAGTTCACTTATCCACTGCTTCTCCAGTCTTTTTTCTTTGAATTCTAGCAAATTAGAGCAATTTTACTATGAGTTTATGGTAACTTTATCAGCCATCTGGCTAGTGTGGAACAAGACAAGGTAGTTTGTGTGACCGAATCAGGATGTGCTAATGGGATTGGCCCTTAGTTTTCTTCCTCTGGTCTAGAGAGGTTTCTTGGTTTGACCGACTGGCTGGCGTGCTTGAAATGTGGTGTTCAGAGTAGGTTTCTACTTGTCTGGACATTAACCAGACGTGTGTGATGTGTTACACTGGTGTGTTTTAGGAGCAATTGGATGTGTGGAAAGGTTTCCTAGATTGAACGTTTTCCTTCAGTTTAAAACCAAACGTGGTAATGCTGGTGCTGGATTGTTATATTATTGGTGTGATTGTTATTCATTCTCAGAAAATACTTTTATTAGCCAGGAAGTCCTGGGTTTTTTATTTTAAGAAAATATATGACAATCATTGACTTCAACCTGCCACAAGAGAATGTTTATTAGATATATAAATGTCAACTAATCTAATGTTGTTTCAAATTAAAAGTGCTGTGTTATTTAGGGTTTCTTTTTTGTGTGCAAATATAATCTGTAAAATGTATGATATATGTGCCATGCTTAAAAAAATTAATTTGGGCATTTGACTTTTGTGTTTTTAAATATTCTTTTTATAATGATTTGTTTTGTGTTGTTTTATGACTCCAAACAGTGAAGTGGAATTCAATAACGCTTTGTTAACACCAAAAACGCCATCTGATGTAATTTTCTAGCTTCCCGTTTTATTTTTGTAGTTGCAGTTTTTTGTAGTTGACACGCATGACTAAACATTTTTATCCCTCCTTTAGGAAAATCTGTCTCCACTGTAAGTGCCCTCGTGAGGAGCATGTTGTGACGGCCATGCCTCTGGAGATGGAGAAGACCGTGACCAAACTGATGTACGATTTTCAGAGGAACTCCACATCTGACGATGATTCCGGCTGCGCGCTGGAGGAATATGCCTGGGTTCCACCCGGACTCAAACCTGAACAGGTAACACAAGCTTACAAAATCAGGGATTACATCCCATTTTAATAAAGCATTTCTATTTGGGATTTTATTTTCATGTATGTTTAAACATGGATATCTATTCATATTATAGTTTTTGTATTTTATACGGCCCTAAAATTGTTACAAATCAGACCAAGTTTTAAACTTGTCACACATGGAATCAATTGTCTTACTTTCACTCTGTATCTGCACCTCATCATTTAAAAAAGTTGTTTACTCACAAGCAAAGCTGCAGGACTGGATTATCGAGAAAAAAAACAATGAAAGCTGGATTGTCCATAATGACAAGAAATTAACACAAAACAAGCTATTTTTTTATTCAAGTAGGATTGAATGAATGAATTTCACTCAATTCTTTTAAGTCTCACCTCCTTGTGCCAGAGAGTGGAATTGTATGTGTTTGCTCACTGTCAACAAACATTGACGTGAACAAAAAATTCTTGAGCCGCAGAGCTGGAAACCTTGTGTGTAGTTCATTCTTGTGTGTACAGGACTTAGGTCTCATTCCAGTTGTGTTGCTCGTCTAGTAAATCTATGCTTCAGACGGCCAGTGTTGCTTTTTATTGGCTCGTGAAATTATTTATGCATGTGAGTTTCATTTTCTTGATGATCCGTAGAAAGTCGTGTTAATGCACAGCAAGGCAAGTCAATACCCAATAAACCAAATCCACATTCTCCACCGGCCTTCAGCTGATTCCATTCTCGAGGTCATTCAATATTTGTCTGGTCATTTCCAACTAATTTGTTCACTGAATGGTCCTGTTTAGGGAGTAGACTCTAATTCACATTGTTGGTTTAATATAAATAAGTCAAGCCCTTCTAGTGGGGAATTGAGATGTGGATACTGATAAAAAAAGTCTCTCTAGGCTATATTCAGACAGCCCCTAGTTTGTCAAGACTGATGAGCCAGTGAAAGAAAGGTTTTTTGCAGCGTTGAGGCAGATGGATGGAAGGAAGTTGCTGGGAAACTAGAACTTGGTGTCCATGCATGTTATTAGCAAGCTATTAATTATGCCCAACGCTCACTTTGAAAGCTGGTGTCTGCAGTTTCACCCAGAGACTGGCTTTACCTCCAGCCATGATGAATTAGATTTGCCTAGATGTTGAATGGAAATGTAGGGCATCTGTTTCATGACAAGAACTGTATGTAGTGGATACACGGATTGTAAAGTAAAACGAGTGAGATATGGCGAACCATATCGATAGTTTTGTCACGATACATATCGTACGCGAATATAAGAACCACGTGAATATAAGCGACCCCTAATTTTTATGGCTCAAAGTAAAAAAAAAATTTTTCTGGCTAAATTACGTTCATTTTCTCTTAAAAAAAACATTTTTTTTCATTATTTAACAAACCTAACTTATTACCTGTATCACGTCAATGTTGCTTTGTTTGCACTAGAAGAGCAAAGAGTAAAGCTGACTAAGCTCGGTTTTTGTTAGACGTAAATATTAGTTGTGGATGGACGTTGTGGATCGGTGGGGAGAGTACTTTGAAGACCTCCTCACTCCCACCAACACGTCTTCCGAGGAGGAAGCAGAGCCTATGGAATCGGGGATGGGTGCTCCTATCTCTGTGGCCGAGGTTGCCGAGGTAGTTAAAAAGCTCCGCGGCGGCCGGGCCCCGGGGATAGATGAGATCCGCCCAGATCTCCTTAAGGCTCTGGATGGTGTGGGGCTGTCTTGGTTGACACGCCTTTACACCATCGCGTGGTCATCGGGGACAGTGCCTCTGGAGTGGCAGACTGGGGTGGTGGTTCCTCTTTACAAGAAGGGGGACCGGAGGGTGTGTTCCAACTACAGGGGGATCACACTCCTCAGCCTCCCTGGGAAAGTCTATTCAGGGGTACTGGAGAGGAGAGTTCGTCTGATTGTCGAGTCTCGGATTGAGGAGGAGCAATGTGGTTTTCGTCCCGGACGTGGAACTACGGACCAGCTCTATACCCTTTTCAGGATCCTGGAGGGATCATGGGAGTTTGCCCAACCAGTCTACATGTGTTTTGTGGACTTGGAGAAGGCATTCGACCGTGTCCCTCGGGGACTCCTGTGGGGGGTGCTCCGGGAATATGGAGTACCGGAGCCCTTGTCACGGGCTGTCCGGTCTCTGTATGACCGGTGTCAGAGTTTGGTTCGTATTGCCGGTAGCAAGTCATTTCCATTTCCAGTGAGAGTTGGGCTCCGCCAAGGCTGCCCTTTGTCACCGATTCTGTTCATAACTTTTATGGACAGAATTTCTAGGCGCAGTCGAGGCGGAGGAGGGATCCGTTTCGGCGACCTCGGGATCGAGTCTCTGCTTTTTGCAGATGATGTGGTCCTGTTGGCTTCGTCGGGACGTGATCTCCAGCTCTCACTGGATCGATTTGCTGCCGAGTGTGAAGCGGCCGGGATGGGAATCAGCACCTCCAAGTCCGAGACCATGGTTCTCGACCGGAAAAGGGTGGAGTGCCCCCTGCAGGTCAGAGACAGGGTCCTTCCCCAAGTGGAGGAGTTTAAGTATCTCGGGGTTTTGTTCACGAGTGGGGGGAGGATGGAGCGGGAGATCGACAGACGGATCGGTGCTGCGTCCGCGATAATTAGGACGCTGCATCGGTCCGTCATGGTGAAGAGAGAGCTGAGCCAAAAAGCAAAGCTCTCGATTTACCAGTCGATCTACGTTCCTACCCTCACCTATGGCCACCAATTGTGGGTGGTGACCGAAAGAACGAGATCCCGGATACAAGCGGCAGAAATGAGCTTCCTCCGCAGGGTGGCTGGGCTCTCCCTCAGAGATAGGGTGAGGAGCTCGGCCATTCGGGAGGAGCTCGGAGTAGAGCCGCTGCTCCTTCGGGTTGAGAGGGGCCAGATGGGGTGGTTCGGGCATCTGGTAAGGATGCCCCCCGGACGCCTTGCTGCTGAGGTGGACCCAGGACGCGCTGGAGAGACTATGTCTCCCGGCTGGCCAGGGAACGCCTCGGAATTCTTCCGGAAGAGCTGGAGGACGTAGCTGGGGCAAGAGAAGTCTGGGCCTCCTTACTGAGGCTGTTGCCCCCGCGACCCGGCCCCGGATAAGCGGTAGAAGACGGTACTGTACGGTAAATATTAGTCATGTTTTTCCTCTGTGCAGCAGACGATTTAATTGTATTTGACTCCGGTGTTCATCATTTTGAACAGTTTGCTTTTTTCGCTGAAGCTTTTGCGTTCTTATGGTCTCGTTTTCAGGCGCTAGCCGTTAGCGCGGCTCTACCGGAAGCAGTATGGTTTGTCTGTTAAAAAAAAGTGCATATTTGAAACCAGCAATTATAAGCAAAGTTTTTGTGCCACTAAAATTGGGGGGACAAAACGGTGCTTATATTCGCTGTATTTGATGTTTTAATAATTCTTAGTGTATTCACATAATAATTTTTTGCAGTGACTGTAACCTACAGTACCTGAAATTACATTATGAAAATACATTTTGTGAAAATTCTTTAATGTTTGACAAATATTTTCTATTTATACAATATAGACATTTATAAATATCACAGAGACGTCTTAAGGGGGCTGTCTGTTAATAAGCTACACTCACCAAAAGACACGCCCCATCAAGCCTCTTGATTAAACCAGTATTATCAATACACATGGTAAATTTGGACATTTGTAACTTGTAAATGTTTTTTATTATAATTTTAAAATTAATTCTAAAATTAATCTAGAATTAATTCTAAAATTAAATCTAGAATGCAAAAAAAAATTCTGATGAAATGTTTTTATTCATATGTACAGTAAACTTTGTAAATATGTACAGTAAAACTTTGAGGACCCCTGACCTATGCCCTGCTGTAATAGGAATTTTGCGAAGGCGAAGAAATGATAACTCAAAAGACGTGGTGCTTTCTTGAAGTTATATGATATTTAAACCTTATACTGTACAAACCATTCCAGAGATCATTGGGAACTGAACCGAGACGACCTCTGGGTTTTGGCTAGATTGTTTGAATTGAACCAGACTGTGATTGGTGGATTCACACCTGCTGGAAATGGTCACAACAAATGGGAAAACAACCCTGCATTTGTCAATCAAATACCCTGTTGATCCGTTATTACTTTCCTACCAGTCTTTCAAAGACATTTTCACTGATCTTTGCGGTGAGCACACAAACCATGTTTTTCTCTAAAATCTCACATGCTCTTCCCCATGTTCACATGAGTGGAATTAGTCAAGTAATCCACTTTGTCTGATTTGGAAATGTAATGGTCTATCCATTCAGAGTCATCTGAGTGGCTCTTGCTGGTATAATCCACGTTTCAGTTCTTTTTATTTCTCATAAACCGTTAAGCCAGGTAGAGAAAAGGAAGAGTTTCATTCTTGTCTTATGGTTGCGTTGGGATTTTTATGTAAGATTACATGGGCTTGCTTTCTAAATTGGTACGTGTGAAAATGAAATGTAGGTCAGATTTGCTCATTCTTCCTCTTGAAAATCTCATGTCTTGCTGCATTAATTTCAACCCGAATTAAACACTGTGGAACCCGTTTATCAAGTTGTTCTGGAACACGGTGTAATTCAAAACAGGTCTTTTGCAGCTCAACTCACTGCAATTTACTCTGATTTTACTAAACACAATTAAGGCATAATGTGTGCGGTAGCACTGCACACACAGAATTAATGGTGAATATTTTTGACAAAATCTTTGCTGAAAATAAGAATTAATGTGATTTTTTTCTTTTTTTTTCTTTTAACATTTAAACACTTCAATATTGTCATTACAGATTCAGTCAAACATTTCAACCATAAGATAGACATAAAAAGCTACCAAATTGAGACATTAAGAAAAAGAGTTCTCTGTTATTTTACATGTCAATTATTAATAACATTTGAAATAAGCATCCAACATCTCAGATATTAATTAAACTTCTCTTTAATATGATGTTCACACTTTACACGCATTATTTAGCAAAACTGTTATATGTACATTTACAGCAATTTGTAATAGACTATACTATACTATACTATACTATACTATACTATACTATAAGTTACTTTATAAACCGAAGTGTAAACCCGTCACAAGTTTCAAGTCAACTATGAAACGACAACACGAACGTCTATCGACTGTCTCATTATTTAACTGTGTCCACTGTAACTGTGTAACAGATGCGGTCTGGAGACATGGAAGGTTAAACGCGTGACGTGGTTCTATGGTTTGCTGTAATTCTGTATGTTTCAAAGCACAACAGTTTGTCTTTTTCTTTCTGCTTGGTGTTTAAGTTTTACAAATTAATATTGTAAAAGACAGAACATTTTTATCTTTCTTTAGTGACAGATACATTATCATTATAAACACACTCTATTCGGTACAGCCTTTGCGGTAACAGTCTGCGCCATATCATTTCAGTGAAAACTTCCTTTGATGATATCTTCCAGACAGCTGTAAGATATCAGCAAATTCTTCAAACGAAAAGAACATTGTTGTGTTATTAAAATGTACATTTACTTGACTGATCAGTGTACAGTGTCTTGATTATTATCCGCCTTTGTTCGGCAGAAAACAGCTGTTTGGACTCCAGCTATTTTTCTCCTAAATCTAAAATGAGTTTTCTACACTAACTCTGTTAGACCCAAAATGCGGTTGCCAGATCTTTTGACACTAGGGCGAATCGCCAATTCTGTTCCTGCTGATTATAGTTATTTCCATGAGCTGTTCCTCTGTGTGAGAGCTTTGGTCCTTCTTCTGATTGCTGCATCACATCGGACCTTCTGCTGGCCCAGGAAGCGTGTTATTCAGGGGAGAGTGTTATTGTTGGATGTTTGCACTGTAATTTACCAGGACCAGACCACAGTTGATGTTTTATACAATTCTCAGCGATCCCAGAAGAACCTCTGCGCTGATTCCACAGAAAGTCCTTGCTGATACCGAATCAGCCAACACAAGCAACAGAAGAGCTATACGTTCATTTAAAAAGACAGTTTCTTATTACCGGACACGGATGAGGTTCTGAAAACATACGTCCGTGTCTCACAGAAAAAGTGGATTGTTTTATATAATTTTGACAGAATCTCCAAGTCTGTAAATGCTTTTTATGGTCAGATTAGGTTTTGTTAATTTTTTTTTTTTTGGAAGATAAGAGCATAGACAAAATTAATAGAATTTATCATTGTGAAAATCCCTCTAGTGGTGGTGTGTTGAAGTGCTTAATTTTATTTATTGTTGATTTTAGATGGATTTAAATTTGGAACGCAACCACTATATCAGTCACAAGTGCGTTGTACGTGCTTTACCTTTTGAAAAGAATGATAATCATGTAGTTTCACAGGATAGTAGCTGGAGAACGACTCGTGGGCATAAGCCGATCAGATTAGTTATATTTATGACTCGAGATATTGCTTTCTAAATCTCTGTAGTCCCGTTAAGCAGGGATAACTGATTCCAGGTCAGATACCTTTAAAGACTTTACCATTTTCCTTTTTTTAAACTGGCACCCTTTGAAATGTAATGGCTTTAAATCGCTTCTGCCTGGTTTTGTCAACCTTTTTCATTTTAAAATTTTTATTAAATAAATTAAATAATTTTATTTTTATTCATCAGCTAGCACATATTTCTAGATGTCTCGGTAGCGTGTGATTTGTTTGTTTGATTTTTAGATTAGAATTAGAAAATTAGATTTTTATTTCGATTTTGTAACTATGACAATGGAGGCAGATGGCCTCTAACTATATCAGATTAAGCCATTACTCCAACAAATCTGTGTAATAGGTTTGAATGTATGGTCTGAGTCTGCAGGATCTTATTATGGCTCCAGCTAAGCCGGGTTCTTCACTGTTCCATTTGCTCTCCAAGAAAGTAGAGTTATCTCACATTTTTAAAGCAATTTAAGCTCTTGTTGTAACTGAATGACCAATTCGATAATAAAGTAATGTCATTTTATAACGCCCATAATCCAATTGTCCTCGCTGTTTACTTATTTAGTCGCATTGTGTAATTGTCCCGAACTTTTACGTTATCTGGGGATGAAAGGAGCGATTTCATTAGCACATTCATTGCTCTGCCGTAAATCACCTTGACCGTTGCAAGCGCGTGAGGGGGAAGGGGTTGATGGCAACCGGGATACTGAAATTCCACCTTTGTGTGGGTCATCATCACCCTGGTGCCAAAAACAACAAACCCTGTGAAGGCACAACCTTCATCCCCGAAGCTGGATTTGATAGCCTCAGCGTTTCACTTTAATAATGTCTTTTTATGTCACTCCAGGTACATCAGTATTACAGCTCTCTGCCGGAGGACAAGGTGCCGTACGTCAACAGTCCTGGAGAGAAGCATCGCATCAAACAGCTCCTGCACCAGCTTCCCCCACATGACAACGAGGTAACATCACTTCAGGGTGGTCTTGCATGAAAAGGTCATCGCTGAAGAGCACCACACGCGTTTATTTGACACCGCTGACCTGAGCTCTTGCTGTGCAGGTCCGATACTGTAGCGGTCTGGATGAAGAAGAGAAGCGAGAGCTGAAGCTGTTCAGCAACCAGAGGAAGAGGGAGAATCTGGGCCGTGGTAATGTCAGACCTTTCCCAGTGACCATGACCGGGGCCATCTGTGAACAGGTGTGTGTGTGTGTGCTCGCATGAGAAATATTCCTTTGACACTTCAGTGACCCCAGTCCGCAGCCGGCGGTCAGAGGTGGGGGATGTTTGTAGCCACAGGAAGATATCATCCTCAGATGCTCACTGAAGCGCCGGCGTTTGCCCTCACTTGCTTATTTTCAAAGTTGGTATTGGGGCTTAATCTTTCCATTTTGCCTTGCGTGGAGCTGGTGTATTTATGTGTGTGAAGGCCCACCTGGGATGCCATGCAAGTGCCAGTAAGTGAATTAGAGCCTAAGCTGGATATGCATGTCTGTGACCACCTGCTTTGTTTCTCTATCCTTCTGTTCCTTCTAAGGAACAGATGTCACACCGACACTGTTTGGCTTTTTTAGCACGATTTAAATTTATCCACAGCCTTGCGACGCTTAAAAATATAAGGCCCCTGTTTAGCCCTGGCGCTTTTCGGTGAATGTGGGTCTCGGAGGTAAGGGATACACAAACGTGCGTGCAGCTCGTGGCCAGATTTGACACATCTGCATTTCGCATTAAACATTTTCTGAATCTCCACATGCCGCAAGATGCTGAAGAATCCGAGAGAGGCCTTTTAATGAAGAAAGCAGCTAATACCAGAACGGTGGCCGCAAAAAGATATTGAAGCTTTTCATAAAAGTTGCATTAACTCGTTTCCTTCAAAGCAGCTCTAGTCAAATTTTACCGTTTTTAAAAAAAGAAAGCCTTGCTGCCAAGAGTAAATATGTTACTAAGTGTCTTTGTGATGTCTTTGTTTCAGTGTGGTGGGCAGATAAACGGAGGGGACATTGCGGTCTTTGCGTCGAGAGCGGGTCACGGCGTGTGCTGGCATCCTCGGTGCTTTGTTTGCAGCATGTGTGATGAGCTGCTTGTGGATCTGATCTACTTCTACCAGGATGGGAAGATCTACTGTGGCCGCCATCATGCCGAGAGACTCAAACCCCGCTGTTCAGCCTGTGATGAGGTTGATTACCATTTTGTTTTCAAAAAGTTCTGATAAATGTGAGTGAATAGCGTGTTTTAATTTGAACAGGTTTGCTCGAAGATATGGTAAACCTCTAATACTAAGCAGCATGACCTTTAAAAATCAAATCTTGCATTTATTGCCTAAATTACTGGGATAACTTGTAACGTAATTTGTAAATTCTGGATTCTGATTCTCCGAATTGGTTAAGAACTGAAGTAAGTTGACGTATAGTGTTTTAGAGGTACATTTCTACATCTTGGAACGCTAAATCTGGATAATCGGAAGGCTAAGTTGAAACACTACTACCACTGGATAATATCATGCAGCCGGAGATTCCTGATAGATAATATTAGAGAAAGAGATTTTAGAAATTAAGTGTACAACACTGACCATGTGATTGTATGGCTAAATTTAAAATAATGGAATCACATTGCTAGGTAAAATGGGATGCTTCCAGATTAACTCCACTTCTCTCTAGCTGAACTTAAGGTCTATAAGGCCTTTCCGAGTCCAGATCAGTTATAAGTTAAACTCAGAAATTCCTTCCGGTTGAGTTTTTGTTCCTGCGTGTGGCTCTCTCCAGGCTTTTTGCTATTTATTCCTCCTGTTAGAAGTAACGTCCATGAGACAAAGCAGTGAAGATCAGTGTGAGCTGATCTCAAACCAAAGCATTTTTACCTTTTTTTGTCATCATTTTATTGTTAATTTATAATCAACCGAAATTGTACGGAAGTCATATATATGGTTGGATCTTACGTTTGTTTGTCAGTGTTTATCAGAGAAATGGTGAATATAATCGTTTTTTGAGTAATCTCCATTCATTCCATATTCAGTTCCATATTTTTACCATGTTTCCAAAATCAGATCCTTTAGAAATGTTGCTTGTAATTGTATTTTATATTAAGACAGTAAACATTTAGAAATTAACTGGGACATTTATGCTCATTATGGAGGCTACAGATTTTAATTTTATATATTTGATAGTAAAGTTAATGATGTGCTCAGTTTATTTATACAACGGAGGCAACATTGTATTCCTCCTTATTACATTTACTGCATAAAAGTGGTCTTTTGTCTCGTGCTTTAGATCATCTTTGCCGATGAGTGCACAGAGGCCGAGGGCAGACACTGGCACATGAAGCACTTCTGCTGTTTCGAGTGTGAGACTGTTCTGGGTGGCCAGCGGTACATCATGAAGGAAGGTCGCCCGTATTGCTGCGGCTGCTTCGAGTCCCTGTATGCAGAATACTGCGACTCCTGTGGCGGACACATCGGTAAGATCGCATGCCTCACTGACTTAAAGACTGCAGCTATTTAGTGTTCAGCACTTACTTGGATCTACCAGTGAGTTTTAGCTCCTGCTTTTTTCACATCATCCAAGAAATAAACTTTATTTAAATTATATCAGAGATTAAGTCTACCTTCAGACAGCAAATCCGTTGTACGTTCAATCATCTGATATATATGGCAAGCTGCAATGGACCTGTGTATATACTGTAGAATCAAATGAGGTAAAAAAATGTATCAAAATATTATTTTTAAAAAAAGGGTACAAATCACGCAATGCGGTTTTATTTAATATATTATAAATGTATTAAATCATAACAAATGATCTTGCAATTGTTATCAAAAGTTATCAACCAATCAGAGTCGCTTTCAATTTTAGTCAAAACTGTTGACTGAATAGCTAATTCCATGCACGTTTCAAAATTGAGAAAAAATGGCAATATTCCTTTAAAAAAAGAGAATGTGGTTTTGTTGTACTTTTACACAGGCCCATAATAATCTAATGTAGTCATTTGGAGAGACAGATTGGCATTTGAAAAAGTTTCTAGCCACAGCAGCTGACATGACAACAGACAAGTTATCGTTTCAGCTGTTTCAGCATTTCCATTTCATGTTTGTGTTGTGTAGATCTGTAGCTCTTCTCTCAGGATCTGAGCTGAGCGTCTGATCTGTGTCGCAGGTATTGACCAGGGCCAGATGACGTATGATGGCCAGCACTGGCACGCTACCGAGGCTTGTTTCAGCTGTGCTCGGTGCAAGAAGTCTCTCCTCGGCCGTCCCTTTCTCCCCAAGCAGGGTCAGATCTTCTGCTCCCGGGCCTGTAGTGTTGGTGATGAACAAAACGGCTCAGACTCGGCAGACTCTGCCTTCCAAAGTGCTCGTTCACGTGAGGCTCGACGCAGCAGCTCCAAATCCAACAAGAGCAACAGTGGCAGTAGCGATGGGAATCATGGAGGTTTCCCTGCTGAAGTGGATCCTCTGTCCCTGCAGATGGATTTGCTAAGCCTGTCCAGTCAAACACCCAGTCTGAGCAGAGAAGCTTCATCCTGGAAATCTCAAGCGGAGATGTTCGGGTTCGAGAGCCGTAATGAACTCTCCTCAAACCCGCTTCATTTGCTCAGTCAGTGCAACATACGGACTTCCTTTTCTTCTAATGTCTCACCCAGTCACCCAGAGGATCTGAAGGCGAAGGAGCTGGTGGCGTCCAAGAGACCTCACGTTTCTGCTCTCAAAGGACAATCTTTGAATGACAACTGGTTCTACTCCGGACCAGAGGACTTTTTCCCTCCGGCGCTGAGACCGCAGACAAGCTTTGCCGAAGTCCCACATAACGGCTTTGTGGATAAGCGCTCGGTGAGCTTGCATGTGTTCCAGCGGGAGAAGGACAAAGATGGCGGTCATCAAGTTAGCCGCAGCAGGAACCCTATCAGTGCGCTTGGCTTTAGCGAACATCTCACGCCCCTGGAGCAGACGCCACGTGGCTCAATGGAATCGCTGGCTTTATCTAATGCTACAGGTACTTTTTAAGTCTTTTTTTGTTTCTTTCTAATTCATTTCCTATGTGGTCTTTGATTGTATTGTCCATTCTTGAGTTCATTCCACCATGGTTGTAGGAATAGAGAAGGAACTAGGCACTAAAAGTCAAACATGCTAATTGGACTGTAGTAGTGATGCCTAACAGGCGGCCCATGGGCCAAATACGGCCCTCAAGGTGTCACACGTGGTTGCTCCTTTATTTATATATTCACATAAATATTTAGTGAATTTAAAGTACAATTGAGGGCACAATTATTAGCACCCTTACGAAATACTCATCGTTTTCAAAGTAATTCAAAGTGCTTCTAAACACCGCTCAACACCGCTTATTCAGACATTATAGTTTGATGGCAACTATTGATTTTTCTGACGTTTTGAATTCTAGATTAAATTAATATATCTATATGTAATTTTCTTGTATGTTTTGACACATATATTGGTCTAGTGAGCATACCTGGATGAACGCTTTTTTGACTGCCACCAGTCTGACAGGGAACTGGTACTTTTAATAGGTACCATATAATTCTAATGAATTGTTATTATTATAATAATTAATAAACCAACTTTTAATCTCCACTAAGTAGGTAAAACCTCAGAAAAACAGAAAAAGCACTTGTCTTTGTCATTTACGTTTATTGTGTTTCTTTGCCTCATCAGCAAGCATCACAATTGCAATTTAGCGTTTTCCAAGAACACGCAAACACACTTTATTTCCTATACGTGCGTCCATGTAGCCAGTTATTTTCCCCTCTGAGTTTTGTTTGCGTAAGTGTAACAGCTGTGACGTGTTTCCACAGGCACTTCCGCAGATGGCGGCGGTAAACGGCAGGAACACTTGTCCCGCTTCTCCATGCCAGATCTGAGCAAAGACTCTGGCATGAACGTGTCTGAAAAGAGCAACATGGACACCCTCAACTCCTCCGTGCAGTTCCACAGCTCGGAATCGCTGCACAGCCTGAACTCCGCACAACCCTATGTGGACCTCAAGCCGCCGGTGCGGGAAGTCAAGTTCCCCCGCGAGCCCCGCCCCCTGAACGCTCTGCCGCCTGGATTCGCCTACCAAGAAGAAGATCGCGTGAGTTTAGTCAGTAATGCCAACAATGCGCGTCTGCCACCCATGAGCGAACGCCCCCGCCGCCGGAGCGTGGACCGAGAGGAGCCGCGCAGACGCCACCACCATCACCATCGCTCTCGCCGATCCAGGCGCTCACGCTCAGACAACGCACTTAACCTGGTGGCGGAGCGTCGCCCCGCCCCCAAACCCTCCCAGTTTAGCGTGCGAGAGGATTACCAGCGCTTTCCTCCAGCTCGCGGCCTGCGGGACCCACACGGCGCCAGTGGTCGAACCAGACAGCAGACGTTTAGGCCTTGCCCTCGGACGACCTCTGACCTCACGCTTCAAAACCCGGCCAATCACAGACACCAGGGCCCTTACTCGTGGGACCAGTACGACTACGATGATGATTGGTGCTCGACGTGTTCATCATCCTCCGAGTCCGAGGACGAGGGATATTTCCTAGGTGAACCGATTCCCAGGCCCATCCAGCTGAGGTACATGACCAGTGAAGAGCTGCTGCGCAAGTACAACTCTGGTCTGGGAGCGTCCGGTCAGTCTGAGGGCCGCGGTCAGCTGCACACGCGCAAGCGCCGCAAGAGCAAGAACTGCATCATATCCTAGTCGCTCCCGGAAGGTTCCTTCAGGGAAACAGATGCATGCTTTTGCTTTCCCTCGTCATCCCAACCAGGCGACCCGGAAGTTGCCATCTGGTTCCAGGACGTTTTTCTGCCGTCAGCACTGTTTGTTTCCGCTAATGTGCAATGTTTCGGTTTGTAATCCAGGCGTTTAAATGCTCTGAGTCTTTATAGTTGTTTGCTTTGGGCAGAGATTCCCATTAATAAGATGTGCAAGTGTGTGTGTGAGTGTGTGTACAACTAAATGAAGATATTCACTAAGTTAATGACGTAATGTAAATTATCTGTAAATGTACTACATATTTTTATATTTTGTATCACTAGAACCCTTTGTGTACTGCGCTGTAGAGGAAGTAGTGTAGGCATGCACATGTTTGTGTCCTGTATTGAACATTAAAGACTATATCTGTGACAGACTGATCGACAGCTCGCCGCCGAGATTTCTGACTCAGATTAGACGCCATCTGCTCCGCGCGTTTCTGCGGCATGAGCATCGGAACGCCGCCCCACCTCGTCGCTCATGACTGCGCTTAAACAAATTAGCTGAAACAGGATTTAGCTTTTGGGAACATTTTAACTTTTTCTGTTTTACTTCTCAGTTTTTCTTCGTTATTTTAAGAAACAAATGTAATAATAAATAATAATAATAATAATTCTCTCAGTCTTAAAACATATGTTCGAGAATTGGAGTTTGAAAAATTGTCCATTAGTGTAAGTGAGAGTGTGTTTGTGTGTGTGCGGGTGCGTCCCGCTCTGATTGGTTGGCCACTTTTTTAAAGTATGTGTTCCGCCCAGGGTTGCTGTAATTGGCTCCAGATCCCAGTGACCCAGGAATGGAATAGTTTTTAAAAAACTAAATAAAAAAAAATAATTTTTATATTTACAAACCTAAACTGATGGATAGATTTGCACAAACTAAAGTGTGTGTGTATAAAATGAATGTACATTTTTCAATAATTTGACACGCGCGCACACTTACATACACTCACACACATGCTTGAATTGTCTATTTTTTGTGACTTATTACAAGTGCAATAAAACTTAAATCTACCTGAATTAGTTTTACATTGCAACCTACTAATATTCCAGATTGAGTGGAGACGCTGAAAGTTGGGCTGGAATGTTTTTCGTCATGCGTAAGTTGGAACCGCGGCGAGTTGGAAATTGGAGCTTGTTGATTTGGTGTTCTGGTAAAACCATCTGCGACGACACTAAACTCGTCTGCATTTCCACTTTTGCTTCTCTTGATTTGCTTCACTTGAACGTTGAGTAAATCCAGTTGGTGGTTTTCTACTACATCCTGGAGTTAATGTACTTCTCTGTCCCGTGAGTCGTCTGCCTGTGTTCTGCTTGTTCAGCGCTACTGCTTGACGCTCCACCAGCCACAATCACTGCACTTGTTTTCTGCACTTGGATCTATTTTTTGAAAGTGCAGATAAATCAGACTCAAGGAAATGCGTTTTTGGGAGAGATCTTCTCTTTTCTTTGCATTCCTTTTCATCTTCTTGGTGTATAATCTGATGTTTTCCCCTCTGGACAAAATTAGCTATAATCACTTTTAAGTCAATTCAAATTACTTTTTTGCGGTTTAGTTACAAAATAAAAGGCCCTTTAATACTTGATGTGTTTTAGCTGCCCAATCTAGTCTTACCTGTAGATTTGACCCAATTCTGATTTAGTCTAAGAGACGAGGCATTTAAACAAAAGCAATAATTTAGATTTAAAGTACCACTTTACTGCCCACATTTGTCCGTTCCGCAGTTTGTGGTTCAACTCAATGCCATAAAAAGGCTAAAGCCAAGGGGAGTGATGTAGAAACCATTTGACAGACAATGACAATTCCAGTCAGTCTCCATTAATGGATCTATTTCTGACATTTAATATCTTTCGAGAATTTCAATCTACAATGTTGCATTGGTGTAAATTACGGTAAGTTAGTAATATGTTTGATACATTTGTAAAATATTTGGAAAAAATTGGATAATGTAGAATAGCTTGACAAAAGTCAAAATTCAATCCACGTTTTTTCTTTAGCTTTTCAAGCCTATTTAGGTTTTATTGTTGATTTATGTGTTAAAAAACAAAACAAAAAAATCATTTCTGGGTCTATGTATGTATTTTGGTTACATGTTAACATTTAATTTACATATGCTGGTGTAGAAGTACAAGAAAACTAAATATAAAGAAACACAAGCAGCTAAAGCGCTGACCCGAGTGAGACCCGATCCACTTAAAACCCAATCACTTATATTGTCTCTACATGTTTACCTCGTCTTCCTCATTAGTTCCATCCACAGGCCCCTTCCACCGGACCCCCATCATGTGTCTCTAATTATACTGAAATACAGCTGCTCCCACAGAGCAATGCTTAATATACATCTTTAATTTTCATAGCTAATAGATTCAAAGTAAAAACCACTGTAAAAGATAAAGCTGCAAAGTTAAAATACATCTGCAAGTCATGATGACGGGGTTGGGATCTTTTATGGTGTCTTCAACAGCAGAGGGCAAGCATATGTCAAGGCAGAAAAAGCGTTGTGAATGCAAAATTTAAGGTGAAATATTAGGCAGAAAAACAAATTCAAAACTTGAACTAATTCTACAAAAATGAACACTGACTAGCGTTTTAATTCCAATCTTTAGGTTTTTATTGCAGGTAAGTGTTTTCTTCCCTCAGACAGGCATTTTTGCTCCGCCCTCGACTACCCCGTGACCTCACCATGTCGAGGTCATCTGTGCAGTTCCTGTTCCGACAATGCAACCTCAATTAGGTTCCACCTGGGTTAAGTTAGGTTATTGCTGGGTTACGGTATGGGTTGGGTATAGAAGTGGGCTCGTTCTTTCGAATGGTTTGTTTGGGTGTTGCTGTTGCTGTCGCTCCTCGTCTGCCAGTCTGCCAGAAAAATGTATTCCCACTTGTTCAAGGGATACAGAAATATTTTATTTGAAAACACTGCAAAGCAGATTGTCAATTAAGCTACTGTTTACAATAGTTTGTGCAGTATAAAAGCACTTAAAAGTTTGCTTCCGCCTGTCAGCATGTATTCGACCAGTGGATTGGACCTGTCACCTATTCATTATAAAGCGTGTGGTTATCAACAATGCGACGCCTTCACAGCTATTCAGAGCTCATAATCCTCAGATCAGCCGCTCTTAGGCCTGTTTAACAGTGATGGAGAACTACTAAATCATGATGAGACAATCCTCTCAAAAGACAATGACAATGAAATGGAAACTGTCTATAGTAGGGGAATTCCTAGCTGAATCAGCCTGGTGGTCAGTCCACATTGATTCCACAAACCAACAAAAAGACTGAGTCTGCAATAGCTTTTTCTAAAATAATTGGACTTAACAGAGTTAGAGTTAGACTACAGAATCCCAAGCCTGGGTGTTAACACCGGTTCAAAAATCCTGAAACCCCTTTGGCAGAACTAAATATGCACTTCGCTTTCCATTTCCAACTGTTCTTTAGGAGCTCCATACGGTAAATATTCAAACCATCAGTTTAATAGTTTTATAGTTCTCAGACTCTCATCAGATGTGCTATGATGTGCAGGAGATCCAAAACAAATAATTGATTATAGTTACTCACTCTGTGAATGTACAGTAAATGTATTTTCCAGTTTGCTACACTATTGGTAGATTTTATTTCCTCCAAAGTGTTAATGCTAAGACACTCAATTCAAAAGCTAAGGACATGCTCCACCATGACTGTAGCTCTGAGGTGAGACTGTATTGCCGTCTCCACGTAAATAGCTGCTATATACAGGGATAGATATTATTTAGCCTCATGGATAAAATGTACAGTGTGGATTTCTATTAACTGTGTGTATTGAGTTTCTTGAGCTGAGCATTTACGGCACAGTTCTTCCGTCTTACACTAGGGGGCGCGAGGGAGTAAGGCTTCTCACGACTTCTCGGCAACAGATTGGTAGTACTGTAATAATAATAATAATAATAATAATAATGAGTATTTGTAAGGCGCTTTTCACAGTTTTAACTGTCTCAAAGCGCACATGTAAATATGTAAAGGAAATGATGCTTTTTTATTCAATTTGTCGTCTGGATTGTTGGTGTTGACTAAGTGGCTGCGGTTACGACAAGACAAAGACAAAGACCTTTTGTATACAGTATACTGTATCTACAAATTGTTGTGAATAAGTGACATCAAGCTACAAGTAAAAGATGCAGCCATCTTTTTTCCCTCTAATGCTATGGCTTATTTTCAAAATGAAATACACATAAACTGAAAGAATGTTCTTAACTGGACCGTCAAAAAGCATGAAATATGGTGCTTTACGGCTCATGGGGTTTATATTATAAGTAACTAACAGTAAGATGTTACATTTTTTAATGTACCACAATTTGAACAAAAATTCTCGTTATTTCACCACACTCTGATTACCCTGTGACCTCATCATTTAGAGGTCATCTCAATTAGTGGTTCCACCTGGGTTAGGTTATGGTAGGTTAGGATTATTGGTTGGGTATGGAAGTGGGCTAGTTATTTTAAATTATCTTTCTGTGAATAACATTACTGCCTGTAAATACGTTTAGATACAAGATTTGGCCCAGACAAACTGAGTAATAGTATGTCACTTGTACCTATGGCATCTTCCCTCTCAAAATACTACGTATTTCTCAGCATATCAGCATTTCCGTCCATTCCAGCTTCAGAGGAGTCCCGTTTTAAGCCAGTAAAAACCATTAAAAATTCTGTTTAATTCAGTTACTTTATTGGTGCAAAAAGTTTGGGTTCTGCACTTCAACACAAATCTCACCTAGCTCGAAAAATAAATAATTCAGGCCATTCATGTTTATAGCAACCATGTCCAGTTATTTTCAGACTGGATTTTTTGTGAGAACCTTTGTCTGTGCCAAAGACTTAAAAACAATTCAGGCTGAGTTTGTGAATTATCATGAAATGTTATATATATTATAAAATGCTTAATGTTGTTTCTGTGAAAGAGAAACCCCTCAAATTGCCCCATCATATCAGTGGTCCTTTTACCATTTCAAAAAGTATAGCCATTTTAATTACTTTAAAAAAGCATTAAAAAAAACCAAGCATCAGTTGTGTAGGAAATGTTCATGATCAGTGTTGCGTGGCTAAGAGAGGGGTTTTTCCATTTTATCAATGTCTGACAGGCTGTTTGGGGTCTCCCGCTCTAACTAGCAGCTTCACACTGATGAACCACACAAATCAAGAACGATTGAGATGAGAGTCTCTTATCATCTTACGAGCAAAGCCCTTAAATGGGCTGCTTGGTTGTGGAAGCCCCTCCATAGTTAAGCAGGTGGTCTGCATGAGAAGGTCTGCAGGAGCTGCTGATACAAATGAGACAATGATTCAGAATCTGTAATAAGTAACTCCGGGAAACTGTTACATCAAATGTTATATAATTCAGTAGAACATCATGTTGTCACTGAGAGCGAAAGCAAAAGAGCGGCAAGTTAATATATACAAGAATTATGTAATTGGGTTACTGTGCTGCTTTTATTTTCCAGAATTTCAAAATGTCTTTGTTTTGCCTAAATCTAAAAAATCAGAAGTAAAATAAATAAATACATTTTTTTTTAAATCCTGCAACATATTTAAGGGTATTTCAAACCTTTTCAAAGTCAAAAGAAGAAATACATTTACGCTGGATAATTTTGTCCATTAATTAAAATTAATAGTTGGTGCCCAATTATAACGGATTGCAACATACTGTACATATATCAATATAATGGACAAAAAATCTATTTTCTATATTTGTTTTTTTTTCCCTTTTGTTGTTGTTGTACGTAGTCTTTGTTTCCACTGCCCTCTCGGTGGTTTTGACCAGTTCTGTAGATTCTCCTTGTTTCTCCAAATCTTGTCCAGATTTTGTTCGTATATTTAATTTCCATTTTCCAAGTTATTGTAATACATAAAAGTCTCACAAAAATCTCATTTCAAACACTTTTTTTGTATGACATGTAAAACATGTTTATTAAATAATACATTTACATACATTTTACATTACATTTACATAACATATTTACACTGAACACTGTAATTTAGCAAAACAGATTAAAATACAAGAGTCCAGACTTTTCTTTTCACCGCTATCTAAATATATAACAATAGCTTGTTAATACTGTACATGCGTTGCTTCAGCATTCCAGCTGAACTTTACAATCTGGTCTCAAAATACTGGACATCTGCTTTAGTGGATCCACACGAGAACTTCAAGTTCTTGAAGTCTTGAGAAATCTCCAAGGGGGTTTTGCCTTTTGTTTCCGGAAGGATGAAGAAGACGTAGAGAGCAGCTATCAGGCAAACGCAGGAGAAGAGAAGAAAGCACAAAGACTTCAGAGCGGCCTGCAGGAAACACCAGAAGAGAAACATTATCATCAAAAAAGACCAGACCATCGATATAAGTATACTGCTCTGCTCGGCCTAGCCTATGTCAACTAATGCATTGCTCAGTGCTATTATTCCTCTTGTATCGGTCTGTATCGCAGTTTTGAGACTGCAACTGTAAAACTCAAGAATAAATTCACACATGACCTGTGACCTTGACCCCATGTTGGATCGCCTAATGTTCAGAATACATTTACAAAAATGCTACAATTCATTTTTTATTATGATATTTTTACTCTGACAATGCAACATTCAATCTGTTGGCTAGAATTCCGCACGTGGAAATGTTTTAAAGATATTATTGTCAACTTTCACATCTATCTGCGAGAACTTCACATCATTTGACTTACAATAAGGAATGGAAAAATGAACCCGAGCAAGGTGAAGCCGAGCCAGCGCAGGATCCCGGTGAACATGAACGCGGCAGGACGATAAGACTGGATGAAGATCTCGCTGGTGAGGGATGGAGTCACTCCCGCTGTCGTTCACACGGGAATTCCACATTATATTGAGGAAACGATCATTTCACACACACGAGTACAAACTTACTGGGGCCATAGAAGACAATGAATAGTAAAATAAGAGCCACGGTGAAGAAGGGAATGACAGAACTGAATTCCTGTAGAGAGAAGAGGCGATGTGAGGATTTTATAGTAGTTTGGGGCTGTTAAGTGATGGAGACTGACCTTCAGAAACAGGGTGACGGTGATTAATGCCATGGAGACGGACATGCCCCCAAAGCCCCTCCACAACAAAGCTCGTCTCCCCATGGTCTCGACCAGAAACCCCTTCACACAGGTGTTTCAGAAAAAAATTATTACATGTTGTCTGCGCCATCATAAATCATTTTCAGCAACAAAAAAAAATCCAGGTTATTTCTCATGCACACTTACGCAGGTCATAGAGGTGAGAACTTCCGACGCTCCGATTCCCAAAGTCACATACCGGATCTTGTCTTCTGGAATTCCTGCTTCCAAAAAAATGTTGAAAGAAAAGATGCTGATCTGTGAGGGGAAAAAAATGAAATAATTTTTTTAGTGCAAAGCTTTTTAGGTCCTACATTGCATTTCAGATTTTACAATCAAACGTGCTTTCTTCTTAGTTTTTAGAATTTGATGTATTTCACTATATCCGCTTGGAGTCAAACAACATTTCCCGGGGAATCGAACAACTGCGTTATAAGTTTGAGTTAGCATGAACGCTAGCAAACATTTATCTATAAACTAAGCTATTCACTGCATGTAATTTCTTTTCAGAGCATTTACACACTATCTACATCTGATAGATACTCTTGCGTGTACAACAATGATGATAAAGATTTACAGCAGAGACGCCGCTGAACTGGACACACGTGATGATGAGCAGCAGAGACAGAACCTGCCAACGCAAGTTCCTGTTTCTTAATAGATCCAGAAGACTCTTGTTGTGCTCTCCATCCACCACTTTCTGCTCCTCCAACATCTCCTCTATCTCCAGTTTGTAGTCCCCCTCTCCCCACAGGAACTGTAGAGCTGCAGACCAAACACAGCACGGATGACACGCAACATCTACAGGAACCCTCAGGTCTCCTCGCACCTTTTTTACACTCGTCAGTGTCGCCTTTTTCGATCAGCAGGTATCGAGGAGCATCGGGAAAGAACGGCAATGTCACCAACTGAACCACGCAGAAGAAGGTCGGGACGCACAGAAGAACGTTCCACCACTCTTCACGCCCCAGAACTTCACTGTGAGAAGCATTTATTCACCGTGTTGGCTCGGGATTCTGGAGTACTGAGAGACTTTAGATGGAATTCTTCCATTATTACCTGAGTCCAGCAAGCTGTCCAGACAGTTTGCCCAGCGATAGAAACATGGAATATGTCAGAGTCACCATCCCTCGGATTCTCTTTGGGGAACATTCACCAAGATAAATGGAATGAATGTTGCCTCCCAAACCTAAAGATTGATGGATAGATGAACATCTATGGATAGATAGTGAATGCGAGTCTATATGTGTCAAACTCAAGGCTCGGGGGCCACCACCGGCCCACCACAAGACAGATGGATGGATGGATGGATGGATGGATGGATGGATGGATAGATAGATAGATAGATAGATAGACAGACAGACAGACAGATAGACAGACAGACTGGATGGACAGACAGACAGACAGACAGACAGACAGATAGACAGAGTAAGGGATGACGTGGTGGAGGAACAGTCTATGTATATACAGATGAGATGAGTGAACAGATGAATTTATTGTCAGACAGACATATAGACAAGCTGAGCGCTGAATGAATGAATGAATGAATGAATGAATGAATGGACAGACAGACCTGATATGAATCCAAACAGGAAGCGCGCCACCAGGATCAGCTCGAAGGAGTGCAGTGGTCTACTGACGTACATGATCACCGTGGCCAGAAGAGCCACTCCACTGTTCAACATCATCACTCTTTTCCTGAAGATCCATAACCACACACAGACCCGAGTCAGGTATCTGCTTTCTTTCACTTCTACTAAAGATCACATCAGCACACAGTGAGGAGGAGGAGAAGAGCAGCATAAAGGTCACAATAACCTTCCCAGGTGACTTGCTATGTATCTGACGGACATGGAACCAGTGAGACCACCTAAAGCAAACAGACCCACCACAGCAGACCACATTAACGTGAGCGTTTGCTCTCCAGGAGCCTGCTGATAGTGGTCCGTCCAGCTGTGGTTAATGAACCTCTGGATGTGCTGTGGAATATACGTCAGCGGATAAAACAAATGCAGACATTTATAAAGAAACACATTTCTTATTGCGTTGAAACAAGCAGAGGGAAACACACTGGATATGGAGAGCTGATGGCTGTGAGATGGAATCCATTTTGAAACGATCCACCCAAGCCCAGCACAACCATAAAGAGAAGAGCATTTCCACCAATCTATTGATTCATAATCATAAATACATGGAACATATCGTGAATAAAAGAGTATACTTAACGTATGCATGTAAGTGTTGAATCACACAGTTAAAACATGGTCTCCATGCACAAACTCAAACATACTCATACCAGTTCCTTCAGCTTGCTGATCATGTCTGCACTCGCGAGTGGTCTTGCTGCTTCTCCACAAAACTCCGGTGTGTCACTCTAGCAATATCAGCTCTCTGTTAAGCATTCAGAGAGATTTGATTAATTTTTGACTGAAATGACTCGTCACATTCTGCATCTCAAAGCAATGAGTAAGGACATTTGATGTTTTTTTAAACAATAAGTGTTTTTGGAAAGAAATACATTATATGCTGAAATTGTGTAATGTTCCTTTATTAAAACGATATAGTAGTTTATAAAGTTTTTGTTTATGAAGAAGACTTTGGCTGCATTGCAACGTTTCACCGCAAGAGGGCAGTGTGATTTTTTTTTCTGACCAGCGGTTGCCGTCGACAGACGCTCTTGTCCCGCTGTCTTGAAGTGTGAATGATTCAACATAGAAATGACGAGTGCATAAGATAAGCAGTGGGAAATATGTATAAACAAAGATACATTAATAATATAATTTTATAATATTTTAATATTAAGTATAGTTTTATTTTTGACAACACTATTCTCCAGGCCACACTCCGGGGCAGAGGTGGCGGTAATGCACCAAAAAGCTCGATTTCAACCGCCGTAAAGCCAGAAGAGGAAGCGGACGATCACATTTTTGTTTAGATTTCCCCCTAGTCATCGTAGCCTCCGCATTTATAGTGTTTTCTTCTTTTCTGTCGACTTCTATTTTAACTGTTCAAATATGCCTTTGGAGAACCTGGAGGAGGAGGGTTTGCCAAAAAACCCGAACCTGAGAATAGCCCAGCTGAAGTTTCTGCTGACGCTGGATGATCACAGACAAGATGCTAAACTGAAGATCGAGCTGATGGACGCCATCAAAAGCAACAGTCAGTAGATTCGCCCGCTGTTCTTTCAGCTGTTGTGCTGTCGGGAATTATCACATCTTATAATAGTGTAAATATATTAGATAACTGGTTTGTAGGCGACAAATGGGAGCTGTTGTCTGTACGAGGGTTAGCATGCTGCGTGCTAGCTTATTTAGCTTCACCGTCTCTGTATTAAATGAATGTTTTACACTTAATTAACTATTTTACTTAACAAGCTTTTACCGTATTTTTTTTTATATTTGCGGTAATTTCATTATGAGTGTTAACATATGTACCGCTATAATCGTATGTAATATAGTACGTAAATTAAAAATAATACAACACTGATGAAACAATCAGGATCTCGTTTTGCATTTAAATTGGGTTTCAAATGCGCTTCAATTTAAAAAGTAGAATTTTATTTTAACACACAGACACAATATTGTCTTTATTGAACAATTTTCTTTGTCTTTCTCTCACTTCCCAGCACGCTCTCTCTCTCTCTCTGTTTTATTCTCTCTTTCTAACTTTGTTGCTGTTTCTCTCTTGCATATCTTGCTTTCTCTTTTCTGTCTCTGTCGCCTCTCTTTCTGTCAGTCTCTCTCTCTCTCTTCATGTCCTACAAAAACAAGGATTTGTCGGACGTCTCAAAGCATTTGCCCGGAATAAACTAAACTATTAATTGAATTATAAAAATAGTAATGATTTGTGGATGTTTTGCAGACATGGCTCCGTTCTATGAGTCCCTGTGTAAAGAGCTGAAATGGCAGACGGACACGGACCTGCTGAGTAAGATGAAGAAAGCCAACGAAGACGAGCTGAAGCGTCTGGACGACGTGTTGGAAGACGCCGAGAAGAACCTGGGGGAGAGCGAGATCAGGGACGCCATGATGGCTAAAGCCGAGTACCTCATACGCATCGGTGACAAGGTGCGAGTGGAACGCTGCTCTGAGTCACTCCAGTGTTACATGTTCTCGCTCGTGTGGTTTAGGAAGAAGCGCTGACGGCCTTCAGGAAGACCTACGATAAAACCGTGGCTCTTGGTCATCGCTTAGACATCGTCTTTTACCTGCTGAGGATCGGTTTGTTTTATATGGACAACGACCTCATCACACGCAACACGGAGAAAGCCAAAAGGTGGCGGCGTCTCACACACACACACACACACACGTCTGTCCGGCCGACACTAACCGTCTTCTCCAGTTTGATAGAAGAAGGTGGCGACTGGGACCGAAGGAACCGTCTGAAGGTCTATCAGGGTCTTTACTGTGTGGCCATCCGGGACTTCAAGCAGGCGGCCGAGCTCTTCCTGGACACGGTCTCCACGTTCACCTCGTACGAGCTGATGGACTACAAGACGTTTGTCACGTACACCGTCTACGTCTGCATGATCGCCCTGAAGAGACCAGACCTGCGCGAGAAGGTCAGATCAGTAGAAATCCTCCTCACTTCAGCTGTTCTCTTCATGTGGTTCATCGTTGAAGTCTAATAGTTAGAGGTTCATGAATGGTTAGAGGTCACAGGTTTGAATCTCCGACCAACAGGTTCCACACCTGAAGTTTCCTTGAGCGAGACACTGAACCTGATTTTTATTAAATACCTTTTTTTTTTTGCCGTTTTCCCTTTCAAACATTCTTGTTTCGCCAACGTTCTGCGGCAAACTAACCTTCCACTCCCTTAACATGCGTCCTCGAGTAATCTTAGTGTTTTTTTTTCTTTCATATTTAATTTTTTATTCCTCCACTCCCTATTGAACTTGATCATTTGGTCATCGCCCATCTTTTTTACAACATCGACTTCTCTCGTGGTAGAAACGTGGTTTGAACTGTAAAGGTGTACAGACATGTTTGTTCACTGAAGTCAGCTTCACCTTTTTTACTTTTATTCTTTGGATGTGTGTGGGCAGGTGATTAAAGGAGCAGAGATTCTGGAGGTGCTGCACAGTTTACCCGCAGTGCGTCAGTATCTCTTCTCTCTGTACGAGTGCCGCTACTCTGTCTTCTTCCAGTCGCTCGGTGAGTTCCTCATCAGTTTAAATCAGTTCAGTGATGCTGCACAGACAGGAACGTGTTAAGTTGTGGTTTGCAGCTCAAGTGGAGCAGGAGATGAAGCAGGACTGGTTATTCGCTCCACACTTCCGGTATTACGTGCGAGAGATGCGCATCCTGGCCTACAGTCAGCTGCTGGAGTCCTACCGCTCGCTCACGCTGGGATACATGGCGGAGGCCTTCGGAGTGGGAAACGAGTTCATCGACCAGTACGTGCTGCGGAAGGGAAGCGTGGCCGAGACTGTAGCTGACGCACACGTGTGTTTCTCTCCACAGGGAACTGTCACGCTTCATCGCCGCCGGACGCTTGCACTGCAAGATCGATAAAGTCAACGAGATCGTGGAAACCAACAGGTGAGGAACGCCGGAGCGCCGCCTTCGGGACGAGCTGAACACATGTCTGTTCTCTTCCCCCTCAGGCCCGACAGCAAGAACTGGCAGTACCAGGAAACCATCAAGAAGGGCGATCTCCTGCTCAACCGTGTGCAGAAACTGTCCCGAGTCATCAACATGTAGCCCGTGTCCCACTTTTTGTTTGCTGTACAGTATCTAATAAAACCGAATGGGAGGAAGATGTGTGGAAATCTGCCTCGAATAAAAAGCCAGACACTGTAGATTCTTATAAATAAATGTATAAATTATTTTTTTCATATTTACAGAAACGTGTTACAAAACAGATATACTATACAATCTTTTCTTTAAATATTAAGTAAATCTACCACTACGGTTTGTTCATGAATTACATAGCAGCCAACACACAAAGTCCAGCTGATCATCATATGATTTTCAATGTGTACAAACAGACCAAAAAAAAAAAAAACAATCGGAATCAAAATATACACACTTGTACAGAAGTTTATACATACATATCCCCCCCCCCCCCCCAAAAAAAAAAAAAAAACGCCGTTTGTTCTCTTTGATTCACATTCCGAATCTGGTGTTTTGTGAAACATCTTCACTAAGCTTTCATCAAATGAAACCAGCCAATTCCAAGGTAAACAATTCGTTTATCTGAAACCACTGACTTAGAGCCACAAAAAATACCTAGCCCACCTAAAAAAGGGATTTAAAATAAACCAACAAAAGTAGTCAAAGTCATAGAAGAACACGAGGGACATACAAGCGTTCGTGTCGTCAAGTAAGTTCCTCTGCTGAGCGTTTCACTGATCAGCGTGTCAAACTAAACGTGAGGGAGGAAAAAAAAGTGAAGTTTCTAAACCTTTAGATAACATTCAAGTACTGAAAAAGGTTCAGAAAAAAAAAAAAGGTTCGCCTCAACAACAGTCAACGAGAAACTAATTCAGGCACTTTCTCTTTTGTTTTCCAGAGTTAAATTAATAAGCGATAAAACAGCAGTGTGTCCGATTCCAAAGTTTGGCAGCTGTGGCGCACACGTCACTGCTCCGACTACATTTTGTTCCCAGTTAAAAACTCCGACGACAAGGGAAAAGAAAAAAAAAAGCCAACAAAACATTAACAAGCCAGAAATGGTTGCACAGTTGAACGGGCCGCTCTGTTCACATTCTCTGAAGCTTGAGCAGGTGCGTCACACACGTGGTAGACCTTCAGATCGCCACACGTCGCGCTTTCCAACGGCGTATTGCATTATCGGCTTGGCAGTGAACCACTTGAAATAATCGAAGTACGTTTCCATTGACTAAATAAATATTAAACGATCTCAATTGTACCAAAACTCCTTTTAAGAAAACGCCTGTGCAAAAATACATCTCCGTATGTACAATTCTTTAACAAAATATGTCTTCTGAAACAGGGATACGTCGATATTCACGTCTTGTGTAGGAAAAAAGCCAAAGGAGCAAAGAAGAAGAGCTGCTGACTGACATCAGTGGAGGATCGACAAACTTGCACCACAGAATCCAGCTCGAAAAAGGTTCTATTGCCGTTGTAAAGAACCGTTAAGAAACTACGTCAAAGCGCGTTCAAGCCAAGCGAAGTCTTCAGTCGCATTGGAATGGGACGTAGTGGTCATGACGCGATTGGTTCGCTAAAAATGGCTGCTGCGCATTTTAGTGCTGCGATGAGTGAAAGTAACACCTGCCATCCTGATTGTTTTGTTCGAGAAGATTATTTGTACTCAAATAATAATTTGGAAGTGCTAAAGCTTTAGGAACTCAAGCCCTTAATTTAAGGGAAAGCTTGCGAATCTGAGCAGAGCTGATCTACATCAAGTCATTGTCACCGAGAGGATCACAGCGCGCCAAGACAGACATTAGCTACCAACGGAAACCTGAAAAACAGCGCTAGAAAAGGCCCAAACATCTCACGGCCAACGAAAAGTAAAAAGAATTTGCTTCTGAAAGTTCGGAGTCGGTAAAAGCTCCAAAACGAACCTTTCAAATCAGCCAGAGCGCGTTCTAGCGTCATGTGGCTCGCTGTTTACCCGCTGCCGCCTGTAAACAAACCAGCACATCTGATTTGCATAAACGTCTCGCCTGGAACGCTTCGAATCCACAGTGAGCACCACGGAAAACATCTATCTACGGAGCTGATTGTGAGTCGGGTTTGGCTTCCCAGTATTCTGACATCACGCGCTTTCTCCCGTCTTGTATAGATTCAGAGATCCAGGTTTGCCAGGTCTCTCTGGCTTGTTCTCCTGTCCCCAGAGAGTCCCCGCATGGCTTTGGGAGGAAATCTCCATGAAGGACACCAATGGGCCACCAGTGTGCGTTCCACCCTGAGGATTGTGGGAAGAGTAAGAGAAAAAGAAGGCCTTGTGCAGAGAGCCACGAGGGGCAGCGGGAGCTCTGGGTCCGGCCTACTGCTCCGCACGCTCAGAGCCTCCACACCTGTGTCAGGGACGAGCCTTTGGCTGAGGAGAAACACACACACACACACAGATGAGAAACAGAAGCCTCGGTTCTTGAACGTCATTGGTGAATCCAAGGCAAAGTGGAATGTTCTAATGCACGTTAAAAGAATCGGTACCTTGACTTACGAAAAGAGCTGTTAAAACCAAGAGCAAATACGGAGAGGCCAGCTCCAGATGTGAGTGACGTCACAGCGCCCCCCTGTGGTCAAAGCGTTCTCTCGCTCTTCACTTCACGTGGACCCAATGGGAGAATGCGCTGCTTTCGATTTTTGCCTTTTACGCTGTGTTCGCTTGCATTTATAGAATTCTTGTGGTTCAAATATTCAAAACATCCATACAAATACTATTTCGTTTTTAAGAAGTCTTCCAATGGAAACCTCGACAAGACCTAAGTTGTTTGTGCAATGTCGAGTAAATATCAACTTACTACAATTACAGATTCATTTAGAATAATCTAGATTCATTCCCAGATTACAGTGAGATTAATCTAGATTTTCAAGAATTCTATGAAGAATTTTATGAAGAATTCAGAGGCATTCTGGGGGATAAACAAATTGACGGCCGATTAATCAACCAAACCCAGAACCAAATGTCGTTAGTCAAGGCACCAGGGAGTGTAGTGATGTCAAGCACATATTCTGTTCATTTAAATTAAACAATAAATAAAACTAAATAGCAGTGGTACTAAACAAGAAAACAACAATGAATATAATCTCACAATGACTATGGCTAGTTAGCAAACAACAGCTAGCAAACACAGAAATCTGTGAGGGATTGGTGTTGTTTTTGTGAATCGGTTTGTGGATTCAAGTCATTCATGTTGTTTGGTTGGGTTGTCATGTTGGTCATGTTGTTTGATTCAATTCATCAGTCACGCTGTAATTTGGCAAAAATGAACCAATCTGGCGAAATTAACCTCTCAACACAGTTCCAGTGCGGTAAATAAAAAGTCCTGTTAATCTGTTTTCTATCTGTGAACTGACTTGTCTATAAACTGATCACTATATGTACTTGAATCCATCACTTGTATAAGAAAAAAGTCCTGAATTATAATAATGTAATATGCACACCTTTGATGTTTGAGCTAAACGTTTATTTGTAATTGCGTGCATATTTATGTAAATGAGTGACAAACCTGATATATGAGTGAGTTGTTGGGAAGGCCCGGTGGTCCAGATATAGAGCGAGTGTGTTTGCTATGGATGTTGTTGACTGATGGAGACTTGGTGATTTTAGGCCTGCCGGGACCCTGCACGCACCCACTTCCTGTCCCGGACCCTGATGATGTCAGCGATAAACCTGAGCGAAAAGTGATGAAAAATTCACAAAATGTCCATGTCTAACATTGCAGCCACTTTCATTTCACAGCAATAAAGACTTGTTGGGTGTGTGGGGTAGGTTTTTTTTGTAAAAAGTAAATAAAATGTAAAATTAAAACTACAAATAAATGCTTTAAAAAAAGTTTTGAATAATAGCAGGGGAAATTTTTCCACTTAAACCTTTTTCCAATTATGATTATAATTATATTGCAGATAATAATATATTGTCATTATAAGTATTAAAAATCCTACAGTGGATTAAAAAAAAAGATAATTTAAATAATCAATGAATGACAATTATTGTTATAACAATTGAAATCTAATTCAATTAACACTTTAGCATATATTTCGGAAAGTGTATATTTAACTGTGTCTTTCCGAATTATTTTTCACGTTATACACATTTTCTCACTCTCAAATTTTAACCCTTTTTTATCTTATAGACTGGAAAAATATGTATTATATATATTACTTGTGTATTAATTATTTTATACACACAACACACACACACACATATATATATATATATATATATATATATATTCCAAAAATATAACAAAAAATGCACTTCTCACCAAAACAAAAAATTTTAAATAAAAGTAACGCTAATCACAACTAAAACAAATAAGCGGCGATGTGAAGAGTGTGAGTGTGAACCTGTGCTGTTGAGGCTGCTGGAGCCCGGAGAACCCTTCCTCCTCTTGGCCTCCAGACGAGCATCCGTGTGGTGGTCACTGCTCTGGTGAACAAAGGGTCCGAGCGAGAGGGTGGAGTCGCTGCTGTTCATCACCACACTCATGCGCTTGATGGACTCGGCCGGGCTGCCAGACGGAGGTCCGCGGCCCGACGACTCCTGCTTGAGACTGAGGGAGTTGGCCCTGCCCGGGGTGCAGTTCAGCCCCACACTGTACACCCCACTGTGGGACGATGAGGTGGAGGAGAGTGTGGAGGACGAGGACGGGGTGGAAGAGACTGAGGTGGGGTACGTGCTCCCCAGGCTGCTGGAGTTTAATGCACAGTTCTTCTTTAAGGTGAACGATGAGGAAGATTCAGAAGTGTAAGCACTGTGGGAAGTCAGGGAACTGTTTTTTCGCTTCTTTCCAGTGCTGAGACTACTGTTGGCACCACTGGTGATGCTGGCGCTGCCCTTGATGATGGTGTTACTGGGACTAGATGACGGCTCCCTAGCCCGGAAAGACTTGCTTCCGGATTTGGATTTGAGGGGTCGGCTGGACCCCAGAGAAGGGAGCGAGGACGAGTGGGCTGAAGGCATCTGGGGTGATGAGGCGGACACTTGTCTTGAAGTGCCACTGTAGGCGGGCTGCTCGGCGGCGGAGGCTTGCGGAGAAGAGCGGGCATTCAGAGTGGTACCATATGACAAGACTGGCTTGATATCGTAGGGCGAGGGCGACGACAGGCCGTGAAAGCCAGAGGACATGGAGGAAGAGTGAGAGTTTGTGCTTGTGCGGTGAGATGCTGTAGGTGTTGTGGCAGAGTTCTCCGACGCCAATGGGATTTTTCTACGGAGAAAAAAAAAATTAATGATTCATCCAATTCTTTCCACAAATAAAAAAAGATTAGTGGAGAAGATTTGGACACACTTACTTCCACATTTGTGAATTGACATGCTTGTCCATCATGGAAGTCAGAGCTGACCGAACCTGATCCCAGCGCCGGTCGAATGTGAAACAAGCTCTTCCCAACAACCGACTTCCAAAAGTGCAGTACTTAAAACATGAACCAAAAACAAATCACATATTGAAAAAGTTTAATTGAATTCAAATTTGTTTAGAAAAATATTTTGCACACGCAAAGTTGGATTATTCGCTGACTTTGGTTTGGATTAAATAGGGGTATTTATTTCCTTTTCTGCAATTTGCTGCTAAGAACCAATTATTGTAAACTCATGGGACTAAACATTCCTAGGAATAAAACAGAATGGAGTTTTCATGTAGATCTGCAGATCTGTATATAAAGTTGATGTGACAGAAGAATCAAATCTCCTCTCTATCTATTTGTGAAACGTTAAGTGCATCTTTTGCAACTGCTTTGAAAATTACTTTTAACAATATTAAAGGACGAAAACTAGGTACATGTTGAGACATTTATGTAGCCCAGAAAATTCTTTAAGTTCTATATTATCATATTCATTTAGTGACTTCAGTCCAATTGGAAGGAGCTATGACTGTACGTCTCTAGGTGACAGGTTATTCTAACATTAGCTTAAAGACAATTAAACGTGCAATTATAAAGAATAAAACTTTTATGCCGAAAATAAGTTTTATGCCGAACGACTTTAAACTATGCTAGCATATGCTTTATGCTGGTGACTTTAAACTGATTCAAACTTTTTCCAAAAGAATCAACATGACAAATCTTGACCAAAACAACTGCAGACATCACCCTGACAAAAGAAGGTGAGTGCGAAGATCTTTCATTTATTATTATCATTGGTTATATAACCGCACCCTGAGTCAGTTTGAGACGAGACTTCAATTTCTGCATTCACACCAGCACAAAACGTTCAGACAATAAGTCAATCTTAATAAGTCACAGGCTGACTGGTCTGAACACAAAGTACATTCCAGAACAAATGTCGGAGAACAACAGAAACACGGTCACATTTTCTGATACTCACAGCCGCTGGTCGTGGATGGTAACCTGAATAATGGCAGTCCAGTTTCTCTGAGGCCTCGTCTCGCTCTTCATTCTCCCCCTCGTCGCTGGAGAGACGACTGGTCTCTGTGCCAACCGGGGCTGGGTGAGGGTAGTGGGCCTGATCTTGGTGGGTCGTCGAAGGGTCTACTCCACTGTGAGAGTTAATACTGTTCAGTCTAAGGGAAAAAAAAACAGCTTTTATTACACACGGCCAAACTTGCTGGCTGACTACGGTAATAATGTAGAAGGAAAGCAGGTCATCATGAAAAAGCAAAGCAAGAGGGAGGAAGCAACTCACCGTGGAAGCGCGGAATTATGAGGTTTGGGTTTGCTGAGGGGCAAAGGCTTAGTGGCATCGGCAGTGCCATTGCCGTGCGAGGCCTGGTGAGGGTCTTGAGTGAGGCGGGAGGGGGGAGGGGGAGGGTCCCTGAGAGGGGGTGCTGGGTGTGAGGTGTCCAACCTGAATTGCAGCTCCTTGTCACGCGCTCTGCTTTTGTGCTCCGCGAGCAGCGTGTCGAAGCGTTGTCGCCGCCCGAGCACTGCCCTCCTCTGGCTTATGGAATGTGTCTGTGAAAACACCAGAGTTTGAGTATATGTCGCCTCCTGGGTCCTGAGGTCCTCGCCAGGTCACTGCACATCCTGATTTTCCATAAATCTGTTAACCCCTGACGTGCTAAAACCGATCAACCACGTTTCCGTGGTCTTGGCACGCCCTCTAGTGGTTTCCGATTGTCAAAGCACATTTTTCAGTTAGAGCAAAAATGAGGACACGAGGACAACAAATAGAATATACTGTGCGACACGCAAGTCTTTGCAAAGGAAGTAAAAATTAAATTAAAATATTTAATTGTATTATTTATGGAAAATTACGAGTGTGATATTTAAGTAACACATGTACATGAAAGATTGAGAAAAATCATAACATGTAGGAATAACACATGTAATATCTCCAACACTAAATCATGGAAGAAAAAATGTGTTTCATTTTTAAACATAAATTGTTTTAAACATTTTTAAATGTATAATTTCAGCTCGGGTCTCAGAAGTTTAGTACCAATTTACCAAAGCATGAGTCCATTATATTACTTTAATATATCAATTATGGATTATCGGGACAGCCGCTATTTCCGGATATTCAGGATAGCCAGATTAAAAATTTACAAAACAAATTCTATTCCATGAGCTTATTATTGTTCTCTTATTTAAAACAAAATTTTGATTAATTGGGACTAACAGTGAGAGAAACAAAGTCCATGAACACGGAGGTGAACACATCTACTATGCTCGGTTTCTACAGATCTGGAATCAGTAGTGTGTACTAAGCGTGTCTGGAGTTACTCGTTACTCGAGTTATTAAGATTCCTCCCGTACATTAAATGACGGTTCAAGTGCACGTCAAGGCACTAGATCAATGGATCTTACTCCAGTGAAACTCATGTTCATTTTGGTGAAGAAAGCTCATAAGAGACTGTAGTTCTTAGCATGATTGAGCATTTGAGCATGAATTCAAACAGATCTCCATGTTTGAATTATCCTAAACTTATATATTGTATTTTAATTTTAATGTTTTGCCTTTTCTGTGACCACAACAAGATAATCAGAGGTATGACAGATAAATATGTGATAACCAGAGACATTAGCAATGGTGTATGTGTTTCCAACAAAAAAAGGTCAACATTACAATTTAACGTGACATTCGGCTCATCTTATTTTACAGAACAGGGCATTCTGCTTAATCAGAAAAACCAGTTCATTGGGACACAATGACGGCTGCAACTAACTAACCCGTACATATACTGTAAATAGATGTGTGATGTAGACTGAAGCAGTTATCAACTAGAAACAATACCTTGCACGTTAAGGATCTTGTGCATGGCTTTCGAGCGGTCAGATCCATTACTCCACAGTGGATGTCTGGATTAAACTCTCGTTCTGTTTGAAAAACACACAAACCATCAGTTTCCAATCAGTGATTGAAGGTATGCGAGGGTACAGGAGACATTCACCTTGTCTTTTGTTTAGTGTTTTTCTGCTACTGGCACTGCTGTTGTCCTGTTTTTTGTCGAGGGATGAGAGGTGGCCCTTTCCGTTAGGCATCTGACTGGGCGCCAGCGGCGGAGCCTTTGGTATGGAGGGGAAGTTAAGGCCTGGCTTCATGGGTGAGGTGCTCACAGTATTGGAGGAAGAGGAGGCGGGCACGTTGGTGAGCTTGGCAGAAAAGTCCATCTTCACATGGAACTTGTCTGCTTTGCCTGTAGTGATTGGGCTGGAAAGATGATGATGTCGTCAAGTACTGAAATGTCACATCGTTTCTCTCTCACACACACACACACACACACACACACACACACACACCTCTCTTCCTGTTGCAATCTATAGTGGAAGGGAAGCTTCTCTTTGGCTGATTTGAAGAATTTGGAGACGCTGCTGTTGGCGCTGGAGGGTCGTGCCAGTGATCCTCCGCTGGCGACGCCACCTCCTCCCCCGAGGCTGCCCTTGTTCCGGGGGATCGGCACTGCAGACGATGTCTGCGGCTTGTTGCTGGAGCTGTGTCTTCTTTCTGATGAGCACATTTATAGACTTTAAGGTGTGAGAACTCACACGCAAACATGAAAAAGTCCAAAATTCCAAACATCTATAACCTAGCCACAAATATAGCTCTGTATAAATAACACACTGAGCTATTTCAATCTTATAATACAAGAGGTTCAGAAAATGGTTATCAAGTCACGTACAAAGGTCCGAGTCCCTATTGGTTTTTGATTCTGCCACTTTTAAATGAAAATGAAACCACAAGCATAAAATAATATATTTAAAGAGGTTTAGGCAAGTGTATTCTACCACTTCCTAGTGAAATAGTACCCATCAATTTATATAGTTTAGCTACCTTATGACATCATGGAACAAAGTATTATTCGCTGTGATTGGCTGATGCTTAAATGAAGTTGAAAGGAGAGTATTCATATATAAAAAGTATATGTGTTTACATGATAAATGAGGTATCACATACATGAGCTGGCATCATGGAAGTTCCATATATTGATTTGAATGGCTGATGATTAAAATTAAAAAAAGATTGTATATAATAATAGGAAGCACACAAACTTTGGTAAAATTATTATGGTAATATAATTTATTTTATATTATAATTTATATTATGGTAATATAAATATTTACTAAATGTATCATGATAATAATGCTTCCCATGCTCCACATTACAACATTATTTAAAAAAGCACCAGTTCATTTTGTTACTATGTGGTTTTATGGCTTCTAGCGCCCCCCTCTGACCCAAATTCAGATTCTTCTTTCTTACCAAACACATTTGCATTTTTTTTTTGCTTTGGCAAAAGATACAAATGGGTAGAAAGAATATTGTCGGTTCTTAAAAAAAAATGTAGTATTTGGAAAAGTGTTTTGGAAAATTGTTTGTATAGCGATGCAACAAATACATAAAAGCCCATTTTCAGTTATTTCTATGCACATTTTTGAGTAGAAACATCCCGACACGTTACAAGAAGTTTTGTATGCGCAAGCCTGAATAAAACAGCTCATATGTGCTGACTAAAAAGAGGACATCAAATATTAACTTGAGGATAGTAAACAGAACTCTGGCAGTGAATATCAAAGGCTTCAGCTCTTCCATCATCGAGATCTCCTCGTCAAACCAGAGGTGGTGGGATTTCTGAAAGAATTCCCCCGAGCGAGAGTGTAAAGACAGGCTGGGAAAGAAAAAGCTTGTTCTTACCGTAGTGTGCTTGGAAGGCCTGGGGTTTCACTACCTGACTGCAATGGCTGCACATGACCAGGTAGAAGTCGTCCTGCGCCGGACACTGACCAAAAATAGGCATGTCTGCAAAAACACACACAAACACTCATCACCAGTTCAAACTACCACGTTTCTTGCCCTTGTAATGACAGTATTGGAAGTCACAACACCAATTTCAGTCGCCTTTCCTTGCCAAGACAAAGAAATTAACCCGGAGCAGTGGGCAGCCTTAAGCCGTGGTGTTTCAGAGTCAGGGATCCGAACCTGCAACACCAGGGTGGCAGGTCCAACTCCCGACAAAAGCCTCAAATATGCAAGAGGGGAAAATAGTAAAAGGAATAAATTGTAAATAATACAATGAAAGAAAAAAAGGCCAATTAATAGCTCACTTTTGCACTTTATTAAACATGCAATACAATTCCCTTTTACACTACACAATGTAATATTATAAAGTTGTGACATTTTTCTATATAATGGCAATTTTCAACCACTATCAGAGAAATGTCATCATCAGCGAGACATTTCATTCAACGTTTAAAAAAAAAAAACAAATATTTGTTGCAAAAAAACCTGTTTAGCTGAATGTGGTGCTACAAAACAAATCAATTTCTAACCAATCGATGTACTGGCATGAGCAGCTTTAGTCACGGCAGTTCATTTGTGATATGACCTCCAGTTTAACTCTGATCACGTTCTGCAGTTTCACTTTATCGTACATCTATCAACTGGCTTAATTTGTAAATTACCTCGTGTAAACAGGGAACCTCGTCAAACGGTTCGATTTTTCCTATTCATATTCTAAGTGGCCGGAAAGGAGCTTTGAGAATTTTTTTGCCAAGCAGTCACGGCCATATTATTAGAATGTACATCTGGGTTTTCATTAACGTCTCAGACATTTCACGCTATTGTCCATAAATCACATATGGCCCAAACATGTAGCCCATGAACTAGTCCGTTATTTTTTTATCCCACTGAAAACGTAATGTATCAGTTTATGCTAAAAAATTATGGATTAGATTACAGTAATTGTAATCTGTATAGTAATTCGAAAAATTTTTTTTATAATAATAATGAGATAATTTAAAATATGTAAAAAAAATACCAATTAATAATAATAATACTCTGTTAATAAATATATAATATATTTAAAATAATAAATAATATAATAATCATCAATACACAGTGATATGAAAGTTAATATTGTGATCATATTTCTTCCCATCGTCCTAACAGCATTATTCTTGGCAGTTGCCGTGCCAGTGTTCCAAAGGTTGCCTGCAGACGGGGTCCTTCCCGAGCAAGATGTGTGGGAGAGAGTGTGAGGAGAAGCAACGAGTGGGAGAGCGATGGAGACCACAGTCAGAAATCGCAAATTAGGGGCGGCGGTGGTAAAGTTGTAAAATGTCTCGTAGGCTGAAAGATTATGAACAAGCAAGTTGAGGGCAGCAAAACAGCAAAGAGGTTGGTTTTTGCCTTTGAAGATATATAGCATCAACAACACAACAGGGATTGACAAGAGAAAAACAGTGGAAACAAGCCACACAATCTTCCTCAATATAGCTTTAGCAAATGTTTTAAAAAATACGTACTTCAAATTGGAGCTGCACAATTATGGAAACAATGAGATTCACAATTTTTTTGACTTAGAATAAAAATCACAATTGTGGATTTTTAAGGTTTACTTAAAATGTTTTACCCTGAACATCAAGTTGTCAAACAGCAATAGAATAATACATATTACTCTTTGCTTTACTTGTAATTAAAATGTAAGGACGAAACATGCGATTCAGGTGAATTTGGCCTTGTTTGTGAGTGTGTGACTGCGTAATTGTGATGCCCGGATGTGAGTGGACACTGGTGCGTTTGGCTACCGCTATTCTGACGGGCAAATGGTGTGTGTGTGTGTGTGTGTGTGTGTGTGTGTGTGTGTGCGCGTGCGTGTTGTGCTTAATTGTAAGGCAACCTTGAGTGTCTTGATAGGCGCCTAATAAATTAAATTAATTATTATTGTGGAAAAATAATGTAATGTAATGTAATAGTAACAATATAAAGAAAAAAAATCTTTTGTAACCTTTTTTATATCTGCAAAATCCTTCCACTAATTTTAGTTTTAGGACCTGTCGTGGAGGGCGGGGACGGCGGAGATCTGCTTTGCAATGGGTTTGCTTGGACCAATCAGTACAAGTAGTCAAAAAAGTCCCAAAACAATTTGTACTCAAGCGGAAGAGATTTGCGTGAAAGGGCAACTCGGAAACCCGGTTGCTCGCGCAAAACTCTTTTTGGCACGGATTTCATCGTGTTATGTTTGGCTGAATCGTATAAATGCTGAATTAACATTATGCTGGATTAACTTTAACGCGAGGGGGGGAGAATCGAGATATTCTAATGATTAATTGTGCACTTCAAATTTGTATTTTCACTTTAAATGTGTGATCCTTTTCTCATAATGCATGTCTTCATATTTTTCAGCATTATCGGAAAAAAAAAAAAATACAACATTCCAAGACTGTTCGAGGAGACCTTCCCCTCCTAGAACTCTTAGGTGTTCGCAACTAGATCGGTTCAGGTTGATCGGCATACAAACTTCCAAAGTAAACAAATGTCCTTCAAAATGCTACAAAAACAAGGTTTTTTTAATAAAAACCATCTTTAATCTAACGATCATTATTTAATAACGACCACAAAAAAACAAAATGCTACAAAACATGATTATTTAATAACGACCATCTACCAAAAACATAAAGCAGATACGGGAACGTGTCACAAGATGACTATGAGTATTGGATCACTACACCTAACCTCCAGAGTCATTCAATACTGACAGACTAAAAACTACAAAAATTATTTCAGTGGATATTCCAGATCACTCACATCAAAAACAAAACTAACACAGCAACAGTTTTTCCAAATTCCAAACACATTTTCATCCATCTCCACAACAATTGGTAGCAAATCATGAAGGAATAAAGAAATAGAAAATTCTAGAACACTCTGGTACAAATAAAAAAAAAGAACATCACCATGAGCTCACTCTCGCAGTGAGATCAGTCAGATTTAAAACTGCTGATCAATAATGGTGTTTAATTAAATCCCAAATCTAAATCAGTTTATATAAATACTGCTGTTCAACTCTGGCAGATTTAAGCAGATAAATACTCTACCACAATATACCAACAGGTGTATATTAATACAAGTTTGACAAGTAAGCTTATTAATTTTGAATAATACATCAAACAATAAAAACATACAAAAATGTTTATAAATTTGTAATATTTCTTTTAAAGCACCATCATTCTGCAGTCAAAACTCACTCCGATCCTTTTACCACAAGACTACTATTACTACTACTACTACAAAACAAAAAACAAAAAAACAAATAAAATATTGTACTCTTTTACTTTTAGAGCTCCTACCAAATTCATTAGTTTTAATTTAATCTTTTAAAAAACCTTTTAAGTTGAGAATATTTTTTTCTCCTGGAAAATTTAAATGTATAGCAGTTTTATTTATTTATGCACTTTTTCTTCTTGGGATTCCTCATTCAGACACATGTTCATGTTCCAGTCTTGTTATGTATTTGTTTCATAACGAAAAAAGAAAAAAAAGGCCCTAAAATTGTTACGTTATTTCCCCGTGGTATCGAAAATGGTATCGAGTATCGTATCGAAGTTGTATTTCCAGTATCGTGACAACACTAATATATATATATATATATATATATATATATATATATATATAT
>CM051493.1:36929355-36999513 GCA_028031935.1 Paedocypris micromegethes
AAAAAAAAAAAACTAGTTATTCCGGTTTTACTGCCACTTTCAAATTACTGGAAATATGAAAAAAACCTAACGGTAAAAGACGCATTTGCAAAGAAAAATATGCACTTACTTTACAAAGTGAATTGTGTTATAAAGAATGGTCTTATTTTAACCAAGAATTTACCTAACGTATATTTCTGCAAAACCTAGTCAGTTGCATTATTCGGATTGCAACGCTATCGAGACGCATCTTCATATGTACGGCGGAGAGGGACATGTACGTCCCGACAGTAGTTGTGTATTTAAGCTATTTAAACCGCTTGACGTAAACGCCACAATTATTGACCACAAAAATGTCAAATTAATCAACAAGCAGACGCCACTTTAAAACAAGTCACAGAGTCTTACAAATCTTAAAGAAATGTGCCTAGTAACCAGATTAAAGCGCCATGTGTCCTGCATGAAATCTTCAATTGGTTAAAACTAATATTTTGCAGTGATGAATATTAGTAAGTACACACTAGCTTACTCCCATCACTCTTTAGTGACTAAAAACGTGTAAGTTAAGGATTTAGTAAGTAAAATGCTACATTACAATGACAATGTAGTAATGTATCGATGGGAGCTGCACATAAACACACATCCATGGAGCGTGTGTTTTACTTTCTTTCAAACACAAAGTCACAAACGAGACGTGCAAGTGACGCTCGACTCAAACGGCGAGTTCCAGAAGCAAAAGTCAGCGGCGGCGGCACTTGTTTCGCACTCAGTCGCGAACGCGGCAGCGAAACCAAAACACACCTTTGACCGGAGAAAGCGGCACTACTCACCGTCTCGGCACAGTCGCATGGCTTCGCGGTGTTTCCCGCACTCTTTGAAACTTTCTTCCAATTCCGCACCTGAGGAGACGATTCGCATCGAGTTACATAAACAGTGCCACTTGCTAACTTGCTCGGCGTTTCAGAACTGCATGCTATCGCTGAAAAGCTCGCGCTCTGACGCGGCTGCCCGATAAACGCAATGGCCGACGGCGGCCGAGCAACTCACCGTCGCTCCCGTGGAGTTTCACAGTATCGGCCCAGCTGTGCCAAGGCTGTCCCAGCATTATGTCGAGACTGGGCAGGGATCTGCGCTCCGCAACAGTCGCCATTGCTGTGGAGGCTTCTCCCCGCTGGAACTGTGCTTGCTGCTGCTGCTGCTGCTGCTTCAGCTGCCTGGCCGCTCTGCGCTGCTGCTGCTCCCGCTCCCCCCTGACGTCATCATCGGCCCTTTCCGACATTCTTTCCGCTATAATGTAACAACACAGCAATGAACGCTTAAGGTGGTCGAGCGGATCCCGTCAATGAATGACATTGAGCCGAAAGCGCGGTTCATTCACACACGCACTCTCTCGAGGATCGCGACCGTCTTTTTTTTTTCTCTTCCCCCCTCTCTGATGTGACGGCGTCCCCCGAGATCCGCGTTTAAAGCAGATTACAGCGGGAGGAAAAGTTCAAACGCGGCGTGAAAAACTCCCCGGCTCGCGTGCGTGAGTAAATGTGAGGGGGATCTACCGTCCGCTCACCTGAACGCCATCAATGCAACTGTCGGACAAACTTCAAATTGTTCGACTCAAAATCATACATATTCTTCATTCTTCTTACTGCCATCAACCTTTTAATAAAAACCCGAGCATATCAATATGGTCCCAATGTGAGACGTGCTATACATCTTTATGTCATTAAACACAACCTATAGAAAATTTGATTTGAATTCATCTTAGAAAGTCTCTTGAACTGTCTGCGTGTATGTAAACGCAAACATATACTGTACTTATTTAATGTACATATACTAAATACCTTAGTATTATTTTTTTTCTTCCAGATTAATTTGTAACCATTATTATTATAACCTGGGTTATGTGTCTGTATATGGGGAAATGCAATTTCGATTCTCTGTATGTCCAATACTGTACAAATGGCAGAATTGATAATAATGCTGACTTTGACTACAATCAATATGATCCCAATAACCTAGGTCTAAGATGAGATGTGCTGTAAGTCACCATGTCATAAATATACAATACAACTTAATACAAAAATATAATTATGACAAATGATCAATAACATGCTGGAAACAACCAGACCTCTGGTAAACATACAACCAACAACTACTGTTGCTCACCAGTCTTGTTTGACTCTAAAATACATGTTCAAAAAAAAACAAATCTTTAAAACAAAAATTGTGTCACATGACGCGTTCTGTTCACACTTAAACAAACGCACCACAACCTTCGAATCCCCCTGAATGAAATATCACCGAAGTTTCACTGCCTTTCCTGGCACTCCGTGTTGTCACTAACATCAACAATGTATCAATTCTTTCCTGGTCTTCCGATGTCTTGTAATTCTCTGCAATTTGAGCACAACTGCAGCGTCGTGATCCCATATGTCGTGACCAGACTTTACATTCGCTGCACACAGACAACTTATGGCCTTTTTTCTTATTCTCTGTCACATTCTTTTTTTTCCCATTAAATGGAATTTGGTTTAAATAATAGAGATTTGATTGAATTCATTCTTAATTTCAGGAACTACGTAGCCTATAAGTTCACAAAATGGCAATAATTGTCTGGGGTGGCACGTCTTAAAGCTGCCCACTGCTCCGGGTATGTGTGTGTTCACTTCATTGTGATTTGTGATTTGATTCGGTCCCTAGTAGCCATATTGACGAACTCATCTTGTTTTTTTTATTATAATCACCTCAAGTCAATTATTAATCTTGCTGAATGAACAAAATCTATCAAAAGAGCAAATTATGGCAAATCATCATAGTTTGTCACAATGAGACATTTTAAGCAGTTTCTAATTGTACGGCAGTTTGATGCACGTTTAGTACTGCGACTGCATCAATTGTAGACTTGACCACTGGTCAGTTCATAGTGTTTTTTTATCCAGTGGCCACGGTTTCTAATATAAGTGGTCATTCTATTCTGCATTTGTAGAGAGCACCATTGACAATCACATTCAACTGCACATGGAACATTATCCAGGAGGTTTACTGTACACCACTTCCCTCAAGCCATCTCAAATATTCCAAGTGAAGATTAAAAGAAAAAGTAACAACAGTAGTTGAAATGAAGAAACAGTCCAGGGGTAGACAATAAGTCTCTGGGCCAGTAACTTTTGAAGTTTGCTGGCCCGACTATCAAAACCACTGGCCCAGGTCGACGCGTTGTGTATTCATCCCAATAATCGCAAAAAAAAAATAAAAATACTGTTTGCTTGAACAACATGAAAATCATTTAATTTGTTTAATGTAGGATTAGTGCAAAGTGCAGCAAAACTGAGCAAAAACAGAACAAGTGCAATTCTTTTCCTTTTCTTTTCGTATCCTCTTTTGCTTTCCCTCAATTCCTCTCGGTATTTTTTTCTTCCTTCCTGAAACATGTCACCTAGCTCAGTGGGGCCCATTGGAAAACATTTCTATGCCTTGGGCCCAATAACGCACCTATTTTTTTTTACTTCATACTGTCAGTTAGATGCTTCTATCCAAAGCAACTTTCATGTCATTAATGTGTTAAGATTAGTAAAAATTGTACAGCGGGAATCAATCCCGTAATCTGGTGTTTCCAGCCCCAGCTCTGAGTGAGCTGCTGTACAAACTATTCTGCACCCAATTTTAAGTTTGCAATTTTTAAGTGTTTTTGGCAGTTTTGTCATACAGTTCCCCTGCAGTGTCTGGTTTGCTTTGTTCAGAATGAATCAGTATCAGTTGAAAAATATCAATAAAAAAACCATTTATCGTCCAAGTGCAAATAATGTAACATGTTACATATAAAAAGAGCAGCATCACAGCAGTGACTAATCAAAGTGTCATAGTAAATATAAGTGGTGTTTTTAAATAACTGGAAATACAAATATATATTTCAATTTATCATTTAATTTAAACTAACTCCCAAAATGTCTGGATATTTTTAATAAAGATCATCAAATAAATTATTTCAAACATGTGTTTAGACGTTTGAAATCTTGGACAATAGGTTCACTTCGTGTGACGAGGCTCTCTGAATGTGACAGACATCACGCGTCAGATACTCGGTTCTTTGCGTAATACTCATAGTATAGTATTTTGGCCATTGTATTATGGCTTAATAGTAAAGTGTGACGTTATTGCACAGTCGTGAAAAGCGTATATAAAGCCGTGTTAGCGTTTCGTGATTTAACAAACCATTCTTTTAACAAATTATCGCTAAACAATTTCCGTCTTTTTTCACCTGCGCTGCTTTATTTAATCTCGCTTTTCGTTTTTGATGCCCAGATTTAACGAGATTATTCGCGAGTAAATTGCTCCTTTTGTACGTATGTCGCGGTGGCGCGTGCACAACAGCGGGACTCAGCAGGAGTGAGCGCTGTGTTTGGAGCAGGAGCACCAAAAATCGCTGCATATTAGTAAGACTGTCGGAATCACATAACGCGTTAGCGGTAGTTAGCGAGCGAAACGATTTAACAGAAATGTAGGAAAAAATTGTGAAATTGGATTTTTTGTATCGAGTCATTTTTGCCGACAGTTGGACCGATCTGGGTCGACAATTTAAATGGCCCGGACCTATTTTTCATAACCAACCGGGCCACCGGGCCATTTAAATTGTCGACCCCAGCATTCTGTGCTTTCGACACATATGAGGTTGCATGAAAACTTTTTCACTCAAAACACATACTTTATGCACACATGTCTACTTTTTATGTTGCAATTTTGGCTATTCTGGAAATATCTCACCAGAACACAAGTTTTTCACAATGTAATTCACTGCAAACGTATGTAAACAGTTACATAAAGCAACTGCAGTGACAGATTTGTGAATCCATTCACAAAATGATAATGAGCGTCAGAGAATTTGTCTTTTGTCTTTTGTGTTTATCGTGTTGTTTTTTGTTTTTTTTTTAACCAAAGGTAAATGAATTTTAATTTAGAAAGTATAAATCCTAAATTCTATACATGTTGTATCATTTTCAAACAAGCAAAATTGGACTCAGTAGATAAAAAGATACGTTCCCAAAATCACTACATAAGGAAAATGACTTTAAACCGCACCTGTGTTTGTGCAAATGTTTTATTTATTTACTTGTTTTTTTCATATACATACCGTATTTATATATTTAATTTGATAAAGAAGCTCTTTTAGAATTAAACATATATATATTAGGGCTGTCAAAGTTAACGCGTTAACTCGTGTGATTAATTACATTTGTTTAATCGCGTTAAATTTTATTAACGCCATTAATCGCACTTCCGGTTTTCCGGTTGTTGAGTTTCACTTAAAAACCATTCAGTATTATTATTTGTACAGTTTTTTGCAAAGCTGAAATCACAGCGCGCTTATAGAAAGAATAGAGTGCAATTCAAATATTTGCAGTCTCTCAGACGACTGCGTGCGCATGCGCACTGCGCACAGACCATATGTCGGACTTTTGTTCCTCTGGATAAAAATGTGTGATCAGTCTTTTCAGCTAGACTAGTTATCAGTGCCATACTTTTGCCACACAAATATACAAATACATATCCGTTGTCTCTTTTCCTCAAAATAAATTACTTGTTTCTTTTTTAATTATTATGACCGGCTTACCCATTGTTTTCTTTAGTCAAAACGGTATATTACAGTATTTAAACAAGTGTTTATTTTGTGTTGAGTTTACATTCATTTAAATTTTACACTTCAATATTCAATATTACAGGATTCTATACTTGTTCATGTTATTAATAATTATTATTACTAAAGAATTATTAATAATAAATTATTATTATTATTATTTGTGATTTAATCGCGATTAATCGCAATTAATTTGGTTGAAGAAGTGCGATTAACTAGTTAAAAAATGTTAATCCTTTGACAGCCCTAATATATATATATAAATATCATAAAGTTGTACGTATGAATCATAAATCATAAAGTTGTACGTATGACGACATTCATTTTAATTGTTCATGTACAGACAAAGTCAAATTTTTGTGTTTGCTTGTCTGGAAGTAATGTGGGATTAAATGGGTAAATCTAATATTGCACAAAACACTGTTTGGCTTTGCCTTTGTATGAATTTGCCTGAAGGATTTAATCTACAGACAATGCACCACTGTACAGTACAATCACGCAAGTAAAACATTATACTAGGGGTGGGTGGTAAACCGGTATGAACGTGAAAACCGGTATTTAGTTAGCCACGATATGGATTTTGCAATACCGTCACACATTCATGAATTACAATTGTATACACATATATAAACACTTTAATACAGTATAGCACGTTTGTTTTGTTACAACTATTGATGATGACACAGACATTGCTAATTGAACAGAGAAAGCGCTGTAACAGGCTGGTGTACTGTGTCTTTAAGAGAGGCTCTACTAAGAAAGAGACTCAGTTCACCATCACAGTTACCATCTGCGTCTAATTTATTACTTTAAAGTTTTAGTACAAATTATTAAATTAACGTCTACTAAAATGTAATGTCCAACCCCCCCAATATCGTTATATACAGTAATACGGTAATACCGTCTAGACAATTTAGGGGGGTTTCGACCCAGGACGTTTGGCCCCCGGGGCTTTGGACCCGGACGATTGATCCTTAGGACTATTGGACACTAGGATGGTTAGACCCGTGACGATTAGACCCGAGTTTCAAAATTTGACAAGCTCATGAGTAAATTTGAAACAGAAAAAATGTGTTAATATATCTCTTGTTGTTTGGACTGTTCTTTAGCATGCTTTGTGTATTTCACCACAAGCTTATGGGATAAACAAGTATCGGCAATTTGGAAAGCTGTTTAAGCAAAGCGGCTGCGCGCCCTGCATGAACTGAAGCCGCGGGCCGATCAGGACCAATTACGTGCGATCCCGTGGAGGAAAATCGTCGCAAAAACGAACTTCGATCCAAATGGGTTTTTACTCACGCCTGTCAAATTTCTAGCTCGCACGGGCACGAAGATATGAATTTTGATAAGCCGTGTCAATCCACCGTTATAAGTGCTTCTTTGCGGGACAAAGGCGCTCGAATCGGGGCAAAGTTATGCTTCTTCGCTGGAGTAAATGCAAAGGAGCCGCCTCCCAAATGTCTAGCTCACACGGCCGAAGATATGATTCTTAATAAGCCGTGTGACGAAACTCGGGTCTAACCATCCGAGTGTCCAATCGTCCTAAGGATCAATCGTCCTAAGGATCAATCGTCCGGGTCCAAAGCCCCGGGGGCCAAACGTCCTGGGTCGAAAAGTCTGGTCACTAGAAAATGATGTGATGCAAATTTTCACTCATACCGCCCACACCTACATTATACCCAACGTCCATGAAAAACTCAACAAAGATGTGTGGTTGCAATAGAACATGTCTGTAACAACTGTGTGGAAAGATATTAGCATGCGACTTTAGCCTCATCTCACCTCGTCAAAAGTAAAAACCGGAAAACAAAACTGGTCAAGTCAGTTGATCCTCATCAGTTTAGGTGATTCCAGACTGCCACACAAGCTTGGGAGGGAATCTGTGTGCAGGAGACAAAAGAAAGGACAATGTGCATAACTGTGCATCGTTTCAGTTTCAGAACATAGCGGTTTGTCTCTGTATGGGAAGATTAGCTGACGTGATTAGCCACACTGCTATAATGTGGCTTCCTTTACAACAGTGGTTTGATTTTTTTTGCTTGCAGACGATCCACTTATGAAGGAGCCTGTCGCTACAGAGCGATCTAATCCGATAACGACTATCCCCCGGCTAACCATCTGAAAGCCCTTCAGTTGACAGTCTGATAATCCGTCTCAGGGATAGGAGGAAACAGTGAAAATGTTGTGACTTTCTATCGCATGATAAGAGCAACAGCAGACACAACCTAATGATCTCAGGCTAATTCATGTCACTGAAATGCAAAGACTTGCTCTGAATGTTGTTTGTAGATGCATTTTAAGTGCAGTTTTGAAAATCTGCTATGAAAGTCTTCATTAAAACTGGTTTCACAGCTTTACATAGTTTGAAAGTACAACTAACATCTAGATATAATGCATTAAGAAATGTCCTATGAATTCTCTAAGAATGAGTTATAAAGTGCTTATTATCTTTTTAGTCTCGTTAGTAGACACACACACACGCACACACACACACACACACACACACACAATAATAATCATATGATGATACTAAGATGTAAAGATAATCCCAAAATCCAGAAAACAGCAACTGTTTGTGGCCATAATGAATAAAGTCGGAGTGACGGAATAAACTGTAGTTGTTTAAAAATAAACTTTAGTGTTTGTTTCCTAGTTACATTCTATGTTCTGACTTTATTACACACTTTTGTACATTTTTAATTTCTATTCAAAATGTACAAACATTTCTGTAAAAATCCAAAACTTCTATTCATTGTTGTGAAATCGTTTATTTTAAAATCATCAATTTTGGTGGGATTCTTTTCTGAATCTGATACTTCTGTTTAAGTGAATTTTAAATCAGGTTGTTTTTTTTTTTATATTATTTGCATAGCATTTTGTTAAATAATATGATTTCAACCCAGACACACGCGCACGTTTGAGTCCCACAATTACTTAATCAAAATAGTTTGTTAAAATCGTTCGATGTACGTATTAACAAGTTGATTAGTTTAATATTCTTAATCTATTTTTCCCTTGATTTTGTTATTTTGGTTTGATGTAAAAAAAAAAAAAAAAGAACCTCAATATAGCAAATTAATGTATATGTTCTGGTCCTAATGTATTGTCAGAAGACTTAATCGTAAATATCGTATTGATACAAATAATTCCTAGACGGACAATTGGCTAGACAGATAGACGGACTGATGCGGAAAAAAATATATATATATTCTGAATATTATAATTCTGAAAGCTCTCCTTCAAGCAGCAAGTATTATACTCACGACATACTTTTAATATTTTTTTCCAAAGATTCTATAAATGGACATGCCACATTCTCAGTTGTACAAACACAGAAAATGAAAACAAAATGTACAGTAAACGAGTAAAAAAAATAGACTATTGTAGTTTACTTTCTTTGAAAGATGAAATGAAAATATCAACAAATGAAAAGCACAAACACAACTACACCGTACTATTAATGTAAATGAGAGGAATAATTTAAACGAGCTAATTTCCCAATCAAATTAGCGTCATGGCTGATATGGTTGTCAGACTGTCAGCACAGTGTAAGTACAGTGTAGTTATTGAATCACTCCAACTGAACAAGTACACGTGAGAAAGTGAAAGCAATCGTGCCAAGATCAACCCGTCCACAGAATGGCAACCACAACAACTTTTTTTTCACGTGACTACACGGGCGCGTTGATAATGGAGCACGAATCGAACTTAAACATCACGTCATCAAAATAAAATGTTACACACAGAGAGACGAAGGGGGGAGGGGGCGGCAGCAGGTTTAGCTTCTTCGCTAACTGAGCAGCTGAAGCCAGCCATTGGTGGCACTGCTGTAGCATGCAACTGGCTAACTGGCAGAACAGACATTAGCAGTTGATCTCGATGTCATCATTGTTCTCTTACCAATGCCCTGGACTTCCGACGACCTGGTAAAGCCCCAGAGAGAACAAAGGCGCAGTGTTCCGCGTGTCTTTGAAACGGGGATCAGTTGAGAGAGCGAGTGCACTGCTCAGTGACTGTGGAGGTCTTCACCAGGTGCTTCCATGTCTGTTTACCAGGCAGCATTCTGGGACAAGCACGTCACACACCGACTCCGGCAGCACGCGCATGCACCGAGCGCGCGCCTGTCACTGGACTGTGGCCGCGTTTCATTAGCCAGCTGGTGCCCTAGGTAGACAGCATCGCGAGGTGGCGTTTCTGCTGTTTTTCTTTAGCAGTGATCTTTTTTCGTGTTATTAGAGGGGTTATGAGGCGAAGGCGGGCCCTTTTTGACACAGGGCATACTTTTAACGGTTGTCTGTTTTGGTGTGTGAGATGGAGGCTCGTTTGCAGCGCGACCTTTTCTGCACTTCGTTTGAAATTAGGCCGCTGTTCAAATACCGCAAAAGGAAGGACCGAAATGGATTTTTGTTTGGGACAAAAATACAATTTGGTTTCTTAGCTAATCAAGCGAGAAAAGTTAAATGTTTGAGACAATTTATCGCAATAACAAAATATTTTCGATTAGGCATGACAGCCTGTTCACAATTATTGTCGATACGTTTTTCGTTTTTTTAAACATCATATGAACAAATTCCATTATATTACAATCTAACATTAATAAACATATTCTGTATGGAGTATTATGATTTGCAATCGTTTTTCTACATTTACTTTCACATTCGGTTTACTATAACATATTTTATTTTAATAGTTTCCATGTTATGCTTTTGTATTAAAAAATAACACTATATTTATGTAATTATTAATTTGTATATTTGTATATAGTCTCGTCTTAAGCTCCTGCGCCGCAGAAGGGGCGGAGTTCCGGCGTGTTTGTGTTTCCGGCGTGTCTTTAAATAAAGTTTTTAGATTGAACTCGTAGCCCCTGAAAGAATGGGTAGCATCACAGATGGTGAGCAAATAATTTCTAGTGCTTATTAACTCATGCTTGTCATACAGTTTGATTCGACACACTACTCTAATTTAGGTGTTCTATGAGATCGCAACTTCAATTCACAGTAACATAATCGAGTTAGCTTTGTGCTATGCTAAGTCAGACGCTAGTTAAAACATATACAGTACGTTAATGGTTGCTGCTGTTCCAGTCTAAAATGTTACTTTGGTCACAGTTTGTAAAATATAGAATAATTATCAATGTTATATAAAATATTTTAAATATAATTTCAAAATTCAATTCTCTCTCTCTTTCTCTTTCTCTCTATTGTAATTTTTTCTTAACATATTCTCCATTTTTTTCAGATGAGGTTATCCGGAAGCGTCTTCTGGTCGATGGAGATGGAGCTGGAGATGACCGACGCATTAATGTTCTCATCAAGAGCTTTACCAAGTGGGCCAACTCCAGTTTCTCACCCGAGGAAGGGTAATTTATTCTGTGCATTTCGCTTTGTGTAGTTGCGTCAAGCACAAGTTTTATGAATGTGTACGTTTACACAGGTTTGCGCAATACCAGCGAATGCTGACCTCTCTGGCTCAGTGTGATTACTCCATGGGGAAAACCCTGCTCGTCTATGACATGAACCTGAAGGAAATGGAAAATTATGAAGAAGTCTACACTGATATCGGTAAGATCCCACGATTAACTAAGAGGAGCAAAATCCACTGGGAACAGACATTGCTATCCTTATTTTTAGGGATGTCACAATCTGTTATTTAATTTTAGTCCTGATCTGTTCCCAATTACTGAACTGATATTTTTGTTTATGAATATATAACACACACACACACACACACACACACACCACATATGTACATATATACTGTATATGATGCATCTTTTATAACACACCCACACATCTGCTCTTATTTAGACATTTTATAGAGCTGCACTTTCAGGAATCAGAAATGCTTTTTTGCCAGGTCCTGTAGAAAGCACTTTACATAGCTTGGAATTTTCCTTGGTGTTGGCAGGTGGTGAATCTCAACATTTATACAAATACACACACAAACACGGTGGACCTGTTAGTGCACACATGGAACAAGTTTTATATATGTATATATATATATATATATGTATATATAAGCAACATCCTTGGGATCAAACCCTGTCAAACCCAACATCCTTGGGATCAACTGTCAGTGTTGTAAACGCTGGGATCTATGATATCTATCAGTGATATCACTGATATATATCAGTCTTTGATATTTAATTAACATTTTAAATCCTATTTCTTGTGTTCTATGATTTGATTGTATTATTTCTATGTCAAGTAAGTGCCACTTACTAATCTGAACAAATAGTTTGAATACCATTGAAATATTTTAAACCTCAACAGCAGAGACTGTAATTGCTTCCGATTGGTTCAATCGAGCTCGTCTTTAGTCGCTTTCAACTTGCAGTATTAAGCAAAAGGAGTGAAGTTACAGTGTGAGATTGAAACACGGTCCCAAAATTTGATTCAGTGAAATAAGAGTCGTTCACTGGAGGTTTTGTTCACATTGTTTTTCAATCATGTTGTAGAGAAAGCATCTTATTGCGAATGTCCTTTCTAACAAAAAACCTAAGTAACAAAATGTGTCTGCGTGAAAATTTAGTCCCGGGACGCCAAAATAATTTGCTATATGAAACGAGCACCTCTTTTTCTTACAAGCATGCAGAGATGAGTCAGTACAGAGGTGTAAAAAAACAGTTGTTTTAATCTTCACTCATGTCAAATAAACAACATAGCACGTGTTAGTTTCAAATATCATTCTTTCTGTGTCTTTACCACTAATTGATGTGTAAGTTTAAACAACTGCTATATAACATGTTTTTATTACATTTATTAACAATAGTTTGACATTTGTATAAAATGTTTGTCCAAATTCACAGTCATGGCACCGATTAGACAAATTACATGTAAAATGCTCAGCTAACAAATTTCCCGCCTAATGATGCTCAGCTAACGCAATTCCTGCCATGCCGTCGGCATGGATTAATTTCATAAGTTGGGGTGCCATTGTATATGTTTCAAGACGATCTTTGCTTTAAATCACACCTGATGAGAGAGAAATGTTCATCGTTCACTGTTTGGGTCACTCTGATCAAGTCAACTATATTTCCCCGCTGCATTGTTTTTTCACGTCACTGCTGATGGAAAGAGCCAATTATGTTTAATTGAACTGATTAAAATCTAATTATTTTCTTAAACTATATCTTTAAGAACTCTGTGGAGTATTTGTGAAGGAAGTGACTTGCAGATCAATTTGACCTAAGAGTATAATTAAGACAATTTTTACGTTCATTTTTGAATTATACTTTCAGCTGTGTCATCACTGTTTTGTTTTTATTGTGTAGAAAAAAGCATCACGTCAGCACACGAAAAAATCGCAGAGTGCAAAAAAGAGATTCAGAGAGCAAAGAGGATACGAAAAAATCGCCAAGGTAAGATTCTTAAAAAATGATATGTCTTTAGGAAATCCTTGAGGGAAACAAATCACAAATTGTTGTACAGTAATTGGCTTTTGAAAAATTTGATTAATATGTAAAATTGTTTATGTATAGAATACGATGCTTTGGCTAGAGTTATCAAGCAGCATCCGGACAGACATGAGACCTTGAAGTAAGTTTTCTTCTGTCTTGTTCATAGTCCTTGTTCATGTCCTTCTGTCATGTTTTTTTTATTCTTTTTCTTTATTTTATGTTCTTAAAATTACTTAATTTTGTGTGTATGGTGTTTGTGTTTTTACGTTTTGTGCTAGCGTGAATGTTCAGTTTTAGGAGGTTATGTCAAATATTTTTATCATATCATGATCAAATTTGATTGATTGCTTGAACAACTCTTGTACAAGCTCATGACTACGAAATAAAACTATATGTTGCTTGGCGCTACACCATTATACACACAATCTGTACTTTTCAAATTATTGCTGTACATACTTTAGTAAATGCATCTGAAATGTACATTCAAATACTATGTGTATCATTGTCTGATTTTTTGATCCAACGTAAATTTGATTTTATCACCTTTGCACGTGTACAATGCCGAAGTGTTTTTGTGATGTTTCTCTAGGCAGCTTGAGGCTTTGGACAAGGAACTTCAGGAGCTTTCACAAATCAAAGAGAACGTGGATGATAAGGTAAATGGGTGGGAAGGGGGTTTATTACTATTATTATTATTATTATTTATTTTTTATTTTTTTTGTGTTTATTTGTTACATTTAAAAATATATATTTCACTATTATTTTAGTTGGAACTTCGCAAAAAACAGTTCCATGTCCTGCTCACAACCATACTGGAACTTCAACAGACTTTGGACAGTAAGTAAAATGAAAGAAGAAAAAAGCAAAGAGATGGTGAATGTTCTTGAAATGGACTTGAAATCTGTTTCGTTTGCTCTTACGTGCTTTAATGGTTCCTTTACTTTTCTTTTTGATTTATTAGATGATGAGAAGATGGAAAATGACGATGGCCTGGAGAGTCCAATGGAGAACGGAGACTGATGGCTTTTTATTGGGTTCTTTTTGTCCTGAGATCGGTTGATTAATTCGTTTTTTATATACAGAAATAAAGCAGTTTCACAATGAAACAAATTGTAACGTGTGGTTTTTGGAAAATTGCCGTGGGTTTGTAATTTTAAACAATTTTGAAGAGATTATGGATGGATAGATGGATGGATGGATGGAAGGAAAATTAAAGAACTGTAGAGCATTTCTCCATATTGTGTACTATTATCACAAGGGATCTGAAGTTATATAAGGTCATGTGATGAGATGCATTGTAAATTTTATTTTTTTCAATTTAAAACAATGTTGAAAGGGAATTTTGTTGTAATATTTTGGGAATATTGTTGTAAAAAAAGAATATTTATTTTTATTACAATTTTTTCATTAAATCACAAAATGCTCTATACTGAAGGAGAAGATGCTGCCATCACTCCTGCCTGACCTCTACCCAGTGGAACTAAGCATCACTGTCCTCTAGCATCCATAAAGAGGTTTGTGAAGTTTGTGGACAGAGAAAACTCAGCGTTTAATGAATGTACCATATCTTTATTGCACAAAATGCGTCGTAGCATTCACACTCATTGATCAAAAATGCAAATATATTAAGACTTGTTTACACTAAACAGTTACCAGCACATGAATCTTTATTCTTCAACACAATTTCATGCAATTCAAAAGGAGGGTTAGAAACAGAGGATGTTACTGAAATCACCTTGTGATTATAATAAAAGTCGGATAATAGATTGATAGACGTGAGCCTGTTAATGGAGCCAAAAAAATGGAATTATTTACATGCTGAAATAAAGACAAACATAAAGACCAACAACTTCATGCAAGCACGAATCAAATTTTAAATAACAATATAAATGTTAAACATTGATTTTTTCAAAATACCATGTCAATGATGGGTGGATTAAGATTATTGCAGGAAAAAAATCCAGATAACTGGATCTACAGTAAATTAAAGATAAAACTGCATTTTATCAAATAAAGACAGAAATTGGTACATAATCCTGGTCATGGCAATAGAATACAAAGTTTCCGGTTAGAAAGGTATATTGTTACTGATATATTGACAATTTGTATTCTATTATTGATGACAATTGTTTCTGGGCAGTGACAATCCAAATTAAAACGATTTAGACTTAATTATGTAATACAGCAAGATACTGGCACTGAATAAAACTAGGATGGGATTGGATCTTGTGATCCAGTATTTTAGTTTTTTGGTGACTAGTTAACACTGTTTTTTTTTTACAAACAGTGGACCAAATAATAGTAAAACAGACAGTTGCAACTTCTAAAATGATGAATGATAAAAAGAAAAAATATTAAAAGCTTCCATATAGAATTCTTTGAACAATTAAGAATCTAAAGAAGCAGAACTTTTTTTTAAAAAATGGTGATTCTTTTTCTAAATTTAACACAAGGACAGCATTGGTAACAGATACGTCTTACATTTTAAAGGGACATGTACATATATGTAAATGAAAGCAGAAAAAGAAAGTACATGTTGCACTTTCAATTAATAGTTGCCAGTTCTAAAATAGTTGCTAAATCATGCAGTGGTTTAAAGTTATTTAATCTTTTTTTAGTTTCCAGATTAGGTAATTTACTGAGATATACTGGTTCTAGGCTGAGCAACGCTTCTTCAAAATAAGCCATGTAGAAAATTAACAAACATATACTTTTCTTAGATTTATATTAGTATGCTTTACAGAAAATGTATCGATTATATCGATTTTTTTGGATATTTTTAATGCAGTTTATTGTATTGTGCTGCATTCTTGTTGTTTTATTATATTACTTCGTAATTAATATTGTATTGTACAGTACTTTGGTCTACTCCTTGGCAATTGTGAATTGCTTAATAAATAATGCTGAGTTTAGTTTAGATTACTCTAATCCTAACATCCACAATCCGTTTTCTGAGCCGCTTCATGTTTTCTCTGGCTCACGTGGAGTTGAAGTCATTCCCAGCATTTCTACACTAAAACACACATTACAGTAGGGACGCAAGCACGCAACAAGCAAGCAAATGACCAGGCCTCAAACTTGGGTCGTCTGTGCAGATAGGAGACATCGCTGCCCCCTACAGCCCTAATCATAACATCAGACATCCCACCAGATGGAATTAAATTAAGAACATTTGCACACAAGATGCTTGGATGATAAAACTGGACTGATTTTTGGGCCTTAGTGCTCTTTTGTTCCTTATACAGTGCATAATTTGTATACATTATTCAACTTAATACCAACAACCTGCAGAGATTTCAGCATCATTCAAATTCTTGTTAGAGATAAAATATCATTTGTTCAGTAAACTCTAATATTCAGTTTTTTTAGAGGTAAAGTAAAAAACAAAATAAATGTCCAGACAGCAAAACACAAGAGTATTCTAGTTAGATATGTATATAGTTGCTTGGGATTATATAATGATGTCAAATAATCTCTTCTTGCTCTTTTTCTTCTGGAACTTAGATTGTTGTCAGTTCACGGGGGGAATAACGAAGATTATGTTGGTTTAATACGGAAGACATTACTGATTATTGTAGGAGACTGGCCCACTCGAAGCGTAACTTCCCACCTGACTGTATTCTGACTGGGCAAAGTCTCCTGTCCCAGTGAAAGTTCCTCCTGTCTGGTCGAAGCTTCCCTGGTTGTAGACTTGCTGGTTGAAGGCCGTGGCTTGTTTTTCTGAGGATGGGACAGGGAACCGTGCAGCTCCCTTATGCCATCCAGTCTCTTTAAACACAAACCAGATGTTTCCAGCCCACAGTATGAAGTTTAAATAGCCAAAAACCTGAAAAAAAAACAAAGAATTAAACAAAACTTGTTTTAAAAAAGTAGCCAAAAAGCAGAGAGGTGTAAAGCGTAACTGAAAAAAATACTTTTAAAAAAACTTTTAGTAATAGTACGGGTACCTTACTGTAAATATTACTCCATTACAAGTTACAAGGCACCAATTGCAAGAAGACTTGAGTAAAGTTGTAAAGTGTCCTATTTTAAAAGAACTTAAGTATTTTACTCGTACTGATTATAGGCTCATAAAAACGAAAAAAAAAACAAGAAACTTTATAAGATTTTATTTCCTAAAATAGAGATGAAATATAACAACACTTCAATGTTTAAAAATGGCTGAACAAAATCACTTATTTGTAAAACCACTAATAGAACGCCATGGCGGCCTAATAGATATGTATATAGTATAAATATATACATTATACACATATATATATATATAAATATATATATATATATATATATATAATATATATATATATATATATATATATATATATATAGATATGTATATCAATTTTCAACAAATGTGCAAAAAAGTGCAACCGCTGATTCACGTTCTTGTGATTTAGCTCCTAAATAGCATCCAGTACCTTAAGCACCCTGCAGATGGCAATATCACCTCATCCGCCCATGAAATTAACCGATAGAAAAAGATGCCGACTTGTCACGCACAATTGCAATGTAACGACTCACGAGTAATGTTAATTGTACATTCCAATGTAGTGGAGTAAAGAGTACAAATATTAAATCAAATATGTCATCAAGTAGAGAGTACAAGTTGCTTATAATTTTGATTGTCAGTACAAGTACAAAATATCAAAACATATACTAAGTAACAAAGTCGGTTTACTCAAGTACTTTACATCACTGTTAAAAGTACAAAGACAATAATCAAAACATACCAATGCAACCCCTTTTCCTGTTTCCTCTGGCTTTTTTGTGTTGCTAAGCAACGAGGGAAGCAATTTTGCCGTTTTGATCTGACGTTTATGAAGGCTGTTTTTCTCAGACGTTTATGTACAATTGCTATGTGTGTTATAGACATTGCTTATATTTAAAATGGATTAAAGTTTATTTTGGATGGATAATAGATTAAGTTCATTTAGTGTTAGACTGTATATTGATGAAATAGGTCAACATTAAATGAATAAAACAAGTGTGCAACAGATGGCAATATTGGCAAATATTCTTTATTTCTTCTGAATTGGCCATCGGAAATCCCAAATTTTTAAATGTCTGATGTTAATATCTTTAGAAAATCAACTTGTTTTCATCAACTGAGTTTTCCTCCACTGTTAGTACGTACACGTGTGTGTGTGTGTGTGTGTGACAGCTAGTTACATAACATTAATTGCAAAAAAAAACCCCTCAAAGACACACAACTTCAGCTTTGTGCTTACCACAGAGGTGTTCAAGCCGGACCATCGGGGTCCGTACACTGAGCCGCACTTGTTGTTCTGAATCTTACAGGCAGACATGAGCAAGACCACCTCGTCCGGATCAGTAGCTGTTTTAACATCTGAAAGACCTTTGGCCCAGGCGGATGAACTCACCAGCCACATGAAGGAGAACACCACTGTCACTATGAAATCCTGGAATTCAAGAAAAAATGGCATTACAAATGTGTTGTTTGGTGTCAGAACGATGTATTAAACATCTGCAGTCTCACAATAAGTGGTCCACGATTGTTCTCACGATACTTGTTCTGGAAAAAGATGTAGACCACAGTGGCCAGCAGGGAGTAAAGGAACGCAAACACAGCGATGGTGACGAAGAACTCAGCGGAGGAGGAAAAATCTCCAATCAGGAAGAGTCGCTCTTGTAGTCTTCCTTCACACGTCGGTACATCAAATTCCACACGGTTTAACCTGTTACACACAAGCAAAAAACAATATGTTTGCTCTAGCTTCAAGAGATCCAAACGTCCATCCTGCATGTTCCTCACTAGTCTTACCGGAACGGATACGCAAAGTCGATGCCAATACTGAGGTTGCTGTCTGACTTGTTGATGCAGTCCACGCTGAGCCTCAGTTGACCAGTGTAGCCTCCACATGTTGCAAACGCAAAGATGGCAAAAAGCTGAAAAGACATTCACATGCCACCATAAGCACAGCAGACCAATGCTTTTCTTTGTTACTTGCTCTATTTTATTACATTTATTCGGTAGCAAAAAATGCAGCTGAAATTCAATAGTTATAAAACAATGGTTGCACATGTCAAGAGTTTATCAGCGCTAATTAGGGAATTGCAGCTCAGGCACATACACACAATGTTGTTATGGTAACGAGCAGCTACAGGTGGCGCAACTTAACTGATAATTGAGAATTGAATAAAAAAAAACAGGTTGCTTGATTAGTGGCTAACCAATCACAGAGTGACACACACACAGCTTTGAAGCTTAATTGTTTGTCAACCAGAGCTGGTGTTTAGAACATCGAAGTTGTGGGTTCAGTCCTCAAGAGGAAAAATTCAGTTAAATGCAATGTTTCACTAGAGCTTATTTGAAAGGGAAGAAAACAAAAACTAGATTTATTTCTTTACAAATAATGATTATGGTGACAGTAGCAAAGTAGTATTTGCTACTTTCAATATTTGAGACAATGTTCATATTTAATTTTCATGTAATTTTCTTTAGTGACAGCCAAACCGCTGTTCATGATGCTCAGGTTGGGGATTTCTTCTGAAGACCACCATCCATCATCTCCACTGTTTTGAGTGTGATGGGAACCAGGTTTTTTTCTCTGCACTGGACTGTCTTCCGCTCAACCTCACTTCTCTCTGCAGACTCAACACTGTCCTGGATGAAGCACTTTGGATACAAGCATCTGCGAAACGCATACAAGTAATCCAAGACAAGAACTATTCTTTTTCCCAACCACGTTAAAAGCAAGTATTCTAAGGCTAAACTTTAATTAGCAGATGGTTATTTTGGATTCAGGATTAGCCTTAGCAAAATAAAAAGCCTGTCGATTTCAATTATGTTGGAGCGTTGGCAAACCTTTGACTGATTCATGTCTGTAGATCAGGTCTCCAGATGTCAAACAGCAAAGGAATCTTTTAATAGATTTAATGCAAAAGACTTTCCCTGGTTTGTATTTGTTGTTTTTTTTTTTCTTCTACACGTTCTCTCCACAGTGATGCCTGTTCTTTTTCATATTGCACACATTTATTCATCATTTCTTACATATTCATTCATTATTTTAGTTTTTATTAAATTTCTGAATCTATTATAATAATCTTAATAATAGCCTTAATAAAATAGCCTTAATAATCATAACAAGCTTCCCGAGAGAAAAACCAACCGACCTAAAACACAAAGACAGAAAGGCTTTATATGTCACACACTATTAGGAATAAACCTTTGAATAAATGTGAATCCATTTTTAAAAGAATACATGGGGGGAAAGCAGAGGTTTTTAACAAATTTAAATAATAATTGCAAATCTGCCAAGAACTGGAAGCCACAATATCTATTGACCCAAAATTCAGCCACTTGATGTTTCCATTTTAGTGACCCAATATTGAAATTTTAATTATTTCAAATTAATTGTTTAAATATATGCACAAAATGTAAGCTTTTATTGTCAAAAAGTATAATATTTGCTTTAAACCATAGTCTGGTGAATTCAGAAATATACACTATCTAGACCACTTTGCTTTCAAGATGTAAGAAATCTGACCTAATCTCATTAATATGAACCAGAAACCTTTGTCATAAAAATGCTACAGGACAACCATTGCAGTTTCAGTACATGGTATCAATTTTGTTCAAGAACATCTGGACAAAGTTTATGCATTGTATACATTTAACAAAAAAGTATTTAATCAGTATTACTGAGGACAAAATATGTACGTACTCTGTGGGGAAAAAAAATCATTATAGGCATATAAGTAAAAAATCTCTGGACTGCTTATTTTGCCTAGATTAACCAAAAAAATAAAACAGATCAAAGACTCACCGGAGCAAAAATGACCATACACATTTAAAAATCAGTCAAGAGATATCCAGCTCCAGAATAGAGTTGTAGTCTCTGCTTTAAGTCATGTGTAAAGCACGTAAGCGCTTGTGTCTGTCCTGGTTTCTTCTGTGCTGGGTGTTGAATGAGCTGCTGCTTCACTCTGACCAGACGCTCCCTCCTTTGCTTTAAGGACACTCACGTATTCAAGGTCATTGGAGGAACCCCAGAAACACTATATAACATTTAGAATTGTATGGTCAGAATAGCCAAACGCACTCTTGATTGTAGCACTATTTTACAATTATGAGTTTCAATTTAATGGAAAAGTAAATAAAGCAACGGTATTAGTTACGTTTGTGTTGACTTTTTAGATTAAGTGGTGTTTTTAAGTGTTCTGTGTACAGGTCTTCGGTCTAGTTCTCAATCTCTCTAACAGCCTTGAAAATAAAAAATGTATTTCTCTCACATCAATGTAATTTGTGTGAAACGTGTTTTTAACTATATAAAGCATTTCTACCAAAAAGTACATCTGTAAATCATTTATATATGCAAATTACTTCACATTCAAAATGGTTAAATAAAACCCCCCAATATGTAGTATAAGAAGTTATAAGTTATTAGATGTAACCAACTACAAAAGCTCTTTGGTTAAAATTGAAATAAGTTCTTACATTGTAAAAAGATGTGACTCACAAAATAAGTCAATTTAAACTTATATACATTTTCTGATCGCCATAGTTGAACATCCTTAACTTTTTTTTTCTAAAAGTGCAAATGTAAACCTTGAGAGAGAAATCGTAATGTCCTATTTGTAGATGGCACGATGACGCTGTTAGAATGTGTAGGTAAATGTCAAGTAGATGCTTGTTTGAGATGGAGAATGAAACAATAGAGTTTTCTCCAGTGTTGACAACTGAATAATTCCTCAAATTTCATGTCGAAGTAACTCGAAAAAGTCAGAAGACTAGACAATGACGCTTGTGTTAAAAAAATGTAATTAGAGTCTCATGATGTGCAGGAGAAATAATCAACATGCTACAATAGTTTCACACACTGAAAATATGTGTGACTTACAAAGTCTGTGTGAACTACATATTTATTAAATTGCATAGCAAAATATCAAAAGTTGAATTGACGATTTACAGCAACATGCAAATTTGTTGGGTTAAAAGTTCCGTTAATACAGTACATTTATTTTTAACAGAATATACCAGAATGTGTTTATTTCCTCACCATTGACATTTTTGTTAGACTAACAAATTAGTAAAAAAAAAAGTGACTTTTATAGTGATCTACTTTTTTAAGCGCAAGTAGTTGATCAAACTCAAAAAATGAAATTGATCAGACAAACAGAAAGGTTGGGAAACTGACCCAAACATCAAAAAAATTACAAAATAAAATAAAAAATCTAAAGTGTTATAAATGTGTACATAAGGATCTGTAAATGTTACAGAGACAAAAAATCCTTTTGCACGTAACATTGCACTTAATGGAATCGTCAAAAGGCAGTTTAGCCAAATGTCCTTGCTGATGAAATCAAAGGAAATTTTGTCTGGCAACAGTAGAGTCAAACTAAACTGAAATTAATTGGCAGATGTCATAATCCCATGGGACTACAGGTGAAATATGTCCAGAGTTTGATAGCACAATTTAAGAAAAAAATTCTCATTGTCCAATTGGTGTCGTGGAGCCCTTGGGGTAGGAATGGAGAAAGAGAAGCCCCTTGTCTTTCCCCTGCAGAATATGTTCAGTTTCTCTGACCTACAGAGTAATGAACAACCCAAAAGTGTGTCAGCCTGAAAGTGTGTCATGATTCTATCTTCAGTGGAGGGTGAACGTGAACCTGGGGTTTGGGAAATGCCTCACTTCAATATCAAGAAGAAGAGGTTGTCCAGAAATAGACCGTACTGTGAGAAACCGTTTTTGTCCTGCTTGTGGACAATCAATTAATTTACTTCCCCTCATTTATTTATTGTGTTGGCAAACATGGTTTTGGAGATGCTATGAAATTAATTTACGGCATTTTTAGTCATGCATATTAAGTAAAATCAATTAGCACAATGTCCATTTTCTGAAACCACTTCTGGTTCACAGAGAGCGGGAGCCAATCCCAGCAACACTGGGCTTGAAGTTCAAATACTTAATCTATATTGGTGGTCCACCAATCACAGACCAGGACACATTCACACTCCCACTTACAAGTATGGGTAATTTTACAGACTCCAAATCTCCTGAAACACATTCTTTCCATCTGTGGAAGGAAACCGGAGACCTGGAGGAACTCCTCGACAAGCACAAGGACAACAAACTCGACATAGAAAGGCCCAGACCAGGCCTCGAACACTACGCCAATGTGCTGCTAAACACAATATGTTTTACTAGGTTAAATAGCATTACAAATTGATGTTCAATGTTTTCTAAATTGAAGAATGTAGTAAAATCCATCAGATTAGAATAATCCATATAATAATCTATAACAGTAATGTATAATTTCAAGGAAAATTATTTTATTTCAAACAATTCAGAAAAACAATTTGAAAGCTAAAGTAGGTGTCGGCGGGGCTGAAGATTACTTCAAATTACTGTATGTTTATTTATGAGAAAAAGAAGACTTGCCATTCTTTAAAATTCTTTAAAATAGCTTGCTCTGAGTCTGAATAATAAATTGACTGTTTCACTGAACAATGAAAAATTACAATCATATGCAAAAATTGACAACATAAAGTATAGTAAAAAAAAACGACCGGTGCTAGAAAAATAAGAACTAACACGGGAAGATACATTTCTGTGAATTCTGCACAGAAAGGCAAAGCTATTCTCTTGTTCCTACAAATAATGCAATCCTAAACATCTATTACAACTGTTGCACTTTAATCCATCCTAAAGTGTATCACTGGATTTGAAATAAATCTAAAACCAAAAAGATGGATAAATTAAATATATCCCTCCATGTCTAAAAATCAATAGTAGTACCTCACTGTTAATGCTTATGATGCTGAAGAGCTTAAAAATAAACCACGGATATTTCACAGCCGAGTGTATCAGACACAGGAAAAGCCCCTGAAATCATGCTTGAAATTAATTTCCCCTCCGGTCGATGCTGAGTTACTGAGGGAGCAATTTATGTAAACTGTTGTCTCAGCCTGAGAGACTCGGCAAATCCAATTTCTCGTTTTTGTCAATTGTTAGACCATAACAGAAAAAGTGGGCCTTGCATTAAAGCCCTCCAGAGTGTTTACCACATGATAAATGATTAGTCCAGATGGTTGCTAACACGGCAGTCAAATTCAAAATAACCTTTACCCTAGCCAGAGAAATGTACATCAGCTGCAGAATTGATGTAAAAGATTTCATTAGGTAATAGGCAATTGTGTTTTTGTGAAGTCAAGTTTAAGATAAGCAAAACTATGCCACGCTAAGCTAAAGTTGTGCTAGGCTGTCTGATTCCTGTCTTTTCATTGACTAGTGAACTGTGTTTGGAACTATTTTCTATTTATTTCTTTTATAAAAGTGTGTGGTTGTACCATAGTTGCTATGTTTGAATTTGCCCCATCATGATTTAATACACCCATACTTGTTGCTATCATGCTACATTTGCATTCTTGCCTAAAAACACTTACAGTGACAATTTAGAAATAATAATTGTTGGATAATTTCCCATCTGTTGGGCTGTATCTTGATATTCTTAGCATCCTTAGATATTTTACATATTAATTTATTTATTTATTGACATATTTATCATGCTGTTGTTTGTTAAGAGCAAAACAAAATGTATCAATGAGAGCAATCACGTCCATCCATTTATTGAACAGCTTTTATATTTCTGGCTTACATGAAGCCATAGCCAATTCCTGAGGCGGGACACACCCACTTGATTAGTGGCCGACCAATCACAGAGCAGAACACACGGACACACGAGCAACTGTCATCCGATTTTTTCCTTAGTCCGCTTTGTTAATAAAGTTCTTGAGTTTAACTTACATTCTCTCGACTAAATTATTTTGTACACAACAGTCACACTCGCACTCAAAGACATGTTTCCATTTTTTTAAAAGCAAGTTTTTAGACCATCTGAGTATAAACCGGAGACCCAGAGGAAACCCACGCAAGTATCAAGAGAACATACAAACTACACACACGACCAGTCTCGATTGTGCCACTGTGAAATGAAGTGACAGCGCAGTGACCCACTGGCCAACGTGCCGCCCATTTCAACTATGGTACTGTACTATACAACATTAACAAATGCATTTGCAATTGCCTATTAATACAATTTTTTAAAGATTAAGCTGAACATATCGTACAGTTTACTATATGTACAGTATTTGTAAAACAACAATTTCACTGGTAATACTAAAATGTTGTATCTCTGCTGCCCTCTTCTGTTTCTTTGCCAAAAGTGGCATGAAAACATGCATATTTTGCTTTTGCTTGATAAATAGAAAATATTCAATTAAGTAAAAAAAATTCAAGCTAGTTTCTACCGTGTGCAAATAAAATTATAATTGCAAATGAGAGACAAGGTCTGCATATAATGTGCGATGTGACCTTAGAGTAGTTTAATGAAGTGAATATTTGCCCTTATACTGTACACCTTCTACTTCTAGTAGATTGTATATTCATGTGCATTAGGAGAATTATGCACATTAATATTGATGTGAAGCCACACTGTGAATATGGGGATAATCAGCGCCACCTAGGGGTAATGCACAGACCATCTTAATAGAAAACACCACAGTAGCTCTATTAAGTACATGCAAATCGCTCGCATAAAAAATTATCAGCGTGTCAGAAAATGCACCAGAAAATCACGTGTGGCACAAAGCATGTCAGTTCATATTTAACACAACAGAACAGTCCAGATATCCATCTAGTTTTGCTTCTATAGAGACACACTTACCAATTCATCTTAAATGAGTGAACATATTATAACAGCTTTAATCCAGGAACTGTACAGCATATAAACTGTATGAGTTTATATAAGAAAGTGGAGGGGACTCGGGTAGACAATGTCCTAAAATTTAAGACACTGACAATTAATTACCTCTAATAATTTTGAAAACAAGATTTTCATAAATAGATTTTTTTATTTTAGACGATTCTAAACTTGTGAAGCTCTAGTATGGAAGCAAAACTTTCAGTAAATTTCGCAGGCCACAAGGTGTGCAAAAATTATAAAACAAAATCATATATAAAAATGTATATATAAAATAAATATGTAAAAAATGGTTTTATATAGCCATTTATATAATGTCATAGTAGTGGTTGCGGGTTCGAATCCCAGTCTGGTGGGTTCAAATGGTCTTTGATCAAGACACTGACCCCCAATTGCACCCAGGATGCTACGGCTTAGACTGCCCACTGCTCCGGAATTTTGTGTGTAACTTCACTGGACGGTTAAATGCAGAACACAATTAGATATGATCCCTAATGGCCATATTGACTAAATCGCCTAACATTGCTTTACTTTATCCGCAGTTGTTTTTCAGAAACCAGTTTGGGAATGTTCCGGTCAAGATTTGTCACATTAACTCTCAGCACAGAATGAAGATGATGGTCTGCAATGTGAGAACGTGACCCAGATTTTGCTCTTCATCATGGAGAAAGTTGCATTGTACACTCACAACCCCTTCTTTCCCATACACTAAAATCACTAAATGACTATGTGAAGATAGAAATAAGCGAGCGGCCACATCTCAAAAATCTCAAAAATTTGAAACATTGTTGAAAATTGGCAAAAGTCAATGCGAAGCCCACATCAAAAAGAGTGTGTGTGGCATACCATGCAAGTGGTAAAGCTCGTATGCATTAGAGGCTCACACACACATGAATACCCAAATGCTTGCCCAAACAAACAAGCTCGCGTGCACACACACACATCAAACACACTGGCTTCAAGCGCACAGAGAAGATTTATAGAGACCTCCCTCCTCTCCTCAGCTGTGTTCTCTCTCCAAACCCTCCACTGACTTGCCTTCTTGCTCTTTCTCACACACAAATGCTGGTGTGACGATGAGCGGGCGAGTGTTTCGATGCTGTGGCTTGTTTATCAAGCTTTTACCAGCTGTGTTCTGCAGGGCACGGATGAAGAGGGGGGGGGGGATTATACCAACACAGACCCACTGCCTTTACAGTGAGAGCAAGCGAGAGAGAGAAAGAGAGAGAGAGAAAAATACATTGAAGAGGGGGAATGTGAAGAGAGAGAGAGAGAGAGAGAGAGAAAGAGAAAGAACAGAAGGAAAGAGAAAGAGGGGGGGGTAAGAGAGTTTGGAGAGGGGGTATAGAGAGGGAGAATGAGCGAGGGAAGTAGGGAGGGTGAGAGACAGAGAGAGAGGGAGAGGAGGAGGAGATAGATATATTGGAGAATGGTGGGGATAAGAGAGATTGGGGAGGGTGGTAGAAAGAGGAAAAATAGGAGAGATGGACAGAGAGAGAGAGATATTGAGAGAGAGGTAGTGAGAGGTAGAATAAGAAAAAGGGGATATAACAAGAATGAGAGAAATTAGATGAAGAGAGAGAGAGAGAAGAGAGTAAGAGAAGAAACAGAGATATTGAAGGAGAGAGAAGGATATTAGGAGAGAGGGGAGATTAAGAGAGAGAGAGAGAGACATTGGAGAATGATAGGAAGACTATAATGGTAAAGAGAAAAATGGAGGAAGTAAAACAAACTTGTTTTGTGCGGGGAGCAAAACATGAGGATGGGAGTAATCTGAAAGTATTTACATTTATTGAATTTGTTATGAATTATAATTATTATGTTTTACAACTAAGAAACTCTGGCATATACTGTATTAATATATCTGATTGGTTTGGTCGTAGGTTAAAGTTCTGCTGCTTTTATTACCGCAATTGACATTTTCATTACAGGAGAGAATAATGTTGTGAACATGCTCTGTTTATAAGGATGAGTTAGTCAGCGGATATAGATCAGAATGCACCTGTGACACATTAAACGCTCTTGTACATGGCTACACACACGCGTGCGTGCACACACTCAAACTGTTCACGTATCTCAACAGCGTGGCCTCTATTGACTGCTTTCATTGCTTCTATTGAACACTTCAGCATCATCACCAGTCAGTCAGGCTTTTTAAAGATGTTTAAACTCGAATCCAAGCGTGCGTGCCCCAACCACTCCATCCCCCAACCCCTGCATTCATTCCACGCTTCATTCCGATGAGTCCCGGCATGTGACGGGAGCAAAAATATCCCACGTTCTCCACTCACACCCAAGTATCACTTGCAATTTTACCCAGCCACTTTGATCTAAAGTTTAACCCAGACTCATTTTAGGGATCTGAGAAAGTGAATTGCTAGATACATGCTAGAAATCAGAACTAGTTTTCCTCTGGTTAGCCGCAGTCATTGGTTGTAGTGAGCTGAAGCACAATTTAATGAGAGAATAAGTGTTCAAATTAGAAAAACACAGTTCACTGCCACTGAGATTTCTCACAGGATAGTCCCAGAGCTCATTATCCGCCTGTACGGCGCGCTCAGGCCTATAACAGCCAGTGCGTCTATCTGGGCACTGTTTGTATGCTTCGATGATCATAAGTAGGCATAAAATCTCATTTTATTTTTAAAACACTGCTCCCCCTTCTTTTTCTCAGTTGCTGGCTCCCTATGGAGTTTCCATGGCTACTTGGTCATATGACTTTGCTAAGCTCCTCCCCGTGCCCCGAGGTGACTGTCACAGCGGTTAGTCAGACTCGGCCACCCGACCAGGATGCGATCCGACTGTATGTTTGAACACGTATGTTTACATGTGCATAGGCTGGAACGTATGTAGTGACACCCGTCATAGTTTTGCACAACTGATCAAAGACCCTGCGATGAACTATCGGTTCTCGATAAAGTAGAGATAAGATCACAATGCACAATATTACAACCAAAGCAGATACCAAAGGGGAAGAAAATTTTATTCCGTTCTTGGTGAATTAAACAAGAAAGATGTCGCATATCTTTCTATGTATTGCAAAAATGCTGTTGGCAATAGTATTTTTTGACCTGTCGGTTTTATTTAATTTAAAAAATTAGGCAGGTTGGGGATTGAAAGACAGGGAGAGTGCCAAGCTTTCACAGATATATTTCTGCACATCTGCACATGGGCAGCTAAAGCACATCTGCCAACGGTTGGTCAAGCATCTCCGTGAAATAAATAATATCCCGTTCCAAAAGTCAGTTTTTTTTGAAAATGCAGAATTTAGTAATAAAATTCTGTAAAATAAAGTTCTGAAAATAATCTTAAAATAAAGCAGCAAGCAGCGATGGTGCTTGAGTCTTTGCTTTGGGTTTATAGGTGTAGCACTGAAGTTATTATGAAGTGAGGAGTATATAGTGAGGAGTCTTAGTGAGGAGTATATTTTGCGTAGGGGTATAAATATGTGTGCCCATGTTTTAAATATTAAATTATGCAGTATAACCTTTTTCTTATTAATACAATTATTTTAAAAAATTATATAAAAATGCAACCAAAATCCTGTTAATGTGCCGCCATCTTGATGCTTTTTCGGTCTGAGCAACTCCAAAGCAAAGCCTTTCCCCTCTGGTATAAATAAAGTTTAAATCTTGTATTGGGGTCAAGTAGTAGGGATTTGGACTTGTGTGCAAAAGGTTGCAGGTTTGAATCCCACTCTGGCTGATTCTGGCTGAAGGTGTCGTTGAGCAAGACACTGACACCCCAAATGCCCCCAGGCGTCACGACCTAAGGCTGCCCACTGCTCCAGATTTGTGTGTGTTCATTGTGTGTGTATATACCTTCACTGGTTGTTTCTGATTTTTACCAGCACAGATGTGAGAAGTATATAGCTCATTCTTTTTAAACGTTCATACTAGTACAAGGCGGCACGTTGGCGCAGTGGGTAGCGCTGTCGCCTCACAACAACAAGAAGCTGTTTGAGACATGAGAGGTCCTAAAACACCTACCACGGTCCTAAAACACACGCTACGGGAAAATTGACCCGAGATGCGAGTGAGAGTGTGTGTGTCGGCTCTTCCAATAGTTGGCTACCAATCCAGAGTGTGTGACCGGCCTCAGCTCCAGTGTTACTGAGACCGTCCAGTGACCCAGAAATCCCTGTGACCCAGAAATGGAGTAAGTGGTAGAAAATGGATGGATTTTTGTACAACCTAAAATTGCAATGTTGGCAATTTTGTATGAACTTATACAAAAAGTATAAGTATAATAAACCTATTGTTAGGGCATAGTATGAACTTAAACAGTCTTTTTGTAATATTGATTTTCTATTGAATACATATATTGAATACATTTGTATCTAACTCGTTTACTTTTTTAATAAGAATAAAAACAGGAACTAGATCCTGAATGCGAATTATTGTTGTAAAGTGCATCCTATTATAAAATATTTTTCTATCATCTTTAACTTCAGATTTCAAAGAAATAAAGAATTTGAGTTTGCAACTGTCACATCACCATGAACTACAACAACCACAATCCTCTGTTTCCTGTCCTTAATCTGTTTCACCTGTGTCCTCATTTGTAATTCTTTTAGGGTTCACCAATTTTCATTCATGGGTATGTCATCAATTCCTTCTGGTCTCAAAAAAGTGTTTTTATTCTGTTTTTGTCATTAAATGTGTGTTTTTGTGACTTTCGTGACAGAAACACATCGTGACTTGAAGCCATGATTTAACAGGTTTATACACATAACAATCCAGCCTTTTTGCATATCTTAAATATACAAAGACCACAATGTCTTTTCTCAATTGACCAGAGTGTATGTGTGTGTGTGTGTGTGTGTGTGTGTGTGTGTGTGTGTGTGTGTGTGTGGGAGGGACTTTCTTCACTCTTTCTCTTTGGAAATGTTCAGTGCAGCAATAAGTGAATGTAGTAGTGAGAAAATAACAGGGGTTGAGTCAAAACCTGCAGAGAGAAAGCGAGCGAGCAAGAAAGAACGAGAGACAGTGAGAGAAAACTCTGTGACCAAAAGTGATTAAGACTGCATGTTTCCCCGGTGATAAGCTTCTTGTGTGTGTGTGTGTGTGTGTGTGTGTGTGTGTGTGTGTGTGTGTGTGTGTGTGTGTGTGCATAGGACACTTCAAATGGAGAGCAGAGAGATTAATTTCCTCAGGAGGAGATGCATCACACCCTCCAATCCCCAGCATTCAATTGCAATAATTATCCAAAATGGCGTTGCCACTTATACTTGCCTCACATTTGCATAGCTCAAGGCCATTTATAATGGGTTTTAATTTTTTTTTTTTTTACAAACCTGAATTACATGATGCACGATACACAGAAGCTGGACCTGCCCCAGAAGATCAGATACTTTCAGTTCGGAGTCTCATCAACAAGATTATGTCAAAGCGTCAAGGGCTGTGACACCAATATGAACGCATACATCATTCTCATATGGCCATCGGGAAACACTATTTATCTTTTTCATCACAGAGGCTAGTGGCTGGATAATCACTTCGAGTTAGAAGCAATTTGCGGTTGTACTGACTATTAGTCACCATTAAACAGTAGCCTACATGGTTCAAGTCATTCTGGTACTAGTAAAGGGATGTCCAAAAATACAATTTACTGCCATTTCCAACTACATTAACTAGTACCAACACATGCACTTCTTTAGTTTGTTATACTCCAGCTTTTGTCCAACTATGTTCAAAAACTGTGCATTCGTGAAGACACGTTATTCTAAGAGTTTAATAGCGCATGCAGTGATTGATATATTGCGAATTGCTTTGTTAATTGGCGTTTTAATTTTGTATTGTTTGTACCAGTGAATGTCCCTATTCGACTGGTGCTGCATTATATAAACCCAGTGCCCGGCTCAATGGGATTTGCAATGCCATCAAACAAAATCCATTAAAAATTCACGACTGGTAATGTGAATTGTTCAAATAAACGACGTTAAGTACGAACCCTGCACGCGTATCCAGCGAGCCTGCGTTGTAAAACCGTAAATGGAATGGTGTCCTGTTATGGATGGACCCGTTTCATAAATCATCATTCATTTCAAAACACGAGGTTTGACTTCGTGTAAAATAAAGTCGTTTAGCCCAAACACTACGTACAAGTTTATCAAAACTCGTTCGAGAAAAGTGAAGGTGAAATAGTTTGAGAGAAGAAACGGTGAGAGGAAAGCGCATGCTTTACGCAGACTTACCCATTCCAGAAGACGAATAAATCCCAAAGGTAATTTAAGCACTTGGAATGTCCCAAGAGACACAATCTATGGAACAAACACACGAGCTCGGTCGGTACGTCGTTTAATACAGTTTTACTAAACACATTTCCAGAAGATGCTAATGTTCGACATTTCGCTAGATGCGCATGTATATGCAATTGATTCCTACCTGGTTGGCGGTTTCCATCTTATCTGACAGAAATGAGCTTCAGAGAAGAGATCAAGACCAAAACAACGCTAATTGAGTGATGTACCAGACTCCCGAGCGCAGAGTACAGCCGGGAAAGCGCCAGCTCACGGAAAGAGCCGAGTGACTTCGGCTTAAATTGTTTACAGTTTCGGAAACAGCCGAAGCGGTGTATCGAGTACACTTCCTTAATCGGCCACATTAATCACTAGAAAAAGCGACACACACACACGGAAAGTGGCACAAAATTGCGTTATGAGATATGATTCGGACTTTCGGATTTCTTACCATAAAATGGCAGCCCAATTAAGTGGAGTCGACTATCTGTATAAAGTCTATTTTTTGTTTTATTCATTTATTATTGTTATCAAATGTCTTGGCATCAACTACATTTTTTTTTTTTATATTTTATCAATTAAAAAAATTCCCTCATAGAACAAAAGATGGCAGCTAGTTTGGCAGACAACATTAGCGGTACTATGACCCAAAAATCTAGTTGTTTTGTTAGCACAATATATTCTACCTTGTTATTGTCCACTTCCTGTCCAGTGACATTTACTTTAAGCTCACTGAAGTGTGCAGAAACAGTACATACAGTATACAACTCAGCTTTATTACATAATCACATTCTCATTTAATCCCACTGATAAAGAATCTAATTTAAAAACGAATTTAATTTATACTCAAAGAGCATATGCATATTTTGTTCAGCTATTTTATTGGTTGATTGCTCAAAAGAGTGAAGACTTAAAAGAAGGCGTAAAATAAATATTTCTGACCCAAAATAACACTACAGATAATTCTTCCAAATGTTTTTTGATTTTGTAACATTATTTTTTGACAAATAATTTATGTGAGTTTATTTATCATATGTCTGCCCATTTAAGACTGCCTAGAAAGTATGCAGAAATAATGTTCTTCTTCAACCATCAATTCTGAACCCAGTTTTCACACTGTCACCATCCGTTAACACCTTTATGTTTCACACATTTACTTTACTATGAGTCACTTGGACAGCAGCAATGGGAATTATGAGATTGCTGTTTGCCGACTATAATTCAGTGTTTAACACCACTATACCTTTCACACTGTTGAGTTTAATAAGCTTATAATATGCATTTAAAGTTGTAGAATTAGCGATTAAAAGAATTTATCATTTTCTATGTCAATTCTGATTTGTGTATGTGTGATTCAGGGCCTGTGTGAAGAAGCGCGAACAAAGACCTCTTTGAAGGGTAAGGGAAACTCTTATCTGAGTTTGAACCGTTAACTTCTCTGGACTGTCTTCTAACTTTCGGTTTCTGTGTGTGTGTGTGTGTGTGGGTGTGTGTGTGTGTGTGTGTGTGGTGTGTGTGGTGTGTTGTGTGGTTGTGTGTTGTGTGTGTGTGTGTTTGTGTGTGTGAGTGAGCATTGTCCAAATGTGAGAAGACCTTGACGTTGCTAAGTGACGGCTAGGGAGTGAAACCGTTTTATCTCTAGCACTCTTACGCGACGCGCTTTGATTCACTAATGCTAACTTTGCTATGCTTTATAGTTTAAATAAACTGGGGTCTGGGAGTAAACGGTACGGAGAACAAGCAACTGAAGGCAAAACAAAGAGAGAAAGATTTGGGCACTTCCTAGACTCAATTGGCTTCACAAATCACATGTTGAAGTCTTTTATTTCTAAAGCGAGTTTCAGAAGGCAAGATCAATCGTACAGCAAATTAATGATAGAGGGAACAAATATCTCCAACACACACTCACGACTAGGTCATTGAACCTCAGGCTTTCTGACCGACTTTAAACACTACAATTACGAAAACATTTCAAAAAGTCTAAATCATCCTCACTCTTAATTCAGGAGCACCCAATGGATGTGTTCTGAGTCCCCTTCTGTACTTCAAGCAAAACTTATAACCAAAACAACAAGCAGACCTAGATAAAACAGAACTTCTGAAGACATGGTGCCAGAACAGCAATATTCTCCTAAATGTCAGCAAGAGGACGAATTTGATAGTGGACTTCAGCACTAAACAGGAGAAGAGGAATGACCAGCCACTTATGACTCCCAGTGGAGGGAACGAACAACTTCAGGTATCTAGATGTTCAGGACCTGTTCTGGAAAACTATATTTTTCTGCTTAAAAAAAAACTGCTATGAACGTTCTACACTTGCACCTTTAAGAGCATTGATGAATATCAGCCTTATTTAGAATCAGTACCATCAGTATTGAGCCTTTGTCTAGTCTATCTACAGCAAGCACTGCGGGGCCAAGTCCAAGAAAATAGTGACTAAAACTATCTTTTTTCGGTTGTGGTCCTCAACCTAAGCTGGACGTAACACATCACCCTATTTACACACTGACACATCCACACACAACTGCACTGAACAATTGCTCAACATGCAACTTTGCATTTTAAATAAAAATTAAGGAAATAATACACAACTGACCCACGTGTGAATTTTTTTTTTTAATTGATACCTGTGTGTCATACATTTTTATTCACTCGTTTTGTCTTCAAAATGTTCGGAATAGTTATCAAATGGATTGCAGTACATGTTTGGTTGAGTATGCGACCACTTCAATTTTATTTGATTAGAAACACACACACACACATGCACCTAACATCACTTAGATCATGTGCCGCTTGGGGTCTCGTGCAGTCACCGAGAATGAGTAGAAAAAAAAAGCAGGAAGTGTGTCAGCGAGAAGCCTACAGGGACGTGAGCCCCGGAGAGGGCTTTTCTTTATTAAACACTGTTCATTTAAAGTTCACTCCATGTTAGCGTATGCACACTGTATTTTAACTCGTGTTTGCCTGCCAGTCCAAGGTCAAGTCTTATCCAATCATCGTTCACCACCAAACACACCTGACGACATTGCCTCAGCCGTGCTTCTTCTCCAGCAGAAACTAGGAGACTGATGTGGGATTTTACAAAAGTCTGGTAATATGATGTTTATTTAAGTTTTATCAAAGAAGACCAGTGTTCAACATTTTCTAATCAATTTAGCCCGAGGATTTATACTTTAAACCCTTAGACTAGTTTGTGATGTATTGTACGTCCTTTCCTGTGATTGGCTGATTCCCACTTACAGCTGCAAAAAAGCTGAGACTGACTTTTCATGATTGTATTGACAGTATATATACATTTGCATACAGTACACACACACACACACACACACACACACACACACACACACACACACACACACACACACACACACACACACACACAGTATGAAATCAGTATACAGTACTACATTCTACAGTGAATACTATAGTGATTATACTAAGTGATTACAATATGCGTATGTGTTCATAGGCCTTTTGATTGTCTGTTTAAATTGTTTAGTTAATTAAGTAATTTGTACAGTATTTTGTTTTTATTATAGTATTTTTTATTTTATTGTATTCTATGCTTTTTCATTTCTTTTTTTCATTTCCAATTATTTTATTAGGCAAGTTTTAACATGTAACCTCTTGTTGTGTTGCTACTACCTTAAAATGTTTTGTCCAGTGATGTTTTCAAAGACAAGGATGATTTTCTGATTTTGCTGAGGTGCTAAATCGACTTTGAGATTTGCTAACACTAGGTGGCAGTTACAGAGCTTGTCACAACATTTTCTTATGTAAAGCTTTTCAATTGCTTTTGCAGATAATTGTGTTAATTTTCACGGATTGTACAGAAAATAATGCTCAATATTAAGTATTCAATTATCTTGAGGAAAGTGTTTATAAACTGTCAGCCTCTCAGATTGAGCTGAATACTGTATGTCTGATTCTGGCACAACATGCAACCTGGGGAACGATCAACATCCTTTTCTTTCACGTTGTGACACACACCAAGAAAATATAACGGCCAAGACAGTCTTGAACTCGCACAGAAGGCACATCACTGCTCTCAGAACATAATGATGGCTGGGTCTCTTCCTCGGGTCGTCAGAATCAGAATCAGATTTTATTCGCCAAGTGTGAACAAACACACAAGGAATTAGTTTTGGTTTAGACATGCTCCTGTTACACACACACATACAATATATACACATACAGATATACATTTATTTACAATGGAATGTATGTACAAATATACACTCTATGAATTTGCGTACTGTATTTACATAAAGTGCCAAGTTTCAGGGAGGAGATGGCATTTTGTAAGAAGCTGTTTTTGTGTCTGGCGGTTTTGGCGTTGAGGGATCTGTAGCTTTTGCCAGAAGTAAGAAGTGAAAACAGGTTGTGTCCAGGGTGTGAGGTGTCCAGGGTGTGAGGGGTCTTGAATGATGTTTCCTGCCCGTTTCTTCATTCTGGCAATGTAAAGGTCCTTTAGGTTGGGCAGGTGCACACCAATAATCCGCTCCAACAGTCTGTTGAAGTCTTCTTTTAGACTAGTAGGGGTTAGAACTGTCACCTCACAGCAAGAAGAAACCGTTTAGAGCTTAAAATACGAGGCCTGATGTGTGAACTCTGTGGAGTAGAGATGTTCTCCCTGTGCTTGCATGTATTTCTTACATGTCTGGTTTCTGTCCTCATTCTAAAAAAAAAAAAAACACCTACTCGGAAATGAATTTTGGAAAATTGCCCATAGTGTGTATGCTTGTCCTGCTATGTGATTGGTCAGCCACCAAGCCAGGGTGCAAATTCCACCTTCAGGCCAAGAGTTGCTGGTCCTGACTCCTGGTCCATCCAACCCAGAAATGGAAAACGGCATAGATCATTAATTGAAAGATTGTACATTTGTTCTTTCGTTTGTTGTTTAACTGTTTGTAGACAGTTTGGGTAGAACTGTTCAAGAAGCTCCTACAGATCTTCAGACGGCTAAAGAAATACAACCTCTGCTGGATGTTTTTAACATTGGAGACAATGTGCATGTCTCAATTCAGGTCCTGAGAGTTTGTGTCCCATCCATCCAACCATCTATCGACCCACCCATTTATCCATCCATCCATCATCATTAAAACTCACATGCACATTTTCTCTTCTACATTAGAAAATTAGTTTGACAGCCATCATTTTCAGGCGTTTTCATGTGGACACCTATACAATGTTTCGTTTAGTTTCAGCTTGGTTTTTTATGCCAGGCTTATAAACCAATCACCATGCTAAACCCGAAACACAAAGGAAATGAAATATGCCCGAATGTAAAGAGAAAAAAAGGAGATTCTGCAATTGTGCCGTGCAAATGTATTATCCGCCTTTTTCTTCTGCACCACTAATCTGGTGGAAATAATCAGGATTAAAATTTGCATTCTGGGGCTGAAACGAGCACAATGAGAGAAACCAAATAATGAGCAGACACAGACGCAATTATCGCAGCAGCGCTCATGGACTCATCGCTACACGACGCAGTGAAGTGCACGTGGCCCTGCGTGCGCGCGCACACGCCGCTCGTCGTCATCCATCACGAGATGCAAACACACCCTGATAGATGCAAACATTTGCACGTGTCAGACAGGTGTGACATTCGCCCCGAGCCGGAGTGTTACTGTTATCAGTGGTCTGCAGACCATTCCGGGGCGCGTGCGGAACATTCGAATCCATGACAACACTCTTAGCAAACACGTTGCTTAGCAACTATTCCAATGAGCAGGAGGCAGCCTATCAGTAGTGACAATGTTGGCCAATTAGCAGATACTTACTCTGAAGATGCTTTTCTACATGACATTTGCTCTGATCTCCGCCAACGGAGGGATGTTGATTCAAAACACGTCTGACTGGCATTAAAAGGGCAAAAACAAGCTTTGATTTATTACCTGACCAATCGCCAAAAATATCTTCACTATCTGTTTTGTGAGGCTTTACTTGCATTTTTAATTCAGTAATGACATGTCTGAAGGCACTGCTGGTTTACATATCTACGGTGTGATATATATATATATATATATATATATATATATATATATATATATATATATATATATATATACATATGCATTGGAAATAAAGATAAAATAAATTCTATTTTCTGAACCGCTGTGCAATTTCTGATGGTGAATATTTGGGTAAAAGCGACTCAAGTAAAAGGCAGATTATTTTCACAGTATGTTCAAAAAATATAAACAAGTATTTTTAAACACTGCAGCTTTTAATTCAAATTTTAAACATTGATTTAATTCTGATGTCCTAATATTGTATGTACACCTACAAAAATCCATTAAAAAAAGTAAATAGGCGTTCGCAGCATTAAAGACCAAGGTTTGATCAAGAGAGAAAAACAGAATCAAATTGCAAAACACAATTATCAAAAAATTATTAAAGTAGCAGAATCTACATTTATTACGACACTTTCGTTTTGCCGCCCTTTCGTCATACAAAATAGCATTTTTGTAAAACAAACAAAAGGCTACAGCAAATCTAAAATCTCCAGACAAACTATAAAATCAAACTACAATTAAAGAGCATTTACACGGCATAATGATTCATAGTCAGTGTAAATGACCCATACTACACTTTAATATATGCTTTTACTGATTACTTAAAAAACAGAGGTAGGGTCACTTGTTCGAAACATGCAGGAAACGAGTCAATTCTGGGATTGAGACTCAAGATGACGACATTGTGATCGCTGTGCACTGTAATTAAACCCACTGCACGTCTCCACTATCATAAAAACTGACAAAGAGAAAAAAATACATAAGGCAAGGGCAAAAAATAGCAATCATTGAACATCATTCATACGTGAGTCACTGTCTGCAGAACACAAAAGAGCGGAATTGATGTTATTAAGTGTGAAAAACACGATGAAAGAAAAGAGCAAATGGAGAAAGAGGTCCGAGTGGTTTTTAAGGCACCAGCAGCAGCTCGTCTGGAAATCAAATGTGGTGGATATCAGAAGCAAGTCTGAAACCCTAATCACGTTAGGTCACGTTTGACCCCGAGAAAATAAAATGAAATAAAACAGTTTGCTGCCCAAAAAAGCATCTCTGCTCATAGGGTGTAGTACAGACCAGTGTCCCCGCCAACCAATATAAAAAAATAAATATATTTTCTCCATAAATCATCTGTGGTCTTCACTGAGGGGTTCTCAGGCCTGATTACCCTTCCAGTGTCACCCAGAGCAGCGTATGAGCCACACGGCCTTCAAAGAACAACGAAGCTTGAAATTCTGATCTCATCATATTTGACAAGGCATGGAGTTGAAAGAATCACACTTTGATAGATTCTCACCCAAACTAATGAGGAATCTTCTGGTGAAAAGGCATAACAAAGTGGATTTCGGCCATATTTGGCTACTAAACCTGATGACAGGAAGTGAATTGTCCGTTTCGGGTGAATTCTGCACATCACAAAAGCAGAATAGAACTAATCTAATGCAACTTCATCTCTCCAAAAGATATAAAAGCTAACAAAAATATTGGCAGCATTTTTAAAAAGGTCAGGAAAAAAGACCATCGACTAAATAAAAACTAGGTAGGAAAGAATCTTGGCACAGACGAAACTCTTCAAAAGTGGTCAATGAAATACTTCAGCATTTTCAGTGTTTGTGGGTCGACCGTATAGATGTAATATTAACACGTTGTGACTGTTAATATACACATCTGATTAGGATTAGGATATGTTCACGATCTACACATCTCAACATCAGCAGGTCCTGAAACACAGTTGTGCTTGATAAAGCAGAGATTTGGCATTTAAAAGAGCACGCTGAGAGAAATGGACAAGTTATGTAATAAAACAAACTCTGCCTAACCACTCCAAAGTACAGTTTACGGCTCCGAACTGTAAAAGTCTGATGTGATATGTGACCTGGCGTCGTAGTGCTCTGCAGAACGGTGTTGGTCATGGTTGGTCTGTAGGGGGCAGTGTTGAAAACAATGTGCACTGAATACGTCAATGAACGCCGTTCATTATGTGCTTCTGGTGGATCTCTAGAGTTTTCCCGTCTTCTATGTTGTGCTGGGCCAGGTTAACGTCTTCTTCCCAGAGCTGAGCAGCTTTACGGATCTCCTCCAGTGTGTACTCCTGCAGGATGGTTCCGTTTTCAAACACGGTCACCAGCATGTCCTGTGAGATCATCACCAACAGAGTTCAGAGAGGGTATTTGTCTATCTACACGCAGAAATCTGAAAGACGAGCAGATATGTGATAAACAAACCTCTTCCGGTTTTCCTGCTCCTCTTTCCACTGTCTCAATAAACCCATCGGAGCTTCTTCGAAGACACAGACGGCCACGCTTTGATCCCTTAGATGGGTCCGTCACCGGCTGCTTGCAGACATCCATCTATGAAACACAAATACAACTAGATGCTACTTCTGAAATCACGTGTGAGAGCTGGTCTTGCCAGTCTAAAATTGTACTTCCCATCACAATTCTAAAGCCGAAGATAAAAAGACAGATACTTTCCTATGTCTTTATGTATCAATGCGTGTGGCCTGTAGTCAATTTATGTTAGAATGGTGCTTTATGTTTTATGTTAGCCGTCAAGAAAGGTTGTTGAAACGGATAGTTGGGATCTTTGCTTGCGGTCGCAGTACAGAAATGGGTTTCAGGTCAGAGAAACACGGGAACTTCATTAGCCAGAGAAAAAGGCCTTTTATTAACAGAGCAGAGAGGAGACTTTCGTCTCCTCAGATAGAAAGCAGGTAACTCACTAAACAGTACACAAACAATCAATTTACACCAGTCTGGTTGCCACGGAGTTCCGTGGAGCTGATTTGGCATCAAACGTTCATATCCACAACAATGACGTGGCATATTCCTAAATTACATGAATACTAAAAAATAAACCAAATTAAATACCTAATTATTGTACTGTCATTGATCATAAGAAAGGGATATAACAGTGGGAAACACACAGAATGAAACACACAATCTCCTACTTTAGGTAGACTTTCTTACAGTTTCTTTCTTAAGCTTTTCTACGAGAAAGAATCTCTACAGACGTTTTATGAATTGTATGTTCAGAAAAGCTGGAAAGAGCTGAAATGTCGGAAGATGAAGAGAAGAAAAATTGAGGATGCTTAATCTGGAAGTGTACATTTTATAATTAACAGTGATGAAACAAGGGCGCTTGAAAGATGACTTTCATTCAAAGGGAAAGGTACAAAAAAATCTATTGAAAAAGGTAGACTCAATGAGAAGTATAAATGTTGAACAGTGAATCTTAAGACGCGCATTTTGGAAGTTGGACGGGATTCTACAACAAATCATAGAACTAGTTAACAACCGGAAAACATAATACAACAATAGAATAGCCAGCAGAATGATTTGTGATTTATACATCTATTTAAGAGAAGGTAAACTCTGTAACTTCGAGAAGTTATACGTGGAAGGGAAGGTATATGACAAGGGAAACTAAGGACTTCATAAAATGGAATAAGGATTCTATTGAAAAAATTGTTTTCACAACATTTTATAGTGTTACATGTACCGGTACATGTGAATGAATAAGAACAACAGATATTGATCAACATGTGTTCTCACTATATTTGTATAGTACAGTTATAATGGAAAAAAGCTCTGTGCAATTCCCTGACAACTTCATTTTCACATCACATGAACTTAAAAAAGCCGTGAATCAAATAAAAGTTCAAATCTTTTTTCAGTGTTTTTCATTTCTTTTATTTAGTTTTAAACCCTTTTTAATTTTAGACCTTTATTAAAAAAATGGAGATGAGTGGCCCACGGTGGGTAATTCATGATGGTGAATTACTGTCCCCACACTTTCATCGTTCTATAGTCGGTTATCGTTATATAGGCGGAAACCTAAAAAAAAAACTCTTGCGATTATAATTATGGTTTAATCCCTAAAAGTGTAACCCTATTGTAAAGAACAGGTTCACCTTTCAAAAAATGTTTGCAATATCATCTGTTGTTTTATCACTCCAGTGAGATGTGAAATAAAAAAAAAGAAAAAGGCCCAAAATTCAACTCACGCCTTTGCCGTCGGTCTCAACGTAGCTGCACTTAAAAGCACAGTTTAGGGTGTCTCTGTTGATCTTCTGCAGAAGTGCACTTCCACAACCAAAAAACACGTTTTCTGCGCTCCAGCCCTCATCACTCAATTTCTGCAGAATCTGCCAAACAAAAAAAACACAGCTAAAGTAGTTAGACAGCCAATTCATACAATTAATAACTTTCATACAAGTGCTATGAGCAACTCATGAATGATTTGTTTAGTCTCATCTAATATAAATATTAAATGAGTTGTGAATAACAAGTAGTCTCGGTGGTATATATAAAAAAATAAATAAAACAAAAACAAAAAAAACACATTTTTTTTTACCATAATGAGATTTGTGAGAATATTTGTTTACTTTTTTGTTTTTTCACATGATCTCATCAACTGTTGCAGAGATCAGAATCTAAAGTAAAGTAAAGCAAAGTAAAGTGAGTGAGACTGTCAATATGGCGATTCAAGACTGACCATGACAAGTTTCAGTATATCTAATTTGGAAAATGTGATCACAGAGCAATGCATAGTTGAGAAAAAGATTTGAAAAAGGATTTCCTTAATATCCGATAGTTTTCAGATGAATTCAAATCTGGAAAATGGTCCATTGGTCTGTGTCCTTCTCTATGATTGGATGACCACCAATCCACATGTCGTGCCTTTAGCTGTATACATTTATACCGTAAAAATACAGTATATACACACACAGACAATAATAACTTACCTCATTAATTGTGATGAGATCGATTCCGTCCCCTTGTATAATGCGCAGGTATGACGGCAGCACTTTAAAACCCACCGAGTTGAGAGAACAGCCAAAACACTCCTCCAAAATCTTTATCACCTTAACACGAGAAAACACAATTAGGATGAAACAGTTAAGAATTCCAGAAAGAATGTTCAAGATAAAGACAGCTATTCAATCTGAATCCCACCATTATGCAATATCAAGGTGCATGAAAAAGAAAATCAATATCATAGGGCAAAGGCGGCAATAGATGCAATCAAACATCCATTCAAGCCTGTCAGGCCAACAAAACACTCCAGCAAAATTATGAAACCATGCTTAATGACTTCTTCTTTAATGAAGATAACGACTTCTGTGACAAAAAACAAGCTTTATACTTTAGAAAAGCTGCCTTAATAAGGAATTAGATGAGTGCCAAAAGTATCAAACATAAATTTCAAAGACATGTTTGTGGTTTTATTTTTTTGCATCTTGAAATATTTGTTCGAAACTTTTTTTTCACCAGCCAATCAGAATAAGGGCCGCCCCCACGTGAAACTCGTGCCAGAAGTCTAAACACAAAAAAAATTAAACAAATTAAAAAATCTGAAGCGAAAAAAAAAAAGTTTCAAACATAAATGTGAAGTTATCAATGTTTGATAATTTTGGCACCAATCTGATTCTACACCTTAAAGCTGACAGGAAACGGTCAGGTCATGCACACACCTCTATGAGGGTCTCGGCGGGGTCCCCAGAGTCTGGACGGATGATGAGGGCAGAATCCTCACTCCTCTCCATCACTCGCTCCTTCAGCTTATCACCCCAGATGTGCTTACAAGCTTTGAAAATGTCATAGCTGTCGCTAACCACAGCCACAGGTCCGGACGGAAACTGGTCCAGCAGATGCTCAAATGCCTCCTTTTCTCTGCTTCTCCCCCAAGAGATGATGGTGCTAGGGAAACCACAAAAACAATAAGAGAAAGCTTTTTAAAAAAAGCATTCTAAACAAGCAAGTCATTTCATGTGTCATATATCCTCACTAAAATAGATTTAATTAACTAAAATAAGAAAGCTGATTAATTAAGTAATCGTACAATTATATTTTTGGACCCAAATGCTCATTCACAAAAACGTTCTGCTGGTTGGGAGCGTAAATTCAGGGCTTGTGTGACATGACAATGAATGGGAGCTATATTGGGAGATGTGCTCAATGATGTGGAGAAAAGAAGTACAGCTGCAGTTCTGTAACACCAAAGCTACTAATAGAACTAGAAATGAGACTCAATGGAAGGAACACCAATTAACAGGCTGGTGTCGAACACCAAGCTGTCGCTTAAACACAGTTCCTCACTTCATGTATGCAATCATGATGTAAAGGAATCATTTTCCTGTAACTCAAGGAGTAGAGCTGACGTTAACAGCACCAGGATTGCGGGTTCGATCCTGAACGACTGATGCAACTCAACTGTAACGCGACTGTCTCCTCAAGTGTCTGCAGAAATCTGCAAAATGCAGATTGATGGCTTGTATTCAGTCATGCACATTGAAGTTATAATCCAACTTGCTGAAAAAATTTGATTTTGAATTCCACTTCCACAATTTTGTCAGTTGGGTGAAAATGTCAAAGTTGAGGTAACAAATAATTTATACTTCTTACAATGTGGAGCTGGTCACTGATTAAGAATCTTCAATAATTTGGACTAATTTCATTATTAAAATCTGAAGTGTTAGAAATGAAAAGTGCTATAACTGCTACCTAAAGAAGGAGAAACTCGCACCACTTAATTCAACACTAAGAAAATAACTAATGTTTTTTTTTTTTTTTTACTTTAAGTATTTTTTATTTATATACTGTTTTGAAGTTTATTTCAATTGTTTGCTTTATTACTTAAAAGCGGCTAAAATAATTTTACTTTGAAACAATATAAAAAATACGGAGGCAAAATATTTGATTAAAACTTATAAATATAGCATTCCATAAATAAAAACAATCCTGATTAACTAACAAAAAATCCTTACCACATTAAGCCAAATAATTAGTATACATATATAAATGCATGACTTAAGTAACTCATTGAAAGATTTTCAAACAAACAACACATTAAAACTAATGTAAAAAAAAAATGCAATAAAGCTTTGAATTTTCCACACATTTTATTATTTTTTAATAACCAACCAGTTACTTCAGTAGCTTCACCTGTGTTCAGCAGCAGGGATGGAGAATCCAGCCATAGGACATCCATAGTATCTCTGTGCCGTGAGGAGCCCAGCAACCGTATCTGTGCTGCTGAAGTTCACCAGGTGTGCAGCTCCACCCAGCGCTGCCGACTTGATCAGGAAAGAGAAAAAAAAACAACTCACACCTAAAAAAATACCCCAGTAAACCACAAAAAAATATATAATATATATTTGAATCTTGATTTTGACTGAAGTATTTAATCACAATCCCAAGAATGAATGTCATTCCATTAAAAGCCACCCTGACATTATCTATTATTCCAGAATGCCCTGCTGATTAAGTAATGAGGGGTCACTAAAATTATAACACATTTGCTTTTGTGTATGTAAATGAGAAAATAAATTAAAGAACATTTATGCAAAAAAATCTAGGCTGTGTCTAGGCTGGGATCGGTTGAATTTGTTTGAGTTGGTTCATTGAGCTCTGTGATGAAGCTCTTTGGAGCTGACGACAACTTAAGACTGCAGCAAAGGTCTGGGACATTCTATTACTGTAAATGCATTAGCGGCGCAGTGAGCTGCACGACACAATCAACGTCAATGATCCTGATGCATGAAAAAAGCACACAAGTTCACTTCTTTCGTCACGAGGACTGTTTAATGTACTGCAGTGATGTTGTAACGAATCTTAAAAACAACTGTTGACTTTATGCGCGTAGTTATACTGTACTGATTCCAGAACAGTCATATCTGTTCCTGAAAGAGTAGCATCATGATCATGACTTTACAGAGGAAAGTTTTTTTTTACAGGATAAAGCTTCTTTGACTTGAAGTTTCATTTTCTGTTTGTCGCGTGCGCTTTGTTTGAAATAAGCAAACAAAAGCTAGTGTAAAAGAACTGTAAAAGACAAAAAAAAAACAATTTTTTTTATTTCTTTCAGGACTACAAAATTATATAGAAAGTATACATGTATGCAGGGGTGTGTCTGTTTTATTGTTTGTATAGAAAAAGAAAACAAGAAGTCAGGAGAAATTGCTGATCGAGAATCTGAAGAAACGGAGGAAGTAAAATGTGCTTGAATCATTAATCAAGTCAAGATCACGGTAAAATAACTTCCTGATATTCTTTCATTTAACTAGGCCTATACATCTGTGCTGAACCATGCATTATTGTCGCAGAAGCGCATGAAAAAAAAAATCTTTTCTGAAGCACATTTTTTTTTATCTCTCAGGCCTTTACAGCCCAGTTAATAAAGTCATTCTGTCTTTACAAAACCCTTTATATCGAGTTTCTTCCAACACCAGCAATTCAGCTAGGTTTCCCAGTAATGCGTTACACGAGCCGGATGAGTAAAAACGATATAGTTGATATAATTTTCATCAAATGGGCTTAAAGAAACCAACATGAAAATAAACATCACACAGCGTTTGATTGGAGGTGATCAGTTTTTCCACTGGATGTTCCTTTGACATGTTGTCCAACACAGGGAATTATATATTATGAGTCCAGAAACTTCAGTGCTCCACATATTTACAGCAATTTATAAAATGAGAAAAACTGATAAAAAAATAATAATAAATAAATAAATCACACACACTCACACTTTATTAAGTATGCTGCCAGTTACGCAGGCATTTTTCCCCTTAAATTTAGAAAAATTACTGCATTTGTAATTTTTTATAATATACAATAAAAATAAACTTTTTAAAAATGAAGGAGGAAGTGGCAAAGTTTTCTTCTTATGAGTTATTTCTTCTAAATTATTAATAATATGATTGATTACTAGTATATCTCACGCTGTATCTGTTGTTTTATGAGATAAGAGAGGCTACTTATTTTAGTAATTATTATGTTACATGTTTTCATAACATTGGACTGCTATTCAATATGGCTGCCATATTTGGTATTTTTTTAACACATAAGATCCAATTCCACTGGGTTAAATCACATGTAAACCATCACTTGTTAATTCAAGGCAGAAATAGTTTTAGTTTCAACAATCAGTCAGTTGTTTTTCTAGTTGTTTTAGTTTAGCACTAGTCAGTTTCAGGCTTCTGGATGATCTTTAAAGCTTGCGACACAACCTCCAGTTTTAGATCATGGTGAACTGCTCTCTAAAGGGCATCACGAGGGGTTAAGTCACACACCGTCAGACTCTCTCTCTCACACACACACACACACACACACGTACGCAAGCACGCCGCGCGTCTGACCAGACCGAACCAGACTTTCTGCTTAACGCCAGTCACCCAACACCACACACAACCCACCACTGTTCTCACCACCGGTCGACATTGTTCAAGAGCCAAACTTTGACCTTCATTTGTATAAATCTTAATAAAAAAATCACAAGGGGTCAAAGTAAAAAGCAGTGAAAAAATACACTATGTACAATATAAATTTGAAGGCAATTGGGGTTCATGCTTTTAAAAATGGAGCCGTCTCATCCTCAAATTGTTCTAAGAAAGGTCAGAAATAATCTCTTTTGGATTAAATAAAGGAGCAAGTTCTAAAAATAAAGTAACTTGCTTTCCACAAATAACTCAATTTGCCAAAGAAGGGGATTTCATTGGCTTTGACACTAAAGTGAGTGAACAGCATTTTTCTAGGATAGAATAATAAAACCAAAAATGTATAAATCTCTGATGAACTGAATTTAATTCGAAACGTTTTAGAATGAGCTTTTCTCATCGAGTAATAAAAAAAATCATTTTTGTGTGAAATGGTGAATGAAGCCGTAAATGAGATGGTATTGATTGGTACCTCCTGTGAAGACACCCCTCTGTAGCCAAAGTCGTGCAGCTTGACGTCCAGACCCTCCAGGCTCCCTGACGTGGCCTTCAGGTGCTTGGCCAGAATCTTTTTGAACTCCCTGGAGATGGTTGCCACGGTGATGGGGTACCACATTTGGACCAGCATAGTCTGTAGGGATGGAGAGCGCACAGTCACATCTACATCAGAAAGGCCTACAATTCTTCAAGTAGCTATTAAACAAAATGTGAACTTTTTTTTTTTTACATAAACAAAAATATGTAGTTGGCTTCATTTGCGAACGTCATTCATTAAATTGTGACAAAATTTAATAATTTAATTCAAAGGTTTAGTTTTTGGATACAATTAGCATTAATATAAACAAAATAAAACATACACAATATGAAGGTGAATTAGGCTTCTCTTTAGTTCCACATTTTCTGGTACTGTATTTCTCTTTTACTGACTGTTAAAAATGGGGAGTGATTTTGTTGGATTGTTGGACCATAATGTCTCAGTTCTTGAGAAGCTTCACTCTAAATAATTAATTAATCAATCAAGAAACGCCTCACAAATAAACCAATGACTAAAGAATTAAGACACGTCTGCTCATTTTCCTACACAAAAAGAAAAACAATTAGTACATTAATTTATTTTTCTCATTTATATTTCATTATGAACGTTTTGGTTCTCCACACTGCTAAAGCCTTTTTCCCCTTTTAAAACTTGATTATAAAGCACTGCAAGAAAAAACAAACAAAACAATAAATCACACTCCATTTCCTCCATGTACCACAGTGGAAACTGAGGTTAACTGGCTCACTCAAGACCATTTCCGTTTGCATACTGCCATTTAGCATGAATATGCAGAGCATTTAAGGGTTTTATTAGAAAAAGTCCCTTTAAAGCAGTTCAGGCCATGCAAGCCAGAACTCGATGACCGCACGTCCCCAATGACCCAGTCCTCGATAACTCTGTTCAAATCTCCCTTCGCTGAGCTATATCAAAGCCCACTGTCATCCTGAAACAACAGACAGAATCAGCCCATCTAAAGTAATGTGCCACACCATCAGGTTTTAACCCAAGCTAACAGCCAGACATTCATGTCGGCTTTGTGCTATATGGATGAAGGTGAAGACTCTGGGTCGCAGTTTGAATCTACTGTACAGCATCTACAGAAGCAAACCTTTGTATTAAAAGGATGAACTGCAATAAATTATGATAAATAAAATATGAAGAAGAGGAATCCAATACTTGGATGACTTTTGTGGATGCACAGTAAAACAAATCATGCACACATTTATTATTTTACAAATTCTAATTTGTCTCTGGTCATTCATTTAAAAATATTTTTGATACATTTTTAATACACTTTAAATCGTATAGAAATTCCAGTTCGGCATTTGGCATTTGAGTGATTTTGCTGCGGAGTGTGTGGTTTTTTTAGGTTTATTACTCGTCAGATTGTACAAATGTCACACCATCGAATCATATTTGTCGATCATACAGTATTTGTACTGTATGATGGGCAACATTGGTTAAAACCAGAGTAGTGAGACAAAAAAAGTTAACCAGTGTGCAAGATCAGTCACATTGTTATTTATTTAATTTGACATTTGAGAATTTTGATTATATTTTTAGTTTTGTAATGATGGCCAGAACAATTGGCAGTTATAGTGAAACGTTTGGACCAAATTGCATCCTCAGGTTGTGCATCCCAATTTGTTATTCATGACTTCCAATGAAAAACTTGCTCAGGAAAGACACTGTCTACCAGTTATCCAGCACCAAAAGATCACAAAAGGCTGGATTTTGTGCAATCATTGAAGATGCCTTGAAACCTTGAAAGTTTTTTTTCCTAGCCACTGTCACCCAAGTGAGTCAATTTGCTCACACGCTAATCGTAAACTTCTCTGGGTGTTGTTAATGGTTAATTTAAATGCTTAGAATTTATTACAAATACTTACAAATACTTACAAAGCCTTACAAATACTCATTATTATTATTATTATAATTATATGGTTAGCGTTTTCTTCTCTTTCTGTACAACACGGTTTGAATAAATGAACCAAATAAAATTATCACATAAAATTGTTTGTCTGACTTTCAGTTGGAATTATGTGGTCATGTCAAAATAAACATAAAAAGATATAGGATCTCGGAAATAAATCAGAACTTTTTTTATTCTAGCAAAAATTAAATGAAAATTAACTGGGTTTCTTTTGTAAATTCACGTGCAATCTAGAGCCAAAAAAACATTTTTTTTTACTTAAACAAAATGACAAAAAAATATATCTCCAATACCTCAATATAATTGGTGAGCCAGAAGAATTCTGGATCTGTGTTCTCCACTGTGAAAAGTACGTTCCCCCTGGGAATGATCTTCCCCTCTGGAACCGCTTTGATACGGATTGGAAGACGGCCATCATATTTCTAACAAGACAATTAAAAGGAAGAAGGCAAGTGGCAGTTATTTTCCGACATCCATCTCCAGAACAAAGCAAAAGAGTGTCAGTCACAACGTGGTGAGATACGTTTCTGCGGAGACGACAGTTAGACTCTCTGTACCTCCAAAACCTTACTCCAACCTTCTTCATCGAACACAGTCTGTCTAAAGTGCATCTGATAGAAGACTTTAGCCTCCTGGATCTTCTCCTCAGTGATGACTGGACCTAACAAATATTCAAGTGAGAAATTGCTAAATACAGTAAAAATAAAAACAGCTTTGAAATGAGTCACTTTGAAAAAAATAACACAACAGAATCTTTCTCAAACATTTTAACAATTTAGTTTTGTTATGGACATTAAACAGCGTAAATGACAAACTGTGAATATGAAAGGAAGTTTTAAATTCAGCTAATTGTGATTAAGATTAATATCAATCTCAAAAGCAGCCAAACACGGCCAATTAAAGTTATTGATACAGTTGGTCATGCACCACATAACAAAATCAAACACTAAATCACTAAACATGCGTATGTTCTAAACCCTAAGCTTAAGCAGAATTTGCTTGAGGCATGTTTGCCAAGTGATATTTTTAATTTTTTATTAGGAAGAAATTACCCGTCTACAAAATTCTTTCAACAGGTTTCCCACAAGTGTGTGACCGTTCAAAACAACATTCTCTGCATGCTAATACAAGCACAAACAATAAAAAGACAACGACATGTAAACATGTTTACTACCTGCTAGGTATTTCCTTAGTAGATACTGGAGGCCAAAAAACACCACCTCTCCAAACTGAGCCCCTTTTTTGCGCCGGCATTCGAAATAGGAATATACTTTATTGACATTAGGTGGGTATTGCTTGTAGTGGGTTATCTGAAAAAGTAGAGATAAAGAACCAGTTTATAAGATCAAACAAGCTGAAAAAAACCAAGACAACAATGAGGACTTAATGAAATTACAGTTTGTTTATATAAACAGAATGGATAATCCTTTCTTGTGCTTGTTTAGCATTCTTGTTTAGCATTAGCAACAACTATTGGTGACATCGTTCACATTGTACGCAACGCAACAAAGTAGACATAATGTAAACAAAAATTAAAAAAATTAACTGTCATTTGGCATTGTTTCCTGATTAGTGAGAACAGTCCAAGCCAAAACAAAACAAAAAAACAAAGTATCTATCAGGTTTCAAGAGTCAAATGCATTAGCATACAATGACCAGCCATCTTTTGCATCCCAAAAAGATCGTCCAGTTCAATGAAACCAGGGGAAACCTGTTCCAGAAAAATGGAAGTTGGGTTTTATCTCTTGAAGAATGTCAAAAATGTAAATGAACAAAAAAGATTTAGCTTCTCCATATGCCTATAAGTTTATGCTTATAAGTTTCAGTAAGTTTTAAAAAAATTACGGGATCGGAAAACTGAAAAAATAAAAAAGTAAATTTAAAGACACCGAAACACTAGTTAGTTTTTTGTTCACACTTCATGAAAATTTCATGAAATGTATGAACTTTTGCTATATATTTACAAACAGATTTTCAAGGATTATCAAGGGTCAAAGACTAGTGTGAAACAAACACCATTACACAATCTAGAACCGCCCCAAATGGACATTTAGCCACATTTAAGAGGTCTTGTAGGATCTTTAATCAAAATATATATTTTTGTTCATTACACATGATAATATAAGCACAAAACTAATTTCCAAATGCCTTTTTGTTCAGCCATCTTATACAATACTTTTTGCATTTGTGTGGCGCTCAATATCTATCGCTACACAAAACACTTCTAAACAGAAAGGTTAAGATTTAGATCTTCCAGAAAATTCCCTCAAAATGTAATAGAAAAGGAAAGTAAATTGTTTGGTTTCGATTGCTGGATTGTAGCTGGCGTGACGTCACAGTTGTGGCCTTGGCGTAGATAAAGCTGCACGAGGTCACGCTCATCGCTAAAACCCCGCCCCCTATCTTTGGTGTTCATTGAGTGGGGCATTTAAAACGAACCTTATCCAAATCGACGTTCCTGAAGTGAATCTCACAAATCCCAAATAGCGATTATGTTTCTATTGTACACCTGCATTGCCAATCAAAACATGCTTATCTAAACAGCACCATATGGGTACGAAATACTGATATTAACCCCTCGAAGATGCCACGGATATGAAACGACCACGAGCGTAATGAATCAACGCTCTTACCCGTTTGCTTTTTTGTTTGATGAAGAAAGGTCACACATACCTTATAAGAGTCCGTAGCCAGTATAATATTGAAATCCTGAGCTGCCATAATCGAAGACAGAGTAAAGACAAAACAGTGCCGTTTCACTCCGCTTTGTATTTAATCCAATCTGAGTGACACTAAAATTAATATTCTCTTTAACAACACCTTTCGAGTAAGCCAGCTGAGAATGTGATGAAACGCAACCCTCCTAATATCTTGTGTATGTGAGACCGCGCACGGATAGGTCGCATCGTCCAGTATCCGACACAACGGGGTGGAAAGGGGGCGGAGTTAGGCATACGTATGAATTGTACGCCGGCCACGTTCAGTGACGCAAAGTGGGCGGAGTCACGCGGTTAGAGATCTGTCGCGCTGCCTGTTGCTTTCCAGGGCCAAAGTTTCGTTTTCCTCTAAAAAGTGTTGCACAGCCCTGATGTTCTGAGAAGTAATTTCAGGGATCAGGTTTACTTTCGCTCCCACGCTCCCATTATCTTGCTAGATATACAGCAGTTAGTATTTATCGTATAGGCTAGTTTTGAAGGCAATGTGCGCTAGCTTCTCTGGTGTTTATTTATTTTATAAAAGCTTTATTTTCGAAAATGTACCTGCCACGACTTTATCATTGAATACCGAGATTTAGAAATCGTTATGTGTGGAAATACAGATCTCTCAAATGCGAGTAAGCAACAGCAGACATTTCCAATGAGGATTGCACTGAAAGTGTACAATAACTCGTTTAACAACGTGTGCACACTTTTAATAATACTACTACTAATAATAAAGATAAGAATCACACGTTATTATTATGATGATTATTATTGTAGTTATACTAATATAACAATGATTTATTTTTATGGTATGTATAAGCTGTAAATATTTTTTTCAGTTATTAAGTGAACATTTATTTAATTGGGGACAACATATCTAAACCCAAGTACTTGTGTAAATGGACTGCGTTGCTTTACGTAAGTATTTTATGTATGTATGTGTACCGGGTATAAAAAAAATATAAGCAACTTTTACTCTCTACTTAACTACATTTTGGATTGAGTAAATGCACTCTTTACTCCACTACAATGAAATGGAACTTACCGTTTACCATCAACATTGTGATTGTGTGCGACAAATTGCCATCTTCTACCAGTTTGGCGGACCGTGCAAGGTCTGAAGGTACTGAGTGCTATTTATAAGCTACATCATGTGAACTTGATCTATAGTGGCTACACATTTTACACATTTGAGTTTGACTGCGACAGACTTCTTTTTTTTTTAATTCTTTTTGAATCTTTTTTTATTCTGCCATTTTGAAACATTGTTGTTAAATTTCATTTCTATATTAGGAAAGAAAACCTCGTAAAGTTTCTTGTTTTTCAAATGTCTTAGTGTTTTTGGAGCCTAAGTTCAATACGAGTAAAATACTCACGTTTTTTTAATTGTATACTTTTACTCCAGTCTATGCTTTTACTACACAGCTTTTACTCCAGTCTTCTTGGAATTGGTAACTTGTATGTAAATTGTGATACTTGTAGTTGAGTAGGAGTAATTTGTACAGCAAAGTATCAGTACCTTTAAGTATGGATTTCAAGTAAGCTTTACACATAAATAAAAAACAAGACACTAGATAATTAAACCAGAGACTATCGCGCGAGTACTATAGTAAAAATAATGAATGTGTACGTACGCGTGTGTTTTTGTCGATAACTTTGCAAGCCAGTCTTGCCTAGTCTAATACACGTTATTACGTTAAATGACAAAGCACACCTCTGTATCCGTTTACGGTTGCTATATCTGCTCTTACCGAGTGAAATGTGTTGTGTTGAACACCAGCGCTACAGCGATAGTGGCTGTCACGGAAACCACGTCAATGACCCCCTCCCCCTCCCCCACCCAGCTTCAGTTCAGAACCACGGCCAGCTCTGAGTGAGTGAGTGAGTGAGCGCGCGCGCTGCTCTTATTGTCAGTACAATCTCGGCACTGTTCTGCGCGAAACTGACAAACTGCTGGAGGAAACACGACCAACAGCAGCAGCGAACCCTCCATTCCCTTCCCGAGTTCTCTTCAGTTGTAAATGGGGAGTTAAAGGAGAGAGTCGCACCGAGCAACAATTGACATTTCGCTGTCTGTTGAAGCTGCGTTCCTTCTCGCGCGGAGGTAAGTGACACTTTTGATGTCGTTCGGGCTTTTCGCTGTCCCTCTGAAGTGAGTTTGTTTTGCTCCCAGATAACCCCAAACTTGGTACCAAATGTTGGACCCATCATCTAGCGAAGAGGAGGCGGATGAGATTGTGGAAGAAGAGCGCAAAGTGGTGGCGACGGCTGCGCCCAAGGCTGGTGGTCCTCGGGTTCCTCCAAGCAGGACGAACGAAAGCTCCGGTGGGCTGCAGCCAAACCGAAGCACAAATGCCCGTCCAACGAGCCCGAGTCCCTCCGTGGCGATCGAGAAGGAAAAAGATGACATGGAGAAGATGCAACGGGAGGAGGAAGAGAGGAAAAGGAGACTCCAGCTTTATGTCTTCGTGATGCGCTGTATTGCATATCCGTTTAATGCGAAACAGCCAACCGACATGGCGAGACGACAGCAAAAGGTAAGAGGGCAAAGTCGCATGCAACAGATTGCTGTCGAAACGCAGAATCAGCTATGAACTGGCTTCCGCCAAAGCAAGTGATTTGTCGCTCTAAAATAATGGAAACCGAAGCTAGTAGAAAGTAAATGTTCCTTTACATTTATAATATTTCATCACTAGCTGACAGTTGTGAGTAATGCAGCTCAAGTCTTCTCCAATGATAAAAAATTGACTTGAAAGTTGACCACCGGTCACTTCTTTTCACGGTTGATGGCTTTTTCAATCTGTTGTCAGACATTTTCAATCACTCGTGCCGTACCTTCAATCACACCCGTGTTATTATGGTGGCACACATCTGGAGTTTACAATAGCCCATACGTTGAGCATAAATGTATTTTCTGTATTTGTAAACCCAAGTTGCTCTTAGCTGGCAAAAATCTGATTAATGAGGCAAAATACTGGCCGAAAAGCTTCTTAGGGATAGGAATTTGGAGGCACTTTGCATGCAGATGGTCTAGGTGGGTTATTTCGCTTGATTACTGTCAGTTTACAGATGCGTGGACTCAGTAGTTGCGTTTTTTTGGCTGGATGATAACTGAATACGAAGAATAGCCAGTGGATATGAAGGAGATTAAGAGCACATTTTGGCTGCTGCAACATTGTGCAGATCTTACTCATTATTTTCCGAAGCTTTGATTGTCAAGAGTAAACATGTCCACTGTGTAAACAGCAATACCACCCGGTATTTCCTCAGACCCTTTGAGAAATATCTTCAAGTTTGTTTTGCGAAATGATGCAATCCATTTTTAAACCAAGCATATGTCTTCATCTGCTTTAGTTAAAGCAATATTAGCTGATTTTTCCTACTGTGCAAATGTTTTACAAATTGTTGCATTTTTCTAAAAAAAAAGTGACAGAAGCCAGGCATCATTGATTTGATATAGATGCAGTATTGCATTGTTTAGATCACAAAGCTGTTTTTTATGTCAAGATCTTGAATATGTGTGAGTATTCATCATATTTCAAGTTGTTTATTTTATATGGCTCCTTTGCTAATTATTTATTCAGTAAAATATTAAAACGCTATTGCGATGAATAAAGTCTAGTTTAGTTGGGTATCCAGGGGCTTGTTCGCTTATTGTCTGTGGAGACGCATCCCTGGTATAATAGGTTTCTGTGAAAGTTATTCTGTAGTAATGGTTGTGTCCTTACTGATAAGACTCCTGTGAGACAAAACAGTCGGCCCTGCATGATTTTGTTGAAAATTTGCATTTTGTTTAGTTCTGTACTGTATTCTCTCTCGCTAGTGATCTATTTTCAGAGCGGAACAGCGGTGTGCACATTTACAAACTCTATTCAGCATTTGTCACGAGAGTTGGTGATTTGAATATAAAGTGCCTTTAGTCAAATAGTTTTTTTCCTGATGGGTTTCCTTTAATATGTGATTTGTGGAGCTAATATCTATACTTTGTGGTATTATTACAATCTCGACTCTTGAGAGTACTGATTTGGAATGCTCAAATGTGCGGACGATGATGATTAATTTTTCTGACGTTTAAAACTTAGTGTGTTTAGCCAACAGCCCAGTGTATGCCACCTATAGACCTAGAGTTGCTGGGATTGGCTCTGAATTCCTGTGACCCAGAAATGTAAAAGTGGTTCAGAAAAATGACAAATGATTACATAATTTAGTGTAGTTTCAAAGCAGTGTAAATTCATAAACTTCACAAAATCCGATATTTTCTGTCTGTCTCGCAAACGGTGTTAGTGTTGAAGTCCAAATGAAATTAGTGTGTTTATCCCTGTTTGCGATTTAATTAGGGTGCTGTGACTTGATATTTCATGGGGTTCTTGAATGATATGCATGTTGATTTCTGCTAATTGATACCGGGGATAATAGTAGCAGTAGATGTAGAAGGATCGTGTCACTTAATAGCAGGAGGGTTTCTTCATGTAGTCATCATTGGTGGTCACAATCTACACGCGTCACCTGCGAAAGCATCGGTCGGGAGTGGTGAGTCACGCTGACTAACTTATTAAACCAAGGTACATTCACATTTATGCATATAGCAGATGTTTTAATCCAAAATGACATTGCATTTTAATCCAAACTGTGGAATTGAACTCCATGCTTTCCAAGGAAATTGAACTCTAGATCTTTAGTGCTTCTGAACCCAGTGAGCTCCAAAAAAGCTGTTTTAAATTGGATTTTTAAAAAGATACTTATTTTTTATTTTTCTATGTATAAATCTCAAACTCCGATGTGGAAAAAAACTTACGTGTCCTCAGATGATCCTCAGACACGGCATGAGCAGCCTGGAGTAATCTGATGCCTTTAAAGGAATGTTGATTGAGTTAATGTATGACATCATTTATAACATTCAGTTTAGTGGGAGAATAATAGCCCTGGAAACTTTACAGAAGCCTTTTTGGAAAGATGTAAAAGAGCCTGTCTATTTCATGGATGCCTTCTTTAGTTGAGACAGTTACATGCTTTAAATTACAGATCTTATTTTCACGATGTCATGGATGTTGCGTTAATTACAGCCCTCTTTCCAAACGATGACAGTATCGCTTTCCCTATTAGAATCTGGCATTGGTGCACACTGCAGAGGCTACCTATTTTATAGAATTCAATTGTATTCCAATAGTATTTCTTCTCAATTGCATTTCTTCCCTGGTCTCTCACTGAGCTAAGAGGTGATTCCGAACGCATGTCTTGTGCTTGGGAGGGTAAGAATCTGAAAGGCCATTGTGTCGGAGGCAAGACATAACCCAGATAAGAGCTCTCTGTCTTCTAATGTTTGGCCGAGGTGCCTTGAACAGCTAATGCGTAGGAAAGACAGTAAAGAAATGGCCTTAAAAGCTTCACTGGCTGAAAAGACCTGATCCGAGGTCAGCTGGCTTTTATTGTGGCATCCAAAGATTACAGTTGTGCCAGTTGTGATGGATTTAGGATCTGGCTGATCTCAGGTCAGCTGAAAGAGCTCTAAGCGCATAAATGAAGCGGCTATTGAAAACCAATATTCAAGTGTTCTCAGGTTGAAAAAGATTTGAACTGAAGGTTTATAGGAGTGGATTCTTATGGTGGTTGTGAATTGGACACCTTTAGGAATTGGTTGTCAAGTGGTTGCTAAAATATTCTTGTTGATGCATGTGCTTGTTTATTTCGTTTAAATGTATTTTGTAGGCATACAGTGGAAGATGTAGAATATTAAGAAGGCCCTGCATTACTCAAGACCTGGCTAATATTTGCAACCTTGAAGTAGCGTTAATAGGCAAACCACACACATTTGGTTGTATATTACTTGTGTAGGAATAGGAGTTTCCGAGGCTGTCCATGAATAAGGCAGAGTGAAGGCAGTGGGAGGATGACCCCTTCATGTGCTCTTTGTGGGTTGTTTGTAATCTGGGATTACATATCCATTTGGCTTCTCTGATCTGTTACATAACAGCCTCTATATGCACAATAGTTTAAAGAAGCTATACACATACATTTTCTTACAGTCACTCAAGCAGTTTGTCTAGGGTTTTGGCTGAGAGATTAAGGTGAGATGGAAATAAAAGGGAAACTGCATTGTTATTAGGAAACATGTAGAAAGAAAATTCTGATGATGTATTTTATGCACCAAAGAAGATGGGATTAAATAATCCACGCATCGATTTTCTGAAACACTTTTCCATTTCTGGGTCATGAGAAGCTGTAGCCAATCCCAGCAACTCTTGACTTGATGCAGAGATACACACTCTCGTTTGGTGGCCAACCAATCACGGTGCTAGACACACAGACACACATTCACACTCGCACTTAGAGAATGTTATGCCTCGCATGGGCGTAACAGGGAAATTGGACCCTTGGAGGAAACCACACAAGGAGAAAAAGCAACCCAAACGGGTCTTGAACCCAGGTCTTGCACAGCTCTACCCACTAAGTCACCATGACATAATTTGACCAAACATTAATAATAAAAAGATGCAGCAATAAAAATCATAGTAGTACTACATAATATTATTTATTATGATGATAAGAAAAATTCTAGCAAATATAACAATTACAATTCAATAATTGTTGCAATGCAGCAATTAATAACAACCACCCAGTAGATTGTAATGTCATCAATTACAACACTACAACAATTACAGCAAGTACAAATAATAGAAAAATGCTCATAAAAGTGGACAATTTTATTGTTTTTTACATAGTTTTTTATATATATATATATTGTTTTGACATAGTACACATGAAACATGTATTCAAATGATGATTTTTGAAAAACTTACCGGTGCTTTGAAAAAAAAATCTAAACTGTAATGTAAATAAAATGTCACCATCTCAATAAATAAAGATGCATTCCTCCGAAATAAAGCAGCCGTTGTGAGAGTCAAAGACGTGCAAGAAGCAGAGGAGCTATCACAGAATACAGAAACTCAAAAGCAGATTTAAACATCTTGAAATCGCAGGGAAAAAGGCAAGAGAGACAGACATGCTGGCAGAACTCAAGGGACATGAAAGCACTGTCTCTCTACCACGAGCTCACTGATCACTAATGGGAATCTGTTCTCCGAGAGAAACCTCAGCCTGCCATTCCCACGCAATAAACACGAGCCCACTGGGCACCTGGGGAACGCGACACTCACGAACATGCGCACACACTTACACATTCCACCGAGAAGTCAAAAGGATGAGCTAACAATGACGGGCAGTCTTATACAGGACCACGGAAGCGTGAATAAACCACTGTACACACAAATGTAGACGCTCCAGTACGTTTAATACTACACTGTGGAAGTGATGTCACTGTCAGTGTGAGTATACAGAGTTGAAATAAAAAAAAAAAAAAAACATTGGCCAACATAATTTCTGTAATTTCTCACGTAAAGCATGAATAAAGCGCTGGGTGTGCGTCAGGGAACTCGCTGTCTTTTAAACCTCATCCCTCAAACCAGTTTGTCATGTCTTCTCTAGAAAGTGCCACCCGGTTTCTATAATCCAATAATTTCCTGACAGATTTGAAATGGTCTAATGATGCTTGCGTCAATAGCGGCGAAAATGGCTGGTGGCAGTGGGTGGTTGTCGCTTTTAAATAGTCCAGAATCGTTGTGTGTTACTGAATTTAGCAATGCGACCCAACCGAATTGTCCAAGAGTTGTCCTTTACGTTATCCCTGCTGTTTCTCTCACTAGTAAACAGAGAAAAAAAAATAGCCACAGACACGGGATGTTGACTTTCTCGGCCAACAAAACCAAATGCAATGCTCCATTGAGCGTGAAAGGGAACAGAGACTCTGGCCTGTGAAAAAATGGCGTTTCGTGTGGAGCATAAGCTCGAAGCTCCTGCTGATTTGATGGACTTTTCTAATGCTTGTTGCACCACATGGAGAACATTATTTTATCCGTATAATGTCTTATATAGCATGTTGGGGCTTGTTTAGGTATGGCTGAAGGCTAGCTTTGATGAAGTCAATGGGACTCGATATTAACCGCTTTTTTACGTCCCCTCACTGTGGACTTTTCTACTCAGCTGTTCAATCATTTAAGCCTCCCATCCCCCATACACACCCACCCCCAACACTGGATGCTAGTAAGAGTAAGTGGATTGATATGACTAGGGCCTGGCTAACGTTATCTAGCTCACTAGCGCATGTGTGTGTATGTGTGTGTGTGTGTGTGTGTGTGTGTGTTTGCTGTCTGTGAGCATGTGTGTGTGTGCTCCCGTGTTGGTAAATTACTACCCATGGATTCAGACGACAAGGGTCTGCGTTTGTCAGTTTCTATAGTAACCAGCAACAGGCAGGTGTGAGGTAGATCTGAGGTTGAATGTGTGTGTAGCCTGAAACAGTTTTACTGTTAGAATGTAAGGACCACCGGGGCTCGATTTAGGTTAAGCGATTCAGAGTTCAGAAGACAACAGAAGATCGACCAAAGTGGGAGGAAAGGAGGAGATCAGATGAGGAGTAACCGTGTGAATGTCATCATGTGTGACGTGTTTTATGGTGGTCTCTGCTTCGGCGGCTTGTGTCAGCTACAGTAAAACACACTTAACACTTACACTTGATAAGAGAGGTCTTTTTACAAGGAAATTAGTTGTTTCTTTAGACCTATGCGGGACAAGAGCTAACAGAATTGATACAGTTTTTTGAACTCAAATCAAATTAAGATTTTGGAATTTGTGCAAATGCGGATTATTCACCGACCATTTATAATTTCTTCAGAACCTTTTTTTTACCTTGTGTAAAATAAAAAATGCAAACCCATTTCGGTTTATAATGCATCGTTTGGTGATCTTTATCTGTAAATATGATACATTGCGATGCATTTAGTTTTTTTTCTCTTTGTCTTATATTCCAAATAAATAATCCATTATATTTCATTATAAAACTACATTTTGTTTTATTTTCGTACTGTATTTTTGTACTGTTAACATGCGTGTCCTGTTCTGTGATTGGCCTCTACTCCAGAGTTGCTGTCATTGGTTCCAGCTCCTTGTGACCCAGAAATGAAGTGACAATAAATGAAAATAAATTCTATATTGCTGTGTTCGACACTTTTTTTTAATTTGAATTCTTACAATACAGTGCATTTCATTATACATTATATTTGTGCCATAGAGCTGGTATTTTCAGATTGAATTTAATTGAACTGAAATTGATTTAAAAAAACCCTTATTAGCCTCCCAACAGACAAATTCCATCTTGGATATTGAGTTTGATTGATCATCAGCATCAACTGTTATAAGAAGTGATGAAGTTGTCCTGGTAGACATCTTTCCAGATGAGTAACGTGACTGGCACTGCCACAGTGACGTAGAAGGCAGATTGGCATGGGAGTGATGGGAGAATACACTCTAATTGCTCCCCATCATTGAACTATCCACTCTTAATCATTGGCGCCGTTACCATGGGAGTAATAGAGCTAATGCAGCAGTCTCTCGTAGTGATGAGGTCATACAGCTTGATACCTAAAAGGGGGATAATGGGGTAAAGGGTGTGTTCATGTGTACTCAGTGACCATGGTAACAAGAACACCTGGGATTTTAAAAGGATTGTCCAGCGCATACCCCAAACACACACACACACACACACACACACACACACACACACACACACACACACACATCTGAAATCAGAGACCATATGGTTTGAGACCTCAGAGGTGGGCACTAAAACATCAAAGGCTCATTGCTGTTTTCCAGTCAGGTGTAACAAACAAAGGAAAATTAACTGAATTCAGCAGCTCATTGAGGTAAATCAATCATGAAACTAAAGGTGAATTATGTCTGGACTGATTTTCTGGTTAACAACACGTCGTTTTATTTCACTACACAGTTTAGGGCCGTTGTAAGAGAGATCTGACTGACTTCGTTCACATTCCTCGATTGTTGTTTGCCAGTAGATGCTGAACTGTATTTGTTTTTACGCACAAAATACTTAAGAAGAGGAGGAATATTTTAAGCCAGCCAGATACCCTAAACCGTCTTTAATACTGACACACAGAACTAGGATTAGAGAGTAGTTTAAAAGATTAGAGAGTAACAATAACCAACCAAGATGCACACAAGAATTGCAGGAAACTATTACAGCAACCATTCTATCCAATTTTTTTGCAATTCCATCACTGGAAGTAAAAAGACGCATTTTTTGAAATTCTGCTAAATTTGTCAATCAACTATAAAAATACATTTAAGGCGTAAAATGATAATACTCTGATCAAATTATGGTTATAAATAACACCGCCTGACTTGAAAACCAATTGAAACACAATTTTGAGCACAATGCTGAGATCTGTAGTGTATGTATCTGACCAGAGAGTGTAATGTGACGAAAATCACTTAAATGTTAATTATTTTTTGCTTTTATAACAAGGGAATAATTTACAACATAATGTAAAGTTATTATATATGCAAAGTACCTTACCTGCATGATTTCTTCTGTTAAATGCATTTATTAATGATTTTGACGTCTCTTTACAGGCAGGAAAGATTATAGAGTTAAATGTATAATTATATTTGTTCTTTGGTCTGCTTTCCTTCTCAGTAATTTGCGTGGAGACTGTGAGCGATGCATGGAAGAGCTCAGTGCTGTAAAGATCCATTCCAGTTAGGCAGAAAAATCATGTAAACAAGAAAACGAGGCATAACGGTTTAAAAAAGTGCTGCATCCAATTTCAAACACAAAACAGTTTGACGGAATATAATGAGCAGAACTCATTAGCGGTGTCTGTGCACTGGCGGTGCCACCATGCTGCTAGCTGTAATCTAGTGTCTTTTTTTCATATTTGACATCCAAATTGGGCCTTTCCGGGTAGAATGGGTTTGAGACGGGCCATTTCTGAAGGCTTTATGTCGCCTTTTAGCTGAAATGTGATCTGTTGCTGTAGTTTGAATTTGGCAAGAGCAAAAACCTGATGATGCTGTCGTGAGTGGGCTCTGGGTTTTTTTTCGTTCTGCACATCATTGTACAGACTGTAATTACAGAGTGATTACTCTAATTACAACCCAAAATGTTTTAAAAAACGAGGGAAAAACTTTTTCAAACCCCTGCGAATGAACGAAACACTGAGTAATTCTTCTCTGCAAATGGCAACGCTTCCTTGTCCAATTTTTCCTCCAGTGGAGAAAGAAGCTGCTAGCAGATGTGGATAACATCTGTACTTCACTCTAACAAGTCACATAAAGTGTTCTTTCATTTTTTTCTGTTATGTTCTGATTATTTTCTTCTTTTTTTTCAGATCAGCAAGCAACACCTACAAACAGTGAAGGATCGTTTCCAGGCCTTTCTTAATGGGGAAACTCAGATCGTAGCAGATGAAGCTTTCATCAATGCCGTTCAAAGCTATTATGAGGTGAAGTGCATTTAAAAATCAGAATTAAACCAAATTACATAATCAGAATCACACAAAATATGAATCAATTCATCTCCAGTCTTGTGCACTTCATTTTACAATATGTTTTAGTTTATTAAAAGAAGACAAAGCAAGACTGCAATGAGATAACAGGCAATCTAGTAAATTTGGGCTGAGCAAATGTGGGCTTTTATTAAAGAGAATTTTTTTTTAAATATAAATTGGAAACATATGAAGGAAATGATCAGCTTATAAGTTAGTGTATGCTTAAAATGTTGTATGTGACTGAAATAAATACTGATTGTGTGATCTTGGTATTTGAAGATTTTTGCATCAAAATGGTGCAGAAGTATTCATTTGCATTTAAATTAAACAGTATAGGGTTTTAGTCATCCAAAGGGTCTTTTTTTAGATAATGTTTATCGAATATGTTTAATTATATGTTTTCCATTTTATTTATTCTCATAATGCACATGTTTTTAAATTATTGAACTTATGCAATGAAAGTCATACAGGTTATTATCACACAATATCAATGCAATCAAGGATGTGCCGTAAACTCACCTGGGCGTTTCCTGAAACTTTTGAGGACATCCAAAGCCATTATTTGTTTTTCTCATTAATTTAATGCACTTTTAAGGGGATTGGTTCGGGATATTAAGCTGTTTGCTTTATGCTGATTAGATTAATTGAGTAATCCATGTCTGAACATTAAATACACGTGCAACAGTTTCAGAATAGGCCCAGTAAAGGACTTTGTGTTAAGTAATCTCAAAGTGGCAGCTTCAAAATATTGATAATATTTAAGATGACCTCAAAAGGAGAATTGAGAATAAATAACCTAAATACCAGGTGACGCTCAAGTATTGGGAGGAAAAGGAGATTGGACTGAGCGTTAATTTAATGAGGTGAACAATGAGCAAAATGCCTTTGTATCCAGTCACAGCTAAATCCAGCTTTTTCAATTCAATTAAACCCCGATTCTCTTATTGAATTTGTGCTGGTTGTTCCCTGGCTGTCAACTCATCTCTTTGCTTTTCCAGGCTTTCTAAGGGAATTGCATCCACTGGCGAAAGAGTTGGAACAAAGATTTAAAAGAAACGAGTCGTGTGTATGAAAGTGTATGTAAAGTAAAATCAATAATGAATCAGCCTGCAGATTGTCGGCCAGACGTTGGAAAGACCGGTTATTTCACTCCAATTTAGTCTTTTTTCTTTAGTCATGAATCTTACTGTATATGACACAGGAAAAATCTGGTCTAATTGGTTTTTCAAGTACATCTCAGACATTTAACAAGGGAGCAGAAGTTAATATGTTTTGAAAGCAATATGTTTAAAAAAAATTTGGTTTACTATATATATATATATATATATATATATATATATATATATATATATATATATATATATATATAATCGCAGAGACAATATTGTCACAGAGGAACAACAAATGGGATTTTAATTAATCTGAATTATTTACACACTCTTTTTGTGAAATTTCTCCTTTAAATTATTGTGTCACATTTTTATTTATTAATTTTTTTAAGAAGAATTGTGCACAATTGGTATGGAACTTTACTGTAACTGTACATTTATGGCTCATCACAGGTGTTCCTTAAAAGCGACCGTGTGTCCCGCATGGTCCAAAGTGGAGGTTGCTCAGCCAGCGACTCTCGTGAGGTCTTCAAGAAGCACATCGAGAAGCGTGTCCGCAGCCTGCCGGAGATCGACGGCCTAAGCAAGGAGACAGTCCTCAGCTCATGGATTGCCAAGTTTGACACTATCTACAGAGGTGAAGAAGACCCTCGCAAGCACCAGCAGAGGATGACGGCCAGCGCAGCCTCGGAGCTCATTCTCAGCAAGGACCAGCTCTACGAGATGTTCCAACAGATTCTTGGCATTAAGAAGTTTGAGCACCAGCTGCTGTACAATGCCTGTCAGGTAAGCTGGGCAGGTTTGGTCTCGAAAACACGTCTTTTAATCGTTTTTTTCTTTGATAGATTTGGAAAAGTTACAAGCAATTTTCACATATTGGCTATAGAAAACAGCTTTTTTTTTTTCATCAAACTGTGCTTAGATCTGCTCAAGCATCTGTTAGAATCTGTTAAGCATTGTGGAAGTTGTAGTTGGAATTTGGAACTGCCACCCAAGTGTTGCAGGTTCGAATTCCGGTCTGGTGTGTTTCACGACTGAGTGTTTTTGAACAAGACACTGACACCTAGCACCATGGCTGCCCACTGCTTCAAGTAAGATCTACGCTGTGGTTGTAGAAGAAGGGGCAGTCTTTTGTTCCTAATGATGGATTTTTCATGTTTCTACGGAATTTCTTGGGGCTATGAGATTTTTTTCCAATATCTCATTGGACGTTCTCACTTTCGAAACATGTGATGATGGGTATTGGGTAAAACTGGAGAATTGCCTGTGTGAATGGAACTGTTGTTGCCTGGGTGATATTGTGTGGTCAAATAGAAATGTTAGTAATAAGTGCAGGAAATGTCATGATTGAATGAATACGGAGTTATGGATTGTGTGTGGGAAGAAAAGAATTTCAGATACTATAAAATCAAAATAACTCACTATTTTAGCTGGCAAAGTTAAACAAGTTTTTTTAAGTGTGGGGAAAAAAAGATCTTAAATGAAATTCACAGTATTGATTTTTGACGCATCTCTACATGCCTCCACGTGTGTGTCTGTTCGGAAATGTGTACATTTTTGTTATTATGCGAAACTATTATTTGTTTTAAAAAAAACAAATAAAGTATTAAATTATATTATAATTAAATTCAGTTCACATTAATCTGCAGAGTTTAAATTTTAATAATAAAATGTATTACAATAATAATAATAATAATAATAATAATAATAATAATAATAATAATAATAATAAAGAATAATAAGGTATTTAAATAAAACTTATTAATATAACTAATTAGTAAAATTAAATGTGATATTTTATTAAATGCAGTAGAATGTTATTAAAAAATAACACATATAATATCTAACTAAATATAATATAATTTGACCCAGCCCTGGATAAGCAGAAGATGATGATTGCATTCATATTATGTATTATTATTGTAATAACTTATTACTGTTAATAATACAATTTTTGTTTCTAACAAAAATTAAAATAACAAAAAGCTATTTTATACAATATTATACATCGTTTTGCATAAAAAAAATAGCTGCTAAATTTATAAACGTGTATTTAATGCACAAAAGTGATATTTTTCAATGGTGTTTCAATGGACTGGGATAAGGAAGAGTTTGGCCTAAAAATGTAGAACATCATTTCATTCTGCATGGACTTGGCTTGCCGTGGGTGGAAAAACGGAGCAAAGGAGGTGTCGGTGTGGGAGTCGCTTATTTATCGGAACGCCACTGTTTGTTCAGACCGGAGCCAAAAATGCCGTCTTGACCGTGTGCCATTTCGATTACATTTCCATTAGCCTCATAAATCCTACTTTGTGTGTAGGGATGCTAATAAAGTAGTAACCATAGGAACGTTGAACACACTAGTTTGGTGTTACCTCAAATCAAACCCAACAGCAGCTCAGCTCACTGGCCACTAAACATGGCAGACTCTGTTTCTTTAGCTTCACCTTTCTGTCATTCCTACTTGTTTATGCGCGGTACTTAAGTCTTTGGTTATTGTCACAGCAGGGCATCAGTTCTGTTTTTTCCTCCAGGACATGGAAGCCTGTTTGTGCTGTTAATATAACTCTGGTTGATGGGCAGAGTCCTTGCTAAACTGCGTTACGTGTGTCTGTGTTCCACAGCGTTGTGTTTCCGCACGATGGCTGTCTCCTGGGTAGGGGGAGTTTAATCCAGTATATCGACTATTTCCTCAGGGCAATTCAAGATACCGGTTGTGGATGGCATGTGACTGACAGGCAATTAAAATAGAGATGAAAAACACTGGAGCACAAAGTCGCCCCATCACTGACAAACCAGCCTCTCCGATCATTTTGGCAATAGAGATTTTAGAAAACGTGCACTGCTAATTATGACCATTCTAATTGTTAATCTACTGTGATTTTTATTTAACAATAATGTGTTACAAAGTTTACTGCTAAACAAATTGCTTATTACAATTTAATTTAAAATGACTGCACAATTATAGTTTTATGACCTTTCTTCTTTATTTGTTGTATTTTGAGGGTTCGTATTTCATTGTGAGATTTTAGTACAAACTGTTTTTATTTTAACATATTTGTAAACGAAAATATGAAATTTACATTCAGTATGTTAGATTGATTTTATTTTTGTTCAATTTGAACAAGTTGTAAATTGAATCAGGTCAAGACGTTGCCTTTAAATGAGTCATTTTTGGAGAAAGCAAAATAAGTCATGTAAGTCATTTGAATATTACAAAAATGGGAATCATTCAAATATTTCCAAATATTGTTCATCATAACTTTTCTTACCAAGTTTTTCTTAAAATATCTTTTCCGAGAAACGCAAATATCTTGAACTGAGAATGTTTCCTAACAAAAACTGACTTGATATCAGGTCGAACACGTTTCATGTTTCGTTGCGCACGGCTTTTATACTCTTACTCGGGAATTAAGCGCCTAAATAGATCTCTTGATTAGATTGACATACTCCTGAAAGCATCGCGGCGGACACAACAAAGCAGAATATCCGTAGCTGTACGTTGGTCTCAGGATCAAACCCATTAGTGGTGTCCCCTGTTGTGGAGGCGGAGGCTGAATGATGTATCCTCCTCACAGATCACAGCGGGCGCTTTCATCCGTGTCAGGGCTGACCCGAGTCCCACACTGACGCCACACTGGGCCGAGCTGTGACTTACAGTCTTTATGGCAGTGATGCATATTGATTTGCCGACGCGCTTATGAATTTATGCAATTATGATTAGAACTGTACCAAATTGGATTTCATCAGTTGTTCAGGACATGTACCTTGTTGTAGGCGTTTTTTTTCGTGACTCTGTTGAATGAGATTTGTCTTCCCGGCCTCTCCGCTTTGGATAATAAAAGCCCTATCTGATATAATTGGCATGAATAGCTAATTAAAGAGGAGTAGCAAGGTGGCTTGACCGGACTTTGTGCTCGCTCTGATTGAAAGTGAATATAAATTAGAGATAAATCAGCCATTCTACAGGCTTCTTTCCTAAAGGTGTGCTTTATTACGTATGTGTTCGAGCTTTTTCAATCACATGATTGAAAATTGGCAGTTGTGGTTCAGCGATATGGCGTTGGACTGCAGGTTCGAATCCCGGTCTGGTTGGTTCTACAACTGAAAGTTAAATGCAGAGCATAATTTTGATACTGCCCCTAGTGGCCATATTGGCAAACCTCAACAGTCACGACAGACATGACTCGGCCAGTGAAGACTTCTCTTCACACGTGGCTTTAAGGAGCCGCCTTTGGGAAGCCTCTGCAGCTGTTTCCCCTCATTCGCCCTCATCAAGCCTCATTGTGCTGTCTGCGTCCTCTGAAATGCAGATAACATGATGTGTTTTGAAAGCTTGGGAAATGAATGGCACGCATACATTTGTTTTGTTTGCCAAGGCTGCTTGTCCGTGTGATGTGTGTGATCTTTACAGACTGTTTGAGTTCTACACTATGGCTTCTGATCGCGTATCTCTATATGTCAATCTCACATACTCTGTCTCTACAGGAAGTTGTTGTGAATGGAAGCCACTGATGAAATTAATCAATCATTTAATCAACCAAACAACCAATCCGATGTTTGACATCTATCATTGACTCTATCCGTCATCCATCTGACTTTCCGTCTGTATATCTGACTGTCTGATTATCAGTTCGTCTCTGTTCACCCATCACTTTCAGTCTCTTTAGCTGCTTTTTGATCTCAAACGAGAATAAAACAAGCAACATAATACAAGGCTTTCATTATTTTTCTCAAAAACATCTGTAGCATTTCAAAAGCTATTTTGTTGTGTTTATCTGAAGCGTATTTGTGTTTTCTCAATCCACTGAAATTACAGCTTCAGAAAGATATTAAGATATTGTGATTTTTTTGCATAAGAGTATATAAGATCAATACAGTCTAAAGGAGTACGGTAATTGGTTTGCTCCGTTTACCTATACTTTTGATCTACCTATACATTATCATGTAATAACTAAATATAGATATGTTAAGTAAATATATTTTTCTTCTGCTTTTTAGTTTTTTTGCATGCTATACAAGTGGTAAAATATGTGTGTGACACGTAGCTGGCCTCATGAATGATTATGACATCATAGGAGAGTATAACTCTTTTAATAATTGAGCAAAGAACATTTGGGACTCCCATAGCTCATAAAGAGAAAGTATTTACCGATCTGGTTAAATACTCTGGCTGATTGTTCTGCAAGATCTTCTACTACAATCATTTGTTTCTATGTGTTGGGGTGATTCATTCCCTGTTTCTGCACAGAGAGTGAGTGAGTGAGTG
>CM051493.1:37002477-37070641 GCA_028031935.1 Paedocypris micromegethes
TGTGCGTGTGTGTGCATGCGTACGTGTGTGTGTGTGTGTGTGTGTGTGTAAATTTTGTCACGAAGCAACATAGAAACGTTGAACATTTCATTCTAGTTTATTTTATTCTACTAACAGTATGCCCATCTATGTAAATACCTAAATTTACACGCATGTAAATATAAATATCCTGTCTATTTGTTCACACCTTGTTTTCTTTTGTACTAATTTAAATGTTTATTAACCTTTCATAAGTTCGAAATCGGTTTGTGTGTATGTGTTTATTTAGCTTTATACTTTGAGTTTAAATTAAATGGCTGATTAGCTTAGACTTTTTTGCTCACCAGCCTAAAGTTATAAAATTATGTACAGTGAAGGTTATAATGGCCATCGCAATTAATCTTCTATTTAATGTCAAGGGAGGAAATTGGATCGTGATAACTGTTTCCGACTGTCGTGCGTGTCTTACAGTTGGATAATCCGGATGAACAGGCTGCGCAGATCAGGAGGGAACTAGATGGACGACTTCAGATGGCTGACCAGTTCACTAAAGTGAGACTTACATCGTATTATTGTAGATGTACAATCCATTCTTACTTCAAACTAGTGACGTCTGATTACCAATTCCTGATCCGATTTTAATATTCTCACTCATTCACACTCAAACACATTTTCACTCTCATAACCCCTTTAAGACTCCTTTAAGACTGAGGAACAATGATAGCACACTTTTGCTGTAAAGTTTTTTAATATATATGTATATATATATAAAAACAATAACTTTTCCCCACCTTAAAATGCATTATTTCCACACCGCAGAATTGCTAGCAGTTCAACATGAAAAACTGGATGGGTCTGATGGATGGGTCTGATTCAAAAACAGTCAGATCTGAGATCAGATTCTGCCACCAATGTCCAGTCATTCATAATGTTCTATATCAGACCTAATCCGATCGTGACACTCCTAGTTAAAATACATTGCACGTATCAAACATTGTAAGGCTGTCTTCAAATTGAACGTTCTCTCTTCTCCACACCCTGACAGGCTGGCAGATTCCCCAAGTTTGTGTCCAGAGACATGGAGGCCATGTACATCGAGGAGCTGAAGTCATCCGTGAACCTGCTGATGGCAAACCTGGAGAGCATGCCGGTGTCGAAAGGAGGAGAGTTCAAGCTGCAGAAACTCAAGAGAGGACACAACACCTCCATCATTGACATGGGCCAGGAGGATGAGAACCAGCTCTCCAAGTCCGACGTGGTCCTGTCTTTCACTTTAGAGGTACTGGTCCATTCATAAAAAAGTATTTTAGAATTGTAGTCTAATCCAAAATTTGAATTTTGCGTGTTTTTTTTTTTTTTTTTTTTTTTGTTTGTTTTTAATACCAGGGCTAATTGCCTTTTATTATGCTTCATTTTTAGTGAAAATTGAACAGAAACATTATGGAGGTTTGTTGAGAACATTATAACACAAACCCAGAACCTCAGTGTTTCAATATCTGCTTGATTTAGTAAGTCTTTATTTGTAAATAGCACACTTTTTTTTCATTATCAATTTTTGGTAACTGAGAATTTATAATTCTGTTACAACTTGAATAACAAATTACAGCTTTGTTTTTTTGTTAAAAATAACAATTACCAGCCCTTCAATAAACATAAATACAATTTTCTGCCTAGTTTTATTCTTTCATTATTTGTACTTTTTCAAAATGTGTTATGTGTAGCTTTCCAGACAGAATCTTATTTTCAGGCCTAGATATCAAACGGCAAATGAAATATTGCTGCGTTTTCCATCTATTGGAGCTTGTGATTTGATAGAAATGGATTTGATCATCACTCTATAACAATCTGTTGATGAAATAATTGAATCTTCTGCGACCTTGACATTAAGCATCAGCTTGACATGGGAATTTCAATGGGTTCTTCTAAAGCTGGTGAAAATGTCATTTCTTTCCATATTTCATTACAGCATCTTGCATAAATCTATTAAGGAAGAGAAATCAACACACCGTATTGGCGCCTTTACTAAATATTGGTCTTTGATTTGAAACAGGCGACAAATTGAAAATGTCACTTTATGTTCATCGCAAACGATAAAAAGTGAACAGAAGCATATGAGCAGATAACTAAGCGCCTCTTGCTCATGGTCTCTCTCTTTCTCTCTCTTTCTCTCTCTCTCTCTCTCTCTCTCTCTCTCTCTCTCTCTCTCTTTCTCACACATACACTTAGACAATCTCTTCTTTTGTATTATCTCTTTCTTTCTTTCTGTTTCTATTTTTTTTCTGTGTTGTTATTTTTGTGTCTTACATTCTTTTTTTTAGCCATTTTGTCTGTCTAGTTTTTTTTTTTTTTTTTTTTTTTTTTTTTTTTTTTTTTTTTTTTTTTTTTTTTTTTAGTTTAGTTGTCTCTATCCTAATTTTAGCCTTGTTGCCCCTTGTTTTCTTTCTTTTTTTGTCTTTTCAGTTTAGTCGTTTATCTTTTTTTCTTCTTTTTTTTTATCTTTATCTTTTTTTCTTCATTTTTTTGTGCTACTTTCTTCATATCACTTTTTGACTTCAGCAGTTTCTCCTCTTTTTACACATCTCTTTCTTTTTTCTGATTCACTTGCTTTTTTTGGCATAATCGGTTACTCTTGTTTTTTTTTCTCTTTTCTATTTAGTTGTCTGACATTTTGCCTTGCTTTCCACTTTTTTGCTTTTCCTAGCCTCTCTAACTTTGCGTTGCTTTCTACGGAGCCCTCAAAGGGACATGAAAAAAATATTGCAATATCTCGCAAAACTATTGCGAGATATTGCAATAGTTTTCATCGCTAATCTACTTCCCTGTCATATTGTCGCTGTTTGTGAAAGTGATCGGAAGACAAAAACAATGTTCATCATTGGAGTGTATTAGAGCAAGAGGACTGCGTGTGAGGAAGGAGCTGGATCTCAGAGAACTTTCTGTAGTCGAGGAACAGTAGGCGAGGAACTACTCAGTGTCAATACAACTTTTTCAAATCATTTTCCTCTTTGCCTGGGAATCGAACCCATGATCTGGTGTTTCAAACAACAACTTGCTGACTGATTTTAAAAAAACTATATATACACAGTTATGAAAGTTTCCACATCACTAAACAAACAAACTCAAATGTGTGATCTGCTATTTTCTATCTCTTTCCAAAATAGGTGAATTAATAGATTTTGAATATTACATCAGTTACCGTACTTCAGATAAAACCCATATCAAATGTACTTTTTACTGTACTGAATAGGACAACACATTTTTATGAATTGACATTGAATAACCATTCTCTACAAAAATTAGTAATGGTGGTCTTACAGCCTCTAAGTTATCTCATCAGACAATTCAAACAGCACTTTTAATCAGGGACAGAAAATGATTATGGCATCACAAACACAGTAAAAACTAAATGTTTTTGTACTTAATTTGTATGAAAACACAAGTATTTTTGCAGCAAAAAGTGTTTTAAGTAAATGTTACAAATTTACAATGATTGTTTGTACAAGGCAAGACTGTAGTTTGAGTGTCATTGATGCATCATATTTCTGAGCCACTATTACCAACAATAACAACTCCATATAAAGAGTCTTCGGGCTGGGCTTATTAGCGGCCCGTAATTGTGGCTCTCGGACCTTGAGTTTAACATGTGAACAAAACAGACAGAACAAATCTATGGAAATAAACTTACAACATGGAAGACAAAAACTACATGAATTTTTACGCAAAAGTATTTCAATATATCGCAAATAGTTTTTTTTTTGCTTTCATGTCCCTTTGGGCTCTCCGTAGCTTTCTTTCTCATTTCTCTTCTCTTCTCTTCTCTTCTCTTCTCTTCTCTTCTCTTCTCTTCTCTTCTCTTCTCTTCTCTTCTCTTCTCTTCTCTTCTCTTCTCTTCTCTCTTTTTTTACCTGTATCTCTCTCTCTCTCTCTCTCTCTCTCTCTCTCTCTCTCTCTCTCTCTCTCTCTCTCTCTCTTTCTCTCTCTCACACACACACACCTTACAAATAATCCATATAGAAATTGTGTGTGACCGACACAGCCTCAATAAAGCTCGCTTTAATCAAGTGCCATTGTGAGTGTGTTCCCTGAAGAATAGAGCGGTGATATCATGTGATGCACGTGCTGTATTAGCTGCTCTTTCCATTCACCTTTTACTATTGTGATGACAGTATTATCTGACACGTAAATAAAGATGTGTAATCATCATTGTGTTTCTATCTGACACATTGATGCCTGTGTCTAAATATTAATCCATTCTTGTTTTAAATTGTTAATGTGCGCACGCGCGCGTGCGTGCGTGTGTGTGTGTGTGTGTGTGTGTGCGTGTGTGTTGGCATGGAAAGAAACATTCCAGTTTAGAATCTTTATCGTGTTTATTCCGACAACTCACCGTAGACCTTGCAGATATTCTCTCTCTCTCTCTATCTCTCCTTTTCTGTCTCTCTCTTACACGCACACACACAATCTCTGTTTCTCTCTCTCTTTCTCTCCATTTTGTTTCTCTCTCTCTTTCTCTGTCTCTATCTCTCTCTTTATATTGATTTTTTTATTTATTATTATATATTTTGATTTACATTTTTGTCTGGCAGAAATCTGAACATTCTAAACAACAACACAACTTCTTCATTAAACATCAATTGATGTGCTACAGTGTAAGACACACAAAAGTAGAACATAAAAAAGGCATGAACCGTTTATTTTAAAAGCGTTATTTTTAATTACCCGTACATCATCTCACATCTGCCTTTCCACCCTCTTACAGGTGGTGATTATGGAGGTCCAGGGTCTGAAATCTTTGGCACCAAACCGAATTGTTTACTGTACCATGGAGGTGGAAGGTGGACAGAAGCTTCAGACTGACCAAGCAGAGGCATCAAAGCCCACGTAGGTTCCTTGAAAACAAAAAATGTTTGATTATCAATTGAAAGGTTCCCTAATGATTCCTAGAGTCCAGGGCCCAGGTCAAAGGTCAAGCTCTTAAGTGAATTTAACTACTATAATTGATGAGAAGAAACATGTTCTATTATTTTTTACACTAACTGCCTTAATAATTTTGATATATTTATTACTTTTCGTATAATCCATTTGTGCTTTCTTCTTTTATAATTACAGTCTTACAAATATTTTTTCTTATTAGGTAAGCACACATGTTCCAGAATCCAATGCTTCTCGGGGTCTTAGTCATTAGAAGATAATGCACAAACATACAGTAGTAGTCAATACTTGCATCTCTCTGGAGTAAGTGATTGTTTTCCAGTTTAATTAGATCAGTGACTAACTCTAACCGGTTTGAGTCTGTGTGTGTCTGTGTGTTATAGCCCATTGCGTGATAAGTAAATCTAACCATTATGTAAACTACAGGCTCGTGGTGAGATCTAGCATTAGTGACGAAGGAACATTTCTTGGCTTGTACTGTACATAAATCACTGGTCACATGGATTTAAACCAGTATAAGTACATGAAAGAAAACACGTTTAAAACTCCAAGCTCAATCATCAGCTGCTGCTTGAAACATCAAAGGTCGGGGGTTTGGTTTCCAGGAAAAGAATGAAGATGCTTAATTATAAAAGAACTGATATAATAAAGTTGCACTGGATGATATGAGCATAACTTACGAACTACTATTTATTTGTAGTTACAGCCTAAAATCCCATCTTGACCCTCAACAGGCGTTCAGTGTTCCCAAGACAAAAGACAAAAGTTCCCATAATTGCCCATAGGCACTTTAACCCTACTTTAATATAAAAATCAAGAATTTGAGGCCCTATTTTAATATAAATGCCTTTACACACACACACACACACACATGCACTGCACACAAACACTTAGTTAAACTGGATACTCATACGCATTTGCTACACATTTCTTCAAGGCTCGCTGTAATACTAAAAGCCTGTAGGGTCCCATGGGGAAGGCATACAAGGAGATCTGGGAAACAAAGAGATAGACGGGAAACTACCGGGAGACATGCAAATCTGTCGGATCAGACACCTCAGCACGGTGGGGATTGATCCAAACACATTCCTTTAATTAAAGGCCGTATATGCTCGTGACAAGCAAACAGAAAGGCAAAGGGGAAGAAAATCTCAAGCTGTAAGCCTGCGGGGTTAGAGAGGGGAACAAAGACCTGTCCCCAAGTGCCTTTTTCTTGTATAGCGCCACGTGTAGCAACAAACGGACGCAGTATGACTAAAGAAAAGCTTTTTTTAGGTCGTATGTGTCTTTGCGCCGGCACGCCATCCATATCTAGTGCGTCTATGATATATGAAACCTTGTGATATGCTTTTTACACTTACACACTTGAATCAAACGCAATGCCACTTCAGTAAAAAATACATAATGTATGAGAAATAGTGTTTCATTAGTAGAAAAGAAAATACATATAAACATGTAGAAAATGATAATGTAAGAAATTGTGTTCCATAGTAAATCTCATTAGAAAAGGTACATGGGGTCATGGACAGTAGGTTTTATTCTACTAAGTATTTACTGTACTACATGTACAGTAGGTATTACGTAACTTAATGTGTTTAACCTTATTTTGGCTTTATAGGTTTTTCATGTTTTTGTCTTTTTTCTTGATTTATTATTGAAATAGATTTTTTCTTATTGGATCTATAAATGGATATGAAATTGATCTTGTTCTTTCAGAGACCATGTTTTTACCAATATTTGCGGATCTCAAGTGACACATTAACACTTGGCATTTACAACGTGACACTATAAGAAGGTTTTTTTTTTTACTAGCCTTTTCTTTAGAAAAATAGCAGAAAATGCTGTTATAAGTTTCTTTTATTATTTTTTTTACAGTCTGAAGTGTGAGTGAACAATGTGAGTGGTGTATATAATCTGAGGTTTTGATGAATGAATCAGACAGTATTGACTTCTGAAGCATAACGCCTCTCTGCTGCTCCCTGTGGTCTGAACAGGCACTCACAGCACAATATTAGAATTTCATTTACATGCAAATGAAACAACAAGCATATGGCTCAGTTTGTGGCAAGACTGATTCATCTGACATTTTGCAAAATACAAATATAGAACAGAGACACTGAGATGGAATTCAGCACTCTGTCACAGACTAAGATTAATTAGTTTTGAAGCTTTTTACATTTAAATATAACACTGTTCTTGGAAAATTAGAGATGTTTTAAACAAATAAACAAATACATTTATTACATTTATACTTTATTTTACTTTATTAATTGGTAAAATTATTACTAATTCTATGACATGATCTCAGACACAAAGCCAGCCAGAATTTATATTACAGAAGTATTACATTTGCATTAAATAAGAAATATTATTTATGTGTGTGTGTGTGTGTGTGTGTGTGTGTGTGTGGGTGCGTGTGCGTGTGTGTGTGTGTGTGTGTGTGCAACTTGTTATTTGGTTTTTCAAATAGTTGTGAAATTAAACTAAATAAAATAAAATAAAGTTCAAACTTCTCAAAAGCAATGAAATATTAATTTTTAAAAATATGTACAATTGTGTCATTGTTATCATCAGAAAAATTATGAAGAACTAAACAATCAGTATCAGAAGTATTCAGATTTTTGAAGGACATATATTATATAACAATCTGTTATTTGTTAATTATATATTGTATTCAAAATGTAATAAAAAGGCACCAAGGATCTATATAATTATAACTAACAATATCAAAAAAATGTATTAAAGTTTTTATTACCATATAGGTATGTGTGAATCCATAAATATATTGCTTATACTACACCAATTCACTCATTTTTGTGATAAAAGTAAGATTCAATTTTATTGTATTATATTATGAATAAAATATATGCAGTTTTTTTTTATTTGCTGCACAGGGGATGGGCTTGCAGTTTTCCAAGCAATTTAACTTTCAACATTTTCTCATTTGATTTGATTATAATTCTGACTTGCGTAGTTCAGAATCACTTTTTTAACAACATGCATCAGAAACTTATTTTGCCGCCTTCTTTTAATATCTTGCATGCTTGATAACTTTCATTAAGTGCAGAGTTTGTTTCATCTGAGCTGAACGTGATTGTGACATCTCACGCAAACATGCGCTGGGATATTTGCGCTCCTCTGTGGTACCCCAGGCATTCTGGAGGATGCTGGGCTCAGAGAGAGTTGCCATGGAGATGCGATTACTGAATCCAGATGATCACCTTCTCATCTCTAATACCCCAACACACATCAGCCAACATGCATGCTGACACACATTTCTATACACACACACACACACACACACACACACACACACACACACACACAGAAATCTATTGCTTTCCTAAAGGTCCAATAATCCAGTTGAAATCAGGGATTGCCATCGATAGCTTGATCTTGTTTGTGAAACCTTGAATATAGTATAAGTCGCTTTGAAGTGAAACATCTGAACATAAACATCTAAATGCCAAAGTTCAGACGATTGCACAAGCACTGTAAAGGTTTTATTTTTTCTTGACTGATAAGCTCGGACACATTGGAGGATCTCAGAGTAGATCAGCTTCTCCACGCTGAGAGCGGGTCGGCTTAGGTGGCTTGAGCATCTGTTTAGGATACCCTCGTAGCAGAGTTGTAGTGAGTACCTGAAAAACATACTTGAGTAAAAATATGGATACCTTACAGCCATGTCGCCAGTTAAACACCTGGTATTTATCAAGCCGCTAATTCACTCTCACATTATTTAGCTCATTCGGCAATTTCAGCAGCCTGCAGATGGCGATATTTAATAAAAAGATGCCGCACAATCACAATGTAACAGGTAACGGTTAAGTGTCCTTTCAAACGTAGTTGAGTAAAGAGTACCGATAATCAATCAAATGTAGTCAGGTAGAGAGTAAGAGTTGCTTATGTTTTTGATGCTAAGTAAAAGTACAAAGTAGCCAAAAAGTACAAAGTAAAGTAACAAAGTCCTCTCTCTCTTTCTTTCTCGCTCTCTCTCTATCGATTTAGTTGGGGGACTCAAGGAGACTTCACCACTACTCATCCACTTCCTGCAGTTAAGGTGAAACTTTTCACAGAGAGTACGGGAGTGTTGGCGCTGGAGGACAAAGAGCTGGGACGGGTCAGACACACACCTACACACACACACGCGCAAACCAGCCGCTCTAAACCGCTCTGTTCTTCCATCAGGGATGATTGACACTAAAACCACTTTGCTCACTTTAGTGTGACGAAAAAGATCTTTAATGGCAATGCCAAAACTAAAAAGAAGCAATTTTACCAGTTTTTTGTCTTCCCAGATTTGAATTTTTCCTGCTATTCAAGTGTTAAAAGTGTCTTGCCAATTTATGAACATTTTCTTTTCTTTGTGAATAGGTTTTGCATATTTAGTGAATCACAAATGTTGACACTTTCATTTTAGGCACACATTTTCTTGTTCAGTATGCACACTTTCCGAAATAAATTTTGAATTGAAAAAAAATCTCAAATGTTAAAATTAAATTCAAATGTTTATTTGCAGTGACTTTGTCTGTGCTTCCATGATGTGGTTTCAGGTTGTTTTGCATCCAACGCCTAACAGTCCCAAACAGTGTGAACTTCATAAGATGACTGTTGCCAAGGGTTGTTCTGACGACCTGAAGATCAAATTAGCTGTTCGTATGGATAAACCACAGAACATGAAGCACTGCGGGTAAGCAACTGCTGTCTTTATCCATGCATTTCTTGCAGCTCTATTTCTGGGTCACAAGGAGCTGGAGCCAATCTTTCTTGTATCAATTATACAATCAATTATTGTTGTTGTTATTATTTTGTTATTATTATTAAGCTCAATTTAGTTTATTAAAACGTGTACTTCAAGTGTACTTCTTTTCTTGACCTCTCGAATTGTGTGTGGCACTATTGTTGTGTTTTACCGCCTCTTAGTGGACAGTTGAGGTTAAAGCCTCACCCAATAAATTAACATGTAATATAAAATACACATAATATAACAACTCAATGCTGTGTGCCGAGCTCACATATAATTGTCTTATTGTATGCATGTATAGTTCTTTTTGAACAATAGACAGATCGCTGTCAGTGATCAGGCTCTGAACTAGAGCGTCTAAACTTCCGGTTCAATATGTTTAGTTAACCAGTAGGGGGCGGTAAAGACACGTCTAAATTCATGTGGTGATTTCGCAGGTTAACTCAAAATAGGGATAGTTAATAAGTCGTCTTTAATATTTTGATACAGGCTCTGTTTTGTTTTCGTTTCACGTTGTAAAAAACAATTCTTTTTTTAAACTTACAGCAGAACATCAAAAAATGAAGTTGGGATTTTTTAAAACAATTTTTTTCACATAAAAACGCTATAATTTAATGGTGTTAACATATACATCTGCTTGAGTGCTAAAAAGTATCTAGCATATTAAATACTTTTTCATATTAAATGACTTTTGCATTACGTATAACACTTTTTCACAAAACTAAATGTGTTTGACACTGTGATTTGACCTATGACCTGTCTGTTCACAGATATCTGTGGGCCATCGGAAAAAATTTATGGAAAAGATGGAAAAAAAGATTCTTTGTTCTGGTTCAGGTATGTGCTTTTTTTCTTCCCGCTGGCTGATGTTTCCTCTCAGGTGGATGCTGGTTTCTTATCAAGTGTTTGATAAGAGCAAACGTGTGTCAGAATGGTCACAGTGGAGTAATCTAGAAGCTGCGAGATCCACAGAGGAGTGAGCGAGGATGCAGCGAGGCCTTTTTCTCCACCGTGTGAGGTTCAGTCTGCTTCTCTGTGGTGGGTAGTAACATGTCTGAGAGCTAGAAGTTGACAGGCGACTTGACAGAGTAAAGGACCAGCACTCGCAGCTAAAAGAGCCCACATCACACACCCACCAGTCGCTCCCGGCTACGGCTACAGGAAGTGACAAACAACAGTCAATACACTGACATTTCTTTTATCGTAGTGTTTGCGTGATTGCGGCTGTGTGCATGCAAGCGAAAAAAACATTACGCGATGCCCTGTTTGTGTTTTCCAATGTCTGGGTGGGTAAGAAAATATGCCAGAATGCGCTTTTTGTGTCACGGCTTGTTGTTTTTGGTTGTTTCGTTTTTTTGATGGTTTCACACGTGTTATTTGTTGTTTGTTTTATTCTTCTGTCGTTCTACTGTTAAATCCTCTGCAACAATTCACACTGATGTCACCGCATCCATCTGTCGACTTTTTAATCTTGTTGCAAACAAATATGAAAACATCAGCTATAAATAAAGCTGATGAATTGATTAAATTCACATGAAGCTACTGTAAATGAGTTTGTGATCAAGCATTTTAATTAATCAGATTTACACTGTGCAATGCCACCTGTATTTGGAATTTTAAACAAAACAATTTACTGGAAACATTTAGTAAATAATAACGTTTTACCCATTTTCTCATTAACTAATAGTTTTAATAAATAATAATGCATTTAATACATTGAATTGTATTTATTGTGCGTAATTTACTCAATAATAGTTATTTACTTAATCAATTACGAGTTACATATTTTTGAAGGCTTTTCTATTTATTATTTTTTGCTATTTATTATTTTTTCCAATTATTATTATAACTATTTTTTTCTGTTTTTACATTTAAGAGTTATATTTTTATTTTTCATACTTTTTTTCTCAGGCTTAATTGCCTTTTAAACCCTGGAAAAGCATGAGCGTTCTAGTCTCTGTATGTATATAAATCAACTGTAAATATTTGTATATTTATGTTATATTTATGTATATACCGTCTTTAAATTTTTGTGCTTTCATTTGAAAGCAGCACAATTAAACAAACAGGCAATTTTGCGATTAATGATTGAAACAGTCTGAACAGCTCAAAGTCTGTCAGTGTGTGACGAGAGACTGGCATGTGATTGACAAACGGAAGGATGTAAATGGCCCTGGTGTGTTTAATGTTGGGTTTCTGTTACGGGGCTGGTGTGAGTTCACGTCTGCATTATTCAGAGATAATGACGACACTCTGTAGACCATTTAGGGCTCCGGTTTGACACGGGCTGGCACGGGAGCAAGGTGTCAGGAAGAAGTGCCGCTTCCAGTGGTGCCAGAGTTCCCCACGGTTCCATCTCTTCACTGTTTTTATCTCCTCCGAGTCACAAATATCTCCCGCCTTTTCCGAGGAATTCTTTTTCGTCACGCCGTGCCCCCGAGTGCCCATGCAGCAGATGAACCCACAAAACCCAGCGTGGTGATTCAAAGTGAAGTGTAATTATTTTACGGTCGGTAGGCGATGTGACGAAGCATGGTGCGGACCCTACGTTCTGGCTTCCTCTTTCCCCCTCGTCTCTGATACTCTGGCTCCGGCATTCGTGCTCGCACATCTGAATATGTGATGTGCTTGACTGACCTGGAGGGGCTGGAGAGCGTTGGTGGGGGGAATCTGTTGTTCTCATCGATTTGCACAATGGTTCCGCTTTCTCCCGCTCTGCCCACAATGCGATTTGCGGGGCATTGACGACAGCAAGGTTATTTAAAAGAGCAAAGGCATGCAGGGGGAATCAGAAAGTCATTTAAAATCCTTTAACTGGCGCTTTGACAGCGGGTCAGTGGCACCACCAGCCTCTCATGCTCCTGCCAGGCCCAAATTCTGCGTCTGTGGAGTGGTTTTGATGGGAGAATGTGTCGGGGGGCAAGCGCCCTGGTGGTGTCTGCAGGCACCTGGTCCAGATCTGGACCCTTAAGCCAGCCCGGGTGCCCATCACACACATGACATTGAATTGATCGTGTCAGTCCGAGATGCAGGCCTGCCACTTTCAGCAGATGCTGATCGGTGGAATAATGCAATGGCGAGTGGCAGGATGGCAGCACGTTCAAGGTTTTACGCTTGTGTGTGATGCGTAAGTCATTGCTTCTTTGAATGCTTCTTTTTTGTCTCAAATCAGATGTACAAAGTAGAAGCAACAACCTATTATATGAATGTTTATTTAGTCAGTTTATTTTCTCCGGGTTACTCAATTTCTGCGTCATGAGGAGCTGGAGACTGGAGATCTCAGCATCTCTGGGCTTGAGGCGGGACACACACTCTGGAATGGTGGCCAACCATTTGCAGAGCGGAACACACACACACACACACACACACACACACACACACACACACACACACATGATCAATTGTGATCGGAGACCTGGAGGAAACCCACTCAAACACGGGGGGTGGGGGTGGGGATCTGTGCACTGAAAGATCCAATTCGCCCCCAATCGCCACTCTGCCACCCTATTAATTTAGTATAATATATAACACAATTTAGTAAAATACAAAGTATAATTTAACAATGCCTATGCCGATGAGCTGCTGAAGCTGCTGAAGCTAAATTCTCTGTGAGGGAGAAAGAGAGAATACAGTAAACAACTCTAAAAAGATTATTTTTAAATCATTCATTTTAAATGATCCTTTCTACTTAATCAGGTTTACACTCTTCAATGCCACGTGTAATGGAAATCTTAAACAATAGAATGCAATTTATTAAAAACATTTATTAAATTATTTACGATTGCCTTATTTAAATGTACTAATGGTTTGCGTTTATTGCATGTAATTGTATTAAGCTTAATTTTTTCAATTGGTACACATTATTCTCAATAGGTACAAAGTAATTACTTAATATTCATGATATAACTGTTTTAGATAAATTCTGTCATATTTCACTTTTTAATGATTTCTCTAATTATAGTTTACATTTTTATGCTTAAAAAGGACAATACTTATACTATTTTTTTTCCAGCAAAGATACTATAAAAGATCAAGTCCAGATGCTGTACGTGTGTGTGTGTGTGTGTGTGTGTGTGTGTGTGTGTGTGTGTGTGCGTGTGTGTGTGTGTGACACCGTGATACACACCGTGATCAACGACTTCATTACAAAATGTTTAATGTAACGTGTGTTTGTGTTCAGGTCAGCCAGTACACGTTTGCCATGTGTAGCTACAGAGAGAAGAAAGCAGAACCTGTTGAGCTTCTCCAGCTGGACGGATACACTGTGGACTACACCGACCCTCAGCCCGGTCAGTTTCTCCTATCAAAAAGCCCAGAGCTGTCTCTTCTATATCAAAATTACGAATCTTGAGCAAAACTACCGAGACCCGAATGTTCAACCATTTTACAAATCTGTAATTTTGGAACTTTATGACAATTTGCTTCAAATGCTTTTCATTTTGTGAGTCAGCCAGTAGGTGGCGTGTTTTTCTACAATGTTTCTGGGTTTTTTTCTTTCAAACATTTGTCTTTTCTCTAAACACTTGACTCATTTATTAGTGTTCAGCAAACACAGGCAATTACCTAGTCTGCCTCAATTAGCCTTTAAGAAAACCTTCTCTATCCTTGAATTAAACAGTACACAGTTTTATTAGTTGGATGATGAAATGCATTCAAGCTAATTAAAATGGCGAATGGTGAATACATATTTAAATACAGTAAAAGCTGTTAGAGGCTGAAACTGTCTAAAAATATAAAAAATGCTCATGTCGCTATAATAATTGTGACATTTTGAAAATAGCTTTTTGTTATAAAAAAGCTTGTGTTGCAATACTGTTGCACACACACACACTCTTTAGTTAAGTATGAATGTGTCTCTCAGGTCTGGACGGAGGTCGGGCGTTCTTCAATGCTGTGAAAGAGGGAGACACTGTGATTTTCGCCAGCGATGATGAACAAGACCGAATCCTGTGGGTTCAAGCGATGTATCGAGCCACGGGTCAGTCCCACAAACCTGTCCCACCCACCCAGGTGCAGAAGCTCAACTCCAAAGGAGGGACGGCACCACAGCTGGACGCCCCCATCTCTCAGTTCTGTAAGAACGAACACACACACACACACACACACACACACACACACACTTGTCTGCTGATTCAATCTCCGTTCTGTTTCAAATTCAGAGTCCAAATTGAAGCTTTGAATTGTACACAACACAATATAATTTCATTTTTTTCATCCATCTTTGACTTAAAATAAATGTATACATTTGTTTGCTGTTTAAAATGTTTTCAGTTTTCTATTACTTTTTATCCCATTTCTTTAATGCATGCTTATTTTTAAATGTACAATAAATAAATGATCAATTTTCATCTTTCTATTATTATGATTATTACTAACAATTATGTTTGATTGTTTTATTATTATTTAAGTTTCATTCATTGTTTTTATTAGTTTATGTAATTATCTCCATATAGCCTTATTACATTTTTACATTACGTTTATTTTACTCTTTAACATTGTATCAGTTCATATTTTATACATTTTATCTTTTTTATAGATCTTTTTTTCTGTTTCTCTTTCGTGCTCTTCACACTCGTTGATTTAATTCTGCGGTTTTAAGCATATGTGTATCTACATGATCTCACTTCTTGTTTGAAGGAATATTCTGTTCTTTTCTTTCTTTTTAAACTTTTTTTTTTCTGTTCTGCTCCACGAGAGCCTTCATGTCTCTCTGGTTTGTTCCGTCTTACCCTGCTCTCTTGTAGCCGGACTGAAAGGTGAGTTCTTCCCGTGGCTGGCACAGATCAGATAAGCCACTCTGGAGTATCTGACATAAGCAATGTGCTGTTTGCCAATCCTTTAAAAAAAGCACACACACTTTACCCGTCTTCATCATGTCTGCAGATTCCCCTTTTCCGTCAAATTAAACAAACAAGCCCACAGTTGAAAAAACTAAAATGCATGGTGAATTTTTCCGGATGTTTTTTTCTGGTTAGCAGTTGCTTATTTGCCTTTTCTCAGTAAACGTATCGGGTCAGTCACCACTCGAATCAAAGCCCAGCTCCTGACTGGCAATGCCAACAGACCGTGTGCTAAAACCAGTCCGTCTGTTCAGTTACCATTGGACGAAGCCCACCGCTGATGCTTTTATTTAACAATAAGACTTCCAGGCGAATGGAGAATTTGGTAAATGGTGTAATTATAGCAATTTCCTTGTATTGTAGTTGCTTTATTGTGCTAAACGAATTCGGTGAAACCTCTGGCGCGCTCAACAACTCTCAGCAGCTGGTAATTACCATGTTATGGGTGCCACGCCATGAATAAAACAGCGTATCTGCACCCGGATTATTTCTGGAAGCTATCAATGGAATGTTACCAAATAACTACTTGCTAGTTCACACCAGATTCTCTCATCTGTGAGAGTCGTGCCACCACTGTGTTGTTGTTTTTTCCTTTACTTAACCATCCGACAGTGTGGAGTTAAATTGTTGTGGTTGCGGTTTTTAACATGGGGATGTTGAGATCAGAACACTGTGTGTGTGTGTGTGTGTGTGTGTGTGTGTGTGTGCGTGTGTGTGTGTGTGTGTGTGTGTGTTCTCAGACTGTATAAAAGGCTGTTGACCTCACAATGATCAGACTTCAATGTTGCTTTGAGAATCTCCATTTGTTTGCGCTTACGTAAATGAGAAATGGCAAATACGGAGCTGGAATCGAGAACACATCCACAGGTGTCTAGTGCCCAAGCAGAACTAACTTACCGTACCTTACTACTACTACTACTACTACTACTACTACTACTACTACTACTACTACTACTACTACTACTACTACTACAAGAAAAGCCCCGGTGTCACATTCTCAATCCAGCACATTTTACTAAATCCTTGTCCCTGTGTTATCCAGCTAAACCACTAACAAACGAATATTTTGTTTACCTGTGCACAAGAAAAATACCTTAATAACTTTTATCTTTGTGTAAATTATATGCTTGGTCTGGAACTACTTTCAAGATGACTATTGTTGTTTGTCATTATTAGTATTATTATAAAAAGCGATCAAAAAAGGTAAAAATCATAAAAAACTGATGACTTCAAAGTAAAATGTTGTGTAAAAACTTAAGTTTATATATAAAAAAGATCATTAGATCATTAAGCAAATGTATTAAAATTAGTATACTAGTAAAAAGCAGACATGTATTATTCAGAATTATTTTGTAGCCACATTGTTGGTAAATGCAAATAGACTGCATTAAATCTTTCAGACTATACTAAATATTAGTAGGAATAAACTGTATAATTAATTAATATTTATGTATAATACATTTTTGTCACAGCCCCTGTATAAAAAAGGAATAGATATTTTTGCGAACATGTTAGATAAAAAAAAAAGAACACTTTCTTCCTGATTAAATATTTGTTCATGTTAATTCGCGGGCGTCTATATACTCTTGTGCACGCCTGTGATCTCTAGCACGGAATTAAAGCCTCCTACTGCGTTTGAGTGTGATTGCGCGCATTCTTACACCAGTCGCACTGCTGCGACCTAGTGCATTTACACTAAAGCGTGTTCTACAGGGTCGTTTTGAGAACTAGTTGAGAAGCACAGCATTAACGGAATAAAACATCTGTCTAAATAATACAATTCTAATGAGTTTCTTGTGAATTAATTGTATATACATATCAAATTAATGTAATAATGGCTTGTACCACTTTATTAAAACTTTTTGCTTTAATTTCTTTTTTTAATCTGCAAACAGTGATTGGTGCTCAACGCTTTCTGCAGAAATAACACTTCTTCTGCAGAAAAAAAACACTTCTTATCTGGTTTGTTGAGACCTGACTTGCAGACCTGATAAGAGTGGCCATAATGTTCGAAGTAAATTTTTAGAAGAGTTTTTATTAGCAGCTACTTAATAAAGCACGTCTCGGCTGTCATTCTTTTTCCATTCCTCCATAATTCTCTCTCTGTCCATCCCTCATTCTCATTTGAGTGTCGGGACTGTCAGCTGACCCCTTCAGCTCTTGTCGGCCCAGGGCTGAATCCCAGTCCACGAATGCATCCAGAATGTGTCTTTGCGGCTGCAGATAGAGAAAACGCGAGGGCTAAATAGCCCCAAATGCTGTTCCGTTCAAACTCTGAGAGAGAGGATCTATAAATGAAAAGAATCCATCAATCAGTGTCATTTCTCCTCTGCCCTGCTCGGACAGAGCCAACTAATGTCATTGTGTGTTACTGTCCAGCGTCCTTTCCCTCAACTTCAGTGTCAAAGAGACGTGACAAGCTCGTATATGAAGACGTACGGGAGTGAAACACTGTCACCTTTTGACTTGTGCTCCATATCAGAAAAATTATAAAGTATAGTTTGGGTCTCATTTTATTATAAGTGAGAGAGGTAAGATTGATTACAATACAAAAAATAATTAGAAAAATGTAGAAATTCATACATTTAATACAGTGTATTATTAGTATGTAATGCTATAAATAGTTGGTATATATACTGTATATAATTGTTTATGAAGTTTCTGAAGTTATATAGAATATAAAAATAAAATCATAAAAAATAAGATAAAAATAAGATATTATACATGTACACGTGTTTATGTATAATAAATAGAAAATCCAAAATTGTTTGCAATAAAAAAAATATATCAGAATTAAAATCAAGTTTTTTGCCAGGTTCTGTGGTTACAGAGCTAGGAATTAGTCTTGGTGTCAACCACCGAGGCAGCCATCTGCGGCACCAACATATATGTATATACAGTATATACAATATATACAGTATACATATATGTAAAGTACAGAATATATGTTTATAGGTATTTTTGTATAATATATATATATATATATATTTTTTTTTTTTTTTCTATTTTTACTGCATATATATTTTTGCTGATTTTTTTTCTCGAGCTAACTTATAAATAGCTTCTTACTTTTTTTCATTGTGCTCAATACAAATTCTTAATGCTACATTAAATATGTGTACATATGTGTGTGTGTGTGTGTGTGTGTGTGTGTGTGTGTGTCTATAAGAAGTTAAATGCAACTACAATGTAGCCCTATAAGAGTAAGACTTGATCATATTCAAACCATTTTAATGTCTTTCCCATCAGTTTGCAGACAAGTAAGTCTCTCTCTCTCTCTCTCTCTCTCTCTCTCTCTCTCTCTCTCTCTCTCTCTCTCTCTTTCTCTGGAGGAGTTTGTGTTGAATGGCTCAATCATACAGTGCGGCTCTAAAGCCTCTAGCTGTAACGGGGCATTACAATAAGAATAACCCCTGACCAGTGGCAGGATTAAGAAACGGCCCCACTTATTTGTGCAACCCCAGATGTAATGCCTGAGCTTACGGACCGCAGAGGAAAGTGAAAATGTGTTGTTGAATTTATTTAGTCGCTTTAGTGGACAATGGATGGTAGGGACGGGGGCTTCACGGCTGGCTCTCGCCCAGTCCGTGCTTAGGGGCTCTGGGTTTCTTTAATTAGGACCGCCCTGAGGGGGGCAAAGCCTGCGGACAGAGCGATGAATGGGGTGGGAGGGAAACGCGTGAACGTAGAGTTGTTGTTTGATTAGCAGGACCAGACAGGAACATTAGCTTAAACCGTTCCTGCAGGATTACCAAGGCAAATTAAACACTGGTTTCCTTTTCTCCTATAAATAAAACACCTACAGAAATTGCACTGATGCAGTCATACATGTTCATTGTTTACGAGTGGCGGGACTTTGCAGGTAAATTAGTTGTTAGTGGCCTATGGGGAATGAATTAATTCACTGCGTTGGTATGCCCCTTCAGCGCTTCGTATGCGTGGGCACGAAGAAGAAGATCATCAGTCTCCTGCTAGTAATGATTCCACACATTAAGTTGGCTGTCTGTGATTATCTGCTTGTCCGTTTGGTTAATTATGTCTTTTCTTGACTAGAGTCTGCTTTGTTGGTGGTACCTTTTTCAAAAGTAATATTTGAAATATTTGCCATTTCTTGTGATACTTAAAATGCCCATAATTTTATTATTAGTAAAGCGGTAAAATGATTAGCGGTTTTAAATGACTATATTAATAACATTTTTTTAATTATTACAATAAATTACAATATTTTCATTTAGTGTTCTGTTTATTTTTTTTGCTTATTTACAGTAGTTATATGTATCATACAGTCTGGTTGATCTAGACCAGGGGTGTCAAACTCATTTCGCATAGCGGGCCACATAAGACCTAAGGAGAAGTCAGGCGGGCCGGACCATTAAAATTATACCATACTATACATTAAATATAAAAAATATCATGTATTTTCTTTGTTTTGGTGTAAAGAATCACAAGAACATTAAAAACATATTGAATTTTAATGAACTATGCTTTTACAAAACATTCCAAGAATTTCCTCTTAATTCCTTACAAATGTGCAATTTACCTTTATCATTCACATTTAGGCATTGCAACTTATCCCACTGATTGTACAAAGGCACACATCTTAAATTGGTAATGAAAAATATAGTATTGCACTTGAGGCTTTTAAAGAACTGAATTTTAAACCACTTATATGAAATATAAATTAAATCCCTGCATACACCTTACAAATTAAGGAGAGTGATATTAAATGTGCAATGAAGAAAGTCACATTCGTAAACTTCATAAATGAAACATGCAATATTTAAATGCAAACAGTATTTAAGCCTTAAATACTGTTTGCATTTACACTATTTATCTATCTTTCTCCCTTTGGAACATTTTGATTAATGAGGTTGTAGCAGATAGGTAGCGGATAACACCTGTTTTCCGTTCTTAACACGATTCTGTCCGTCTCAGTGTTGCAGCGTTCTACTCCGATGGAAACGCCCCTTAGCGGACAATCAATGAATTGCAGCAAAAAAAATATATATTTTTTTTTTTTCTATTTTTTTCCAAACAATTCGGCGGGCCTGATCGAACCTACTTGCGGGCCGGATCCGGCCCGCGGGCCGTATGTTTGACACCCCTGATCTAGACTGTTAATAAAATTTATCTATGGGTCTGCAGTGTTTAAGTGTTCTATTTTAATATTACAAAACAAATACACAATTACTTTGCAATATTTTATTTGACTATGTAATGATTAATTTAAATTAAAAACGTTTTTGTTTTAGGTTTAAGATGATTTGTAGATAATATATATAATATATAATAATAAAATATATAATAAATAAAAAAATTATAATAATAAAAGTGCATTGTGAAAGTACACACATATTGTATATACGTACTTTCTGTTGTAAATTTGTGTGCAGTACACCACAAAAACATATAATATCAAGCATTTAAATGAATGAGCTATTGAAGCAATGCGTCCTAACTAGCCAATGTCTCTGTTTATGAAGTCAACATCTGTTTTATACTGTAAATGAGTATATACGGTTCTTCACAGATGCAGACCGGGCACAGAAGCATGGAATGGACGAGTTCATCTCTGCCAACCCCTGCAATTTTAACCATTCATCGATGTTCGAGATGGTTCAGCGATTGACACTGGACCACAGACTTAATGATTCGTATTCGTGCCTGGTAATCAAACACAGAGCTGCAGCCACCACACACTTCCTACACTACACACACAATATATAATGAGTGTAAATGCCCCTAATGTTATGTAACTGTTGGTCAGGGTTGGTTCAGTCCGGGTCAGGTGTTTGTTCTGGACGAGTACTGTGCCCGGTATGGGGTTCGAGGATGTCACAGACACTTGTGCTACCTGAGCGACCTGCTGGAAAGAGCCGAGAAAGGCTCCATGATCGACCCCACACTCCTTCACTACAGCTTTGCCTTCTGCGCCTCACACGTGCACGGCAACAGGTACTAACCGCTCATGTTTCTCGGTCCATTCATCTCTCATTTCTCCATTTGTCATTTTTTTTCTCTTTTTCATCTGAAGTTTTGTCTGTACTCCTTTGCCTGCTATCACTCCATCCCTGTTTACTGTTCTACCATTTTATCTCTCTATTCATCCTCTCTCCTCTCATGGCCAGACACGCAAGTAAACTGCACATTTTATAGATACCACGGTAGTCCAATAACAAAGCTTTTCTCCTGTTGATTAGTGTTTGAGTAAATTAGTTTCCTTCTTCCTGTAGCGCTAATCTCTAGCTAGATAGGTTTATATCAACCTCCTTCTTTGCTTTATATTTCTTTCTAGATTTTAAGGATTTCCTGATTTGGTTTTTGAAGGTCGGCCCTAATTAAGTTCTGTAAAGTTCTGTGTTTGATTTAAAGCTGAAGTTTTACTTTGCTAATGATAAACGGGACTAACAGTGCAACAGCACACACACAAAGTTGCAATTACTCTACAATTTTGGACAAACTTTGCTGCTAAATTACTTATTAATGAGTTACTTACTAATGAGTAGTTTACAATATAAAAAATGCAAACCACCCTTGCAAGGCAAATCCCATTTTAATGAATCAGATAAACTGACTTTTAGACTAATTCATGTAAATAAACCATCTCGATTTATTTTCCACCATACTTTGAAAACCATTAATGAGAAACGGCACTTGTTGAAGGATTCAATACGAACCAATCACAGTTGCTGCTGTTCAGTTATTAAATTATTAACTTGTATCCTAACAATTAAACATGAATATTTGTAAAAGAAAACGAGAAGAGAAATAAATCAAAACATTTATCTAAAGAAAACTTATTAACTATATTGATTTAAAAAGAAAAACATTAACAAGCAAAACATTATTCTTAAACACTGCAGGTGGCCACAGCACAGAAATGCATAATTGTTTTGATTTGTGTTCTGAGTATGTTTTGAATATAAAAATGCATCTTACTGTATAGGTATCAATAAATGTATTTTGTGTTTATTTAGTACATAAACGGATCGGATTAGGACTGGGTATCGAGAATCAGGCCCAATTTTTAATGACTCTGATTGGATCAGGAACTCTAAAATGTGATCGGGACATTATCTCTGCTTTATGTAAAAATAGAAAAGTATATACACATAAATATACAAAAGTATATCCTGTATATAAACATATACCGGTATGTATATAAAAAAATTTATATATAAGTGTATATAAACACACACACAAAATTGCTAATTGCTACTTTAATATAAACTAAAATTTTAATTAATTAATTCAGTAATTTAATAAATGCCAATTATGTTGCTGTTTTAAGAACATTATCATTCTTTCATGCTACACTTTATTTTTATCTTTTACTTAACCCTGCCTTATCTTGTTTAACATCAGTCTTTTTGCTATTTTTTTCTGTAATTAATTGCATGACTGTGTTACTTCTCTTCTTTTTTTTTCTTTCTCACTTACCCTCACACCATCTGTAATCTGGTAACCTTTGTGAATGTGCATCGTATTGTATGGGTGCGTGCGGGGGTGTTATGAAGCCAAAGAGTGAATGAGCTGCTGAAATGGCCCGTGTCAGAGAGCGAGCTGCTTAGCGCTCTGTTTCCCTCCCCCTCCGAGCCCTTGACCCCCTCTAAGAAAGAGAACAGAATCTTGGAGGCCTGGAGGAAAAGAGAGTTCAAGTCGCAGGTGCTCGCGGGCTCCAAAAGGTGAGAATGTGTGTGTGGATGTTTCTGTGTTTGTGAGAAACGACAATGCAGGGAAGCCAAAGCAGGAGAGATCCAACCTTCAACCTTGTGTTTGTTTGTTGTTAGTCGCTTTTTATGTATGACGGTGCATGTTTGAAAGACCTATGGTAACTTCTAGCAATTTTCTATATTTTTTTCTACTATTTTCTACTGTTTATTCATTAAGTAGTATGTATAACTTATTAGTAAATTTTCCATTTAGTAGTGTATTAGTAGCAGCAATAAAGTGCACACTTTGTAAAATACCATGTATTCTATTTAAATTAAAATGGTTATTAGCATATGTTTGTCTCCAAAACTGCTCATAATAATTAAGCTAATGACATGTAATCTAAATATAAATACTGCATATTAAACATATTTATATTTTCTTACTTTGGTGTTATGAGTTACAATTAAATAATAGTAACAGTTGTAAGCAACTACAAAAAGGTTCAATGGTTTTTAACCGAATTTTTAACTGTAGGTTAACCTTTTACTTTAAAATGTAGGTTTTATTAGATTTTCGTGTATTCCTAAAAGTGACTGTGAACCTATTCAGATTCATTATGACTTAAAACTAAATTTTGTGTTAATCTTATTAATTAAAAACCACAATTGATATTAATTTGACTAATTCATATACGAGAACGATACTGTACTTAAGTTTTATTTTGAAGTCAGTTGTAGTTTTAAAATCTGATTTAAAATCTTTCATTCATTTTTGTTTCTTTGTTTTTGTGTTTTTTGTGTGTGTGTGTGTGTGTGTGTGTGTGTGTGTGTGTGTGTGTGTGTGAGAGAGAGAGAGAGAGAGAGAGAGTGGCATAAGGGTCAGACGAAGAGTGATAGACATCTGTCGAAACAGTGAGAAACACACAGAATAAAGAAAAAGAGACAGAGGAGAGACAGAAAGAGAGAGTGAGAGAGAGAGAGAGAGGGAGATGAGTAGACACTGTAGATGATGCCTTAAGGTCATGGCTGACAGGATGACAGGTCATCGCTCTTTCCCTCTTATTCCAAACTGTCCAAGGCCTGATTCCAACACGTCTGCTCGTGCCAATACTTCACATCCAGCAGAACTCAATCATTTCAGCTGACACGCTTCTTAACTGCGACCTCTTGGCTCTGGATTAGCAGGAGAATATTCCGGCACAAATCCACAAGTGTCACAACTACAAAATACCCCTGAATTTGATTTCAATTATTGAAGATGCATGAATATCCTGCTCGATAACAAGAACAAAACTGTTTGAATTTAAGAGATTTAGATGTTTGCTCAGTCTTCCTTCTTTGAAGACTCGTGGTTTTGTGTTTCCAGCTGGTCTGTCTTTTGTTCCTTCAGATTGGTTGTGGCACAGCTAAAGCAGAAACACCCTCACAGCCGACGTATGTCACCTGCACACGCACACCCGCACACACTTATGAAGAATGTGACTAAAGGGTCTGGCTCCTTATTGTTTTTGACATGGTAGACGGAAGGAGGGCTGTGAGCAGAGTGTATGTGACAGAGGAGGCGCGGGTCGCTGTGACAGGGGTTTGAGGAGCAGGAGACGTGACACACTCATCGTCCGGCCACTCGCCGTGTCAGTCCAGCGCAGGCTGAAGGACAGCAGAGAAAAAAAAATAGCGAGAAGGGGGGTCTCGGAGACCACCACGGCTGTCAGACCAGAAGGGGTCCACTGCTCCATGGGTTTGTCCGGGAGGGAGGGATCCAGGGTTGAGGTCATTCCCACTTCAAATAAATGCAAATAAAAATCACTGCAGCTAACGGATGTTCAAAAAAGTAGAGCAAGGAGCGGGGACGCAATATAGGCTAGTGCTAAAGCTATTTTACGTTTTAGCATTAAAAAAAGTTAACTCTACGACTATTAACCAAGAATCATCGTATTTATAATTCATTTTAAATTTATTATTACCAAGGAATTATAGTAAAATAGTTACCTACTTTTTACTGCATTTTTTTGGCAAGCCGCTCTAAAGAAGCATTTTTTTCTGGTCAAGTCATCTTTCTCTTTTCAAAAATGTTAAAATAGTCCATTGACAGTTGGTTAGAACCATTTATGTGTTTGGCAATATTACTTCATGGGTTTTTTTAAATGAAGAAAAAAAGAAATGATTTTGTTTAATTTAGTAATAATTTAAACAATAGTGGCACATAGTTTTTATTCATTAATGCAATTTCCAATTTACCAATTATTACAAAAAAAATTTAATTTCAAAATGTTTCAATTTGGTTAAAATTATGTTACTTAACGTAAAAAATATTTCATTTTAGATACAAATTCTGAAATTTAGAATATAAAAATTGATGAATTAATCCTACAAATGTTCCTTTTTCAATACTTTTCATACCTATTACTATTAATAGTTTCACCTAATAAGTGGGAATGACAATAATGAGATTAAATTAAAATAATGATTTAGCTAAGCTTTGAATTCTTAGACAAATCAAATGAACGTTTTCCAACAGTGGCTCTCTCTGTTACACAGTTTGAGAAAGCAGTGTGTCAGTGTGTATGTGGTGGTCGGACCCCGGTGTGCTGGCAGCATGGGCTTTGTGATCCTTGCTCACGTTTTGATATTATAAATAATTTTAGGTAGAAGAACGTTTCTTGGTTCCTTCTAGTTTATTCGTTGTAGCTATTTTAATATTTCAGTTTGCCTTGCTTCAGATTCATATTGTTTATTTTGAATTAAGAGTCATTTGTGTCTATGTGATTGTTCTCAGGCCTGATGGGATTGGAACCGTCTCTTTTGAAGAAAAAGAACATTTTGAGGAAATCAAGGAGCGATTGCGGGTGCTGCTGGAAAGCCAGATCACACACTTCAGGTAGATTTACAGTCACACAGATTACACGTATGATTATTCTGCCTATAGTCAATTCAATAGTCAATGCATTGTGAGAGTACAACACCTTCCTATTTGTCATTGAACTCATTGTTTTAAAATTTCTCAAAAAGTTTTGCTTCTTTATTTATTTTTTTTATCTCCTGAAGATACTGCTTTCCATTTGGACGCCCGGAAGGAGCCTTAAAAGCCACTCTTTCACTGCTCGAGAGGGTGCTGTGTAATTTTTCATACACGATTTGTTTCCTAGAAATGTGTTATATTCTGAAATGTATTTACGTTGTACATTGTTTTTTAATCCATTTTTAATAATTGTTTAATTAAAATATTTTAATGAATTTAAAATAATGCATGCCAATTCTGAAACAAGCTGTCTTGATGGTATACATATTTAGGTACAAATCCAAATGAAGAAAACCATTTAAATTAATGTTTTTTTTTTTTATAGATTTTCATAATTCATTTTAAATGCAATTTTTTCTTCCTGTTTTATTCACGCTATTACCTTCTGTGTGTAAAAAAAATGCTTTTCTTTTGTTAAATATACTTCAAATTGACAGTGTAGAGATATTTAAAATGAACGCTTGCACAGCAAAGAGCGGGAAACGTCTGAAACAACTGGTTGTTGAGGAAGTCGTTGTGTTTTCAGGTCTTGATGAAGGACATTGTGACTCCGGTTCCTCAGGACGAGGTAAAAACTGTGATCCGGAAATGTCTGGAGCAGGCGGCTCTGGTTAACTATCAGCGTCTCTCGGAATATGCCAAGGTGGAAGGTAGGAACTCTTGCGTACACTCTTTCTTTTTTTTTTTTTTAACCTTGTCTTACATAAAAGCAGGTTGCTGTGCCGTTCATAATGCTAACAGGTTTGTTTAACGTGATAGAAAAGACACGGTTAGAAAAATGTATGTCTATCTCTCGGTCTGTCTCTCTTTATCTACCTATTTTTTTAACCTGCTTGTCGATTTATCGTTTTTACATTTTTTTCAATATTTTTTTAATTATCAATTACTTTTTTGTCTCACTATATATACGTATTTATTCAATCATTACTTTTCAATCATCATTCTATTTCCGTCTATTTTTTCCTACCTTTATATAAATAACTCTTTCCCAGTCTGGCCATCTATCCATCCAACTCTCTGTCTTTATTTATTTATTTCTCTCTATCCGTTCAAGCCTTTTCCTCTTCTCCTGTCAGTCTGTCCATCTATCCATGCATATAAAATTAATCCTCTTTTTCTTTCCTTTCATCAGTTTTTCCGTCAGTCCACTGTAAATTGTAATACACTGATACATGTTTGTGTGATGCAGGTTTTATGAAAAAAATTAAAATGTTTTCAGGTATTAGTTTGGTTTTCTTTGTCCGGAAATTTGCTTCTTTAAGTGTGTAAGTAAAAATGCATTCAATTCTTTCCTTTAAGCCGTGGGCTCAGTGCCACACTGCTCCGCTTGATAACATCTTGCTGTTGGCTTTTACTGCGGCTCTTTCCTGCCTTTTAGCTTCTAGGTTTAGAACTACTGCATAGCAACAAATGAACTTTTCCTTTCCAGCTCCCTGTCCCTTTTCCAGCTTCTCAGCTCAATATGTCAAGTTCAAAATGCCTCTTTCTTTCTCCTGCTTTCCCTCTGTGCTTTTCTTCTGATTATTGGCTTTTCGTATTATCAGACCCTGACTTGATGGTCGGAGAAGCTAATACTCAGCGCCAATCTGAAATTGTCCAACTCGTGCAACACACACTTGTGAGTTGCCACGGTTTCTTTATGAGACATTGACAGCTAAACCAAAGTCAGACTATCAATATAGAGTCGATCAATCTGTTTTGTGCATCATTTAATCCTCTTTAAATGGCTGTCTATGTCTATAAAGAAAAATTTTTGGACGTTGCAGATACTCAAGGGAAATCCTTGCATACCTTTTGTTAGTGGTTTCCTATTGGCTTTTGAATGCAGACCAAACAAATGACCTTTTACTAACCCAAACTAACCAGTAGTCTTACTGTGCCATTCCCCGACAGCTGGAATTACTAACAGCCATTTACACCAAGGGTTGCATTTTTTCTTTTGGCTTTTCTTTGATTTTTGGAATTAGTATAGAATTAGTATAGTATAGAATTAGTATAATGTGTAGCAATGATGTCATAATCCAGTCTTGGTGTGAATGGCTTTCACGAACATGGCACTAAATAGTCCGCAGAACCTGCCCAAGCCGGACCACTTTGTTCGGCCTGGACAAGTTTAGTGCACATGCAGCCTTTGTGCTTCTCTTTCTCTCTCTTTCTCCTCTGATCCTTTGCTCTTGCATGCCCCGATCCTCTTTTATAGGGAAAAAGAGAGAAATGTATGAGCATCCTGTCTTCTGTTTGGCGTCACAAGTGATGGATTTAACCATTCGTGAGTACCCTACTCCACTGGAGTCGCTCCATCACTTTCGCCGTCCTCCTTTTCAGTCCTCATCTGTCACTTCCTCATTCAGCTACAAACACAGGGACCGCCGCCATCCTCTTCCTCTCCTGCCTGTCGACTGCTCGCCCTTGTCTTTACCAGTGTTCCATGTGTCTGGGTCGCTTCTCGGCGCTCTGCCGACCGAGGTGGATTCCAATCCTGTTTGCTTCTGCTTTTGTTTGTGACTTGAATGCATTTTTACTTTTTTGCCCTTTTTTGTAAGTCACTCGTCCTCACTGTTGTCCCGTGTCCGAGGTTGTGCTGGTCTGGTGACACTTTTGTGGTTAGTAAGATGGCGAAAACTGCCAACAGGAAGAACTCAAAGATTTCGCACGATGGGGTTTACAATGCTTTGCCGGGAGTCTTCATGGTTTTATGCCTTTTACTGATTGGTTGTTTTCGTCATGAGCTTAAAACATTTGCGGTAAATTTAGGTGGAATTTATCCTATGGGCTATCGATTATTCCAAGTGTTCAATTTTTGTTTTTTGTACCTACAGTATGTATATGAAGATATAATTGAAAATTGCTACTATACTGTACGTATATTTAAAAGTATGAAGTCTTGAACATGCTTGTGCTTTTAAGTCTTTTGCATAAATTAAAAAAAAAACTGTCGAAGAATGTTTAAACTGAAACTCTCTACTCTCATAATCTTACTCTCTTTCTTTTCACTCTCTTTTTTCATTTTTTTTTAGCTTTTTAATTACTATTCCTCCTTATGACAAACTCTGATTCTTTTTTTCCTCTCTTTCCTACTCTCTCCTGCTCCTATTTTTTTGTTTCTTCTCTTTCTAGCTGAAAAATCTCAGGAAAAAAAGGATCAAGGTGACATCTTTATGTTAGATCTACACCTAAGCTCGGTTTAGACCTGACCCATTAGGCAACTAAACACTATTACCAGTTTTTGATAAAAGAAAGAAAAACTACTTTATCTGTGAGATTTTTTCTTTATACTTTTTCTGTGAGATTTTTGACAAGTGTGCTATGCGTAGACACAAGTGTGCTATGCGTAGTATCTAAGAAAGATGCAGTTCCATGTTTTGCCAGTGCGGGTGAAATGAAGAGAGAATATTATTTTAATGTACAAATAAAAAAAATATTATTTTAATGACTTTTAGTTTTTTATCTACCTGAATGTGCGGGGTTTAAAGTTCTCAGTATTAGTGTCAAGCCTGAAAGGATGAAACATGATCAATTTTTTTACAGATATTATTATTATTATTATTATTATTATTATTATTGCTATCCTAATATATAGGAATTTAATTATCTGATTATTATCTGATTATAATATTATCTGATAGGCTGATGGTCAGACGCTTCTGTTTTGCAATTGCTGCTTGCAGCTATTTTTATAAATATTTTAACATTTCTGTTGTTCTTTCTCTTTTTTAATTGCCTTTATAAGTTGACAATTTATAATGACCTAAAGCGAGTTGCGTAGGTTTTATTCAGGACAAGCTTGAGGATTCTAAAGAAAGATATGTGGAAAACATGTCTGCATGTGCCTAGAATCACGCATGACTTTATGTCCAAATATCTTTGGTTGTGATTATAACTATTGTTTTTTTTTATTATTATTTACTGCTTTTTCTCATTATTGCTTTGCTGTTTTATGAGTTTCGTCAAAATTGTCAAATTGATGTTCAGTCGTTAGCTAAACCGAGTTAATGAATGCTCTTAATGTATATATGTTATGTACATTTCTATATATAAAAAACTAAATGCACAGAAAAAGTTCCATGCACATTTTATACTTTTTTGTAAACACAATTTAATTTCTCATTAAAATAACAATGCTGAAACTTTTAATTTCTCGACTAATTCATAAGGATGTAGTCTAAAGCTTAACAGGCTTTAAAGTTAAAAATTGTGGGTGTATGTATGAAATAAATAAAAAAAAAAGGTTGTATGTGATTGTCTAAGTCTACTTGAATAGTTTTACTCCCTGTGCTTCAGAAAATGTAGGGCGCTTAGTCACACCTGCCAAAAAGCTGGAGGACACGCTCCGTCTGGCTGAGCTGGTCATCGAGGTGTTGCAGCAGAACGAGGAGCATCACGCTGAGGTGAGCAAGCCTGGCCCTTCACGCTTCACCAAGTCTGACGCTCGCAAAGCTCAGACAGACTCAGAGGAGAACAACAAGATGGAATAATGCGACATAAAGCAAAAAACAGCTTTATTGCAGCTTGTTCACCTGTTGTGTTTATAGCAGAAAATGTGTTTCTGTTTCTAAACGATTTCCTCCGCAGGCTACGGGCCCGAGCTTGGGAGGTCAGGCGGTACAGTATTTCCATTCTATGCTTTTATTTTCAACGCCTTTCCCTGCTCTTGCGTGCCAGTCTCACAGTCTGGTCTGCTTTTGAGATACGTAATATACGCAGATCACACCAAGAGTCCGGCATTTGCAGGCCTGGGTTTTCCACTTTCAGTTCGGTTGAATCTATATAGCACCGAAATTCAGAGACGGGATGATAGACGCTAAGTGAGAGAATTAAATCATTAGGATTCGGAATGACAGATGATGGGAATAGTTTGTCTTACAGCATGTGATTTAGCTGAACTGAAGTTACTCATCCATTATGAGCCCATTCCAGTTTCAACTCACAATATTTACTACCTAATTCTGTTTCAAAATCCCATGTTATACATACTCTGTGGAATTATTACAAAATTAGTTAATCTGCAATAATCTATCACTGACATCATGCCCTTCTCCTTGTAGTAATGCACTTACTTTTTTATCTCTATTGTGTTGTATAAAATCCCACCAATCTCAAGAATACAATCTCACGTAACTCTCACTGTTTTGCATTATGGACTGTTTGACTGGGAAATGCTTCACAGGGTAAAGAGGTATGTAGACCCCCAGAACACAGTGCATGTGAAATCCATGAACCCCCCCGCACTGTGGATCAAGATTTTTCCGCATTTCTCCTTTACAACTTGCCGTTCCCTCTCCCATCTCTGCCTGGACGCCCCATCATCCCCGGGGTCGACGGCCCCTGTGGAGTGTTGAGCAAGTGGCTTGTTTCCACACAAGGACGAGGGGGACCGGTGCCCACCAAACCTCGATGAAAATGAGACAGCCCTCATTTTCACCCTTGCACAACCCCGAAAAACTCCAAACGTTCCCCTGTCCTGTGTTCAGCTTGGCTTGGCCTGCTCGCTTCACTTACCAGCTCTAACTATTAATCCAAGACACAAATTTGGGTAGAGATGTCCCATCAGAGATCTGAAGAATCTTGTTTCTGGCCTTGATGGTTCTGTTTTTAATGAGTGGTCAGTGACAACAGCATGCCTTTGCAAAAATACCTCATGAACTTTTCATTGGCCAGCGTTTTTGTGGGTGTGTCCACAGAGAACATGTGTTCCAGCAGGGTGTTCTGATCAGCAGTAGATGATCTCAGGCGATGGTGAACTGAGACGTCTCTGCTCATCACTCCTGCATGCAGGGAGCTCATCCCTGTGCATTGACTTCTCACATCTGCCAGATTATAACTAAAAGAACTTTGCATCTACTGTTGAAAGTTTAGGATCATTAGCCTTGATATATTTTGATTCCAAAAGCAATTGCTTTATGACACACAGTATCAAGTTTTCCTGGAGCTCGAACTGTACTTTCAATTTTTTTTATCAAAAAATTATCAATTAGTATCAAAAAGTCTTTTTTTTTTTCAAATTTCTTTTGATTTTGCAACAATGTTTTTCTTTAGTCACTCCAGACAAATACCTATATGTGCAAGGAAGTACTGATATAACTATGTATTAATATATTTTTACATAATTATAATTTTATAATTATATTTATTAAAAATGCTTTTGTTTTTGTATCATGTGGCCTTAAAGAGAAAACACACGCACACACACAAACAAACACACACACACACACGCACACACACACAAACACACACACACACTGTTGCTAACACCATGTTGTACAGATTGAGCCACAGGAAAACCAATACATTTAGTTTTCTTAAGAACAAATAAATGAAACTTCCATGTCATAAACTTTTAAGCAGTAATGCAAACAGTAGATGTGTGCTGCTCAACACAAGCTGCACAGATAGTAGCATGGGAGTTTAGACACGTGGACCATGACTCTCCACAGATCAAACTTTAAACACGATTTTTAAATGATTAATGTCATTTTAGCAAGGTTTTAATTTTTACAAAGAAATTTAGCCTTTTGCCAGTCTGTGGAATATCATGCCCTGGAATGATCGCGATGGGAGCTCAGACGACTATTTATTACATGTAAAGGGATGTTGTTCTAACTGGAGATTTCTCTGTCTCTGGCTTCTTTTTTGCCGCTGTCTTTCTTTTCTCACGGCAGGCCTTTGCTTGGTGGTCTGATTTGATGGTTGAACATGCGGAGACGTTTCTGTCTCTTTATGCGGTGGACATGGATGAGGCTCTCGAGGTTCAGCCTCCAGACAGCTGGGACAGCTTTCCTCTCTTTCAGCTGCTCAACGATTTCCTACGCATTGACTGTGAGTTTTTAAAGTCTATGCTTATTTAATCTAAAGTTTATGTAAAAAATACATAACTCTGTGCGTGTGTGTGTTTAAGGATATACATTTTGTCTAGATCGCTTATAGATTCTAACTTACAGCAGGTGTCATAAAAAACTGTTTAAAATGTCTACAGTGAGCAAAAAAGCAAAAAATGAAAACACATTAACAAAAAAATTCTAATGTAAATTTGTAACAAATACATTTTAACCCTTTAATGAGATTATGAGATTACAGTCAATTAGAAAAAAAAAAAAACAGTGATTACAAGGAGAGACATTTTCTTTTCTTTCCCACCACATTACAGCATGTTATTTTCTCAATTATTTATAAATTAATTATTAAATTAAATAAAAAAAAAAACTGGTTTCAAAAGATAGTTAATTGAAACAATATTATAAACCATAATTTAAAACCAAAGTTTTGTTTATTAACTATTCTGACATGATTTTAAACATGTTACCTGGTTATTCAAAAACATACGATAAACTATCAACACGTGATAAAGAAGATTTAGGTTTTTCCTTATGCATTGATTAGCTGCGCTTGTGTGTCTGTGTGTGTGTGTACACACTCACACTCATGTTTGCTAAGTAGCAAGAAAGCATCACTAGGCAGTAGTATAATGAAGTGCCACCAAGTGAAGTCTTCAGGGGTTCAAAACAACACATTGAACGTAAAGAGTTGCGGAAGCTCAAGGCCTTATCACGTCTGTAATGAACAGTCACAGGCGCTGTCCATGGTGCTGAAGCCACACTGCCATAAGCCGGAGTTCACTAATGATCTCTCTGCCCTTCTTTGTGTGGCGTGGAGCGTCTTTGTCTGGTAATATACTCTTGATATTGTTTTGAATATTTTACATATTGAATTAGGTATACCAAAAAATAGACAAAGTATACAATGTTAAAACTGTTACTGGGACTCAAACTGAACATTAAAAGCACTAAAAATAATATACTAAATGATTAATTAACATGTTAGTATACTTTTAAAGTTAAAATGTAAATACTATTTTAAAAGTTGTGAAAATACACACAATTAACAATGAGGTTGTTTTAGGTGTTCATTTATTTTTATTTTTACATGCATTTAAATTAAATTTATATTGCATTAGAGTCAATCGTTGAATTGAATTGTATTCTTTCTTACGAGAAATGAGGCCCACAACATCAGCTTTTTAGTTACAGGAACACACAAGGCAAATCAATAACACGATAAACACCACCATGCCTACTACATTCCACATCTGTGGAACGGTCAAACTAGAAGGTCACTTTTGCTGGCTGCCTATAGCGCCGAATCAGGCATGAAACAGCCTTAACTCTAGACAGGCGCTAAAGCAGACGCCATTCATGCTGCTAATGAGGTCTAAAACAGAGGAGCCTGGGAAGATCCTTTGCCCCGGACACTGGCTTGCGGACAAACACAGCCAAGTGTACAACCACCACCGCTCAAATGGCTAATTGGAACAGAGCAATCAGGGAAGAAAACAAACATGGCACCTACTGTGAATGATCGACCTTCAGCAAAGAGAGAGAGATTGCAAGAGAGAGAGAGAGAGAGAGTGTGGGACAGAGTGAGAGGAGGCGCTGAAACAGAGAAAGGGAGAGAGAGGGAGAGAGAGACGGTGGGTTTTTCAACGTAATGTTGGACGTTTTGTAAACAATTCAAGTAAAGTTATCAATATGACCACTAGGGAATGTATCGAAATTGTGCATTTAATCCAGTGAAGTTACACACACACACAATGGAGTGAACACACACACAAACCTGAAGCAGTGGGCAGCATTAAACAGGTGTCTTGCTCATGGACTTGAAACATGGACATTTGGGTGGCTGGTTCAATTCCCTACCACTGGACTGGATTGATCTAAAGTCAATTGACTTTTCCACATTGATTTTCTGAGCTTTTTTTCTTTCTCAGATAATCTGTGCAACGGGAAGTTTCACAAGCATCTGCAGGACCTGTTTGCTCCTCTGGTGGTGAGGTATGTGGATCTGATGGAGTCGTCCATCGCTCAGTCCATTCACAGGGGATTTGAGCGAGAGTCGTGGGAACCTGTCAAGTAAGACACTTGTTGTTTAGTTAAAGAACTTTGTGTTTGGGTCATATTATGTATTTTCTTCTTGCATTTTGGATGAGTTTAGTTAGTACAAATGTTTATGATAAAGAGCCTGAATAAAAAAGGCGATTAAGTTCATTTTAATGTAAGCTTGATTTGTTACATTACATTTTAATTACAATTACATTTTATTTTAAATCAGCAAATTTATTTTTCTTTAAATTAGGTTCAAAGTCTTTTTTTTTTTTACTAATTTACTAATTTTTTTACTTTTTTATACACACATTATTTCATTATACTTATAGTTTATTTATTTATTTTATTATACTTTTTAAATTATATATATATATACATATAATTGTTATATTATTTTATTCTTAGTATATTATTATTATTATAATTATTATTATTATTTATGTTTACATATTGAAATACTGTGAGAACATTAATGATTAAAGGACATCAGTTATGTGTGTGTTCTTACACACTCTGAATCAAGTATGTGATGTGATCCATTCTTCGTTGACACTTTTCCTTTTTCACAGCTTCAAATCTAAATTAATTTCCCATCTTGCGCTCTTAAACATTCCTAAAACTATCACTCTCTCATTCTTCTGCATGTCTGCATTCTTTTCTCTTTTTGCCTTTCCACAGGAGTTTAGCAAGTAATCTGCCCAGTGTCAACCTACCAAATGTGAATCTCCAAATGCCTAAAGTACCAAATCTGCCTGTGTCAGTTAATCTTCCGCCAATGCAAATGCCTAGCTTTACCACCCCAAACTGGATACCCGGTCTATCAGATACAGAGTGTGTACCGAGTCTGCACAGGATCTAGATCTCAACTCCATGTTTGGCCTTAGCATGAACTTACTGCCTTGTTGCTGGCATCCAAATTATTCAAATTGTTCCGAATTACCAAATTATTATAGGATATACCTATATTATAGGTTTTAGTTTGCAGCATTTACACAAGCGTTCATATATACAGTCCGTATATACAGTACGGTACTCACACAAACAATACTGAATATAATATTTATAAAATATAAAATATTATATAATATTTATAAAGGTATATAAAGAAATAATTAAAATTAGCATTAAAATATTATATGTATATGCGTACACACACACACACACACACACACACACACACACACACGTAATTATGAAAACATAACTGTGTTGTTTTTGTTACACTTATGAATGATTTACACGTTTTTGTTTTTTAGCTTGCTGATATTTCCTCCTTGCATGTTGCATATAAATGAACTAATTTAGTGTTTAGTAAGGTGTGCCAAGTAAATTTTTGTTTATTTTTAGACATGATAATTAAAAAAAATTCTAATTCTTTTCTCAGTCGTATGCAAATTCCCACTTTCCAGACTAGAGTAAAATACCTTCCTCACTGCATGATTTGGATCGCACACAGTAGCAAACACATGCTGAGTGACACGCACGTGTAAATATTCCATCTCTAAGGTGTAAAACCTGGTAAACAGAACCTTGTCGAAACTCGCTGATGCTATTACACGTCAATCACAAACGTCGTTCCTTCTGAAGAAATACTTTTGGCTCTTTTTACTTGCAATAATTTTCATGCAAAATAAGCTTCACAGATTTTAATGCCGCATTTTCAGTGATGTCAGCGCTAAGGCCACTGCATGAAAACACCTGAAAGATTTATAACCCCAACCTTACCTTTGGATGATACAAATGCCACAAAATCATAACACAAAACTCAAAATCATATACTGTATTTGCTTATTTATTCTACATGTTTTTTGCCTCATGTATTGATAAAAAAGCATTACAGGCATGATAGCAATTATTTAAAATCATAGATTTTGTATCATTCCAATCTCTTCCTCTTAGTTTACAGTAGTTTCTTATCCTTTTCGAATACAGTTGTTTGGTCTTCTCTACCTTTAGATTGAAGGTGTTGGAGAACAAGTCCTTCCTTACCTGTTTTCCTGTTGTGTCTTTGAGTTTAGAGTTTGAGATTCGTGTAACAGTCAGACTTTTTTTTCAATTGGAATGTCTGTGTTTCACATCATTCGTGTACAATATTTTAAAAACCTCGACTGGGACTTTCTTTATACAATTCATGTACTTCATATTTAGATAGGCAGTAAAAATATAATTTAAAATGCTGAGCCTTTTTAGGAGTTTATGACGTTTTTATACTAGTGTACAGTAAATGTGTAATTTAAGATGTCACGTTTAAGGCCTTTTTATATTTCTAAGACTTTTTAAGACAGTTGCTGGTATAGTGATTAGGAAGAGGTGATAGTTCCAACCCTTTCCTAGTGTTGATAGTTTTCCTGTTCCTTGATTTTCCTAAATCCTGAATGATTTTGGACTTTATTTGATCCAAACTTGACTGTAATAGCATATAATTCTCTCCGTCTTGTTCACACATGACCATCAGTAATGGCTCAGGAACATCGGAAGATTTGTTCTGGAAGCTGGATGCCCTCCAGACCTTTATCAGAGACCTTCACTGGCCAGAAGAAGAGTTTGCCAAACACTTGGAGACGCGACTCAAGCTCATGTCCAGTGACATGATCGAGTCCTGCGTGAAAAGGTAACAGATTGACATTTATGTATTTAGCTATTCAATTACAGTGAGAAGTAGGAGCGGATTGCCTTTTGGAAGAGTTTGCATGTGTGTGTCCTGCTCTGGGATTGGTTGACCACATTGGTTGATGGTGTAATTCTCGCCTTCTGCACCAGAGTTGCTGTGATTGGCTCCAGCTCTCCGTGACTTTGATTTAGAAAAGCTGTTGTGAAAATTCATGGGAACATGCAAAAAAATCACATGATTTGATGTTTCCTGCCTTTCATAAAATATGACAAAAGTGCTGTATTTTAGAAATAAGAACTCCCGTCATTCTGTGTTTTTCAGAACCAGAGCCGCCTTTGAGCTCAAGCTGCAGAAAAGTCCTCGCACCACTGACTTCCGTGTCCCTCAGTCTGTCTGCACCATGTTCAACGTCATGGTGGACGGCAGGGCTCAGTCGGCCAAGCTGTGCGCCGTGGAGCTGAGTCAAGAGGTAGACCACCTTCACCCTTTCACGCCCTTCACTCTTCCCTTGCTCCTATTATTACAACAGAAACTTTCACAACTTCCTGTAAAGTTCCCCCATCACGTGTCAATCTCCATGCTGAAGCTGTATCATTTCATCAGCACTTTATCATTAACAGAGAGTAGGTACGGTATATATATATATGAATAAATATACAATATGAAAACAGGAAAAACATATTTTTCATGTTTCATTTTCAAGTTTTCATATGAAAATTTGGAAAACATATGAGGTAGTATAATATTAAAATTAACACCTCTCTGATTCTCTCACTTTATTTCTCTCTTTCACTCACTTTCTCTCCTTCTCTCTCACTTTCTCTTTCTCGCTATAACATTCTTGTTTCTTCCTTCTCTATGTCTGTTACTCTCTCTAAAGTTCTATCTTTCTTTCACTGTTACTCTCTTTGTCCTATTCTTCTCTATTACTTTCTTTCTTTCTCGCACTCTCATCTCTCTGTTTGTTACTTTCTCTTCCATCCTCTGTCTCTCTCACACACTCTCTATTTCACTGTAATTCACCCTGCCTTCCTTCTCTCTCACTTTCTCACTTGTCCTCACTCTCATCACTGTCTCTCGTCTGTCTGTTTCTTTCTCTCTACTCCTCTCTCTCTCTCCATTACGCTCTTTGCTTACTCTTTTTCTCTTTGTTACTCGTATATATGAAAATATGTACAGAACCAAAGATTGTTTCCATTTGTGTGTCATTGCGCAAGCATCATCCATTATAAGTTTATTATTAAATGTCATGGCGATGCAGTAAAGTTAAAGAGCGGAATGATTCACATGCATGGCAATGTTCCATTGTTATTGAACTTTGATTTTGTTTGATTCTGGAATGAGAATGTTTTTTTTTTTCTCTCTCTCTCTCTTTCTCTCTGCTGCTTTCTAATTGTCACTGTCGCCTCGTCTGCTGTATCTGTTTTTCTTTTCATCCTTTTTCTCAATCTTGTGAAAGTTTGTTAGAGAATGGGTAAGTGTGGCTAACAATTCAATTGAATTCTCACCTTTATGTCCCTAAGGTATAATTAGCGATGCTAGCAGTTTTCCCCAGTCTTCCGACACTTAAATTGTTTTGATTACATTAGCATACGCGATAGCTTCTTCTGAATATACATGTGTTAGAAGTGAGACTTCTGATATCCGTAGCATCTTGAGACAGATAATGATCAGAAATGAATTCATTACCTTGACGTCCTTTCAACGGTAATAGTGACAATGGCACTAATATTGAACAAATGAAACGGGGAAAAATCTCAGAGAGAAAAACATCAGACTCGACCTTGTTGTATTTTTCTCATTATGGCTTTACTTTCCAGAGGCAGTACCACTCGCAAATTGACAATCTCATCGAGGAGACGGTGAAGGAGATGATTACGCTACTCGTGGCGAAGGTAATGTTTACGTTTCTTATTTTTAGATTCCCGTACAGAAGCAATATGTATTTATTTAATTTACCAAACGTATGGCGAGTGATAATCGCTTCTTTCTCTTTCTTATAGTTTGTTGTGATCTTGGAGAGCGTTTTGGCAAAGTTGTCTCGATACGATGAAGGAACGCTGTTTTCCTCCTTCTTGTCGTTTACAGTAAGATCTACCGTTCTTCACCTGTTTACTCTTGAGGAGCACAAAATAGAACCCGGGGCCAAACTATAGGTTTATGCTTATTAGGCTTTTGAGTCAATTACGGAGAAACAAATCATTTAAAAAATAAGAAAAATATTATTATGACTCTTCAAACTGAACTCTTCCATCTTAACTATTCAAACCCTATGATCAAAAACTTATCGGAACACTGTTAACACCAGCATACATTTTAACTGGAATTTATACAAAACGCTGTAATTAGAGATGTATATTTTTGAATACTCGATTACAGTATATTTTATGTTTAGCACTTTTTAAAGATAAAAAATAATAACAAAATTAAATACAGTTTTCAGTGAAAGTATACAAAGGTTTAAATTAAGGGAGTTGTGGTACAGTGGTAGAGGACTTGGACTGGTGTCCAAAAGGTCGCCGGTTCGAATCCCCCCTACGACTAGTTCTACAACTAAGTGTCCTTGGGCAAGACACTGAACCCCCACATGCCCCCCGGGCGCCGCACTGTGTGGCTGCCCACTGCTCCGAGTTCGTGGCTGATCGGATGGGTTAAATGCAGAGAAAAAATTTCCCCACTGAGGGACTAATAAAGGTTCAATTATTATTATTATTATTATTAAATGTTTTCATTATTTTTTTTTTTTTAAATAATAACATTTGTGATAGAGTAAACTCATTTAAAGTAATTACTTTAGTATCTAATGTAGTAATAAGTTCAAATAGATTTCAAAAACAGATTCGAGTTAAAACTCAGTTTATTAGTATTATTTATTTGAACTATTCCACATTTTTAGAACTAAAGTTTATATTTTTTTAAATCTGCCTATAGCTATTATGTTTCTATAAAAAACTAATTGCACAAAAAAATTGTACTCAAAATAAATTGTATGTGTTTTTCCAGGTAAAAGCTGCTTCGAAATATGTGGACGTACCTGTAAGTGACACTTCCTTTACATCTTTTTGTATTGCTCACAGTTCCATAATCAAGTCCGGAAAAGCGTTTTTAGTATCATCAGATTAGAAATTAGTATGTAAATGTATTTATTCTCAAATGGCCTGTAATAGCTTAAAGAGACAGCCAATAATTGCCACAGCCTGCTGTGCAGATGGTCATCTCTTAGCCTCAAATGGCCATTCATATGTATGTGCGAGAGCTGGTTGTCGGCCTGTAGAGCTCTTCTCCCTGAAACAAGACAGTGTGATGTGTGTGTTGTGCGACAAAAGCGCTTCGCGAGGAAGCCACTGGGTCCAACTCCTCGCATCTCGCATTCAGCATCACATCGCCGAGTTTCCTTCATCTGCCAACACATTTGGTCCCGATATGAAGCTTTAGAAATGAAAGGCCTGCCATTGAAGGCCAGCAGCATCTCACTCGTCTTCTCACACGCCGCATTATCTTTCTTATTTTTTATGAAGGTCAACGAATCGCGTGCTTTCCTGATAATTGTTTGCTTAATACACAACATGGGTTGGAATTGACGACTTTGCTCATTTACACTCATTGAGGTGTGTGAAGTCAGCTCAATTTGCAGCATCAGACCGTTGACACATTCTGATGACCTTCCGATGACCTTGGAGAGGAAGTGTTTCATTCCGCAGAGGAGGAAAGGAAACGCATTATACTTATTATCATGTGCTGCATCCATGTAGCAAGACTTTATACTCTACACAACTTTGTGGCTCCGTTCATAATTTAAGACTTCATAATTGTGTGCAATGATGTATGGATTTAAAAATATCTGGTGGTTTTACATTTGAGAAAGAGTTAATTATTATAATGGATTTGTGAAGGTGTACTCCACTAAAATTTAGCTTTTTTGAAAATGTAAAGTAAATAAACTAATCACAATTTTCTTATTCTCTCATTTGTTCTCTTTTTCTCACTCTCTCTGTCTCAATGTCTGTGTTACTCTGTTTTACTCTCTTTCAATATTTCTCTTATTCTGGTCTAATATTCTCTCTCTCTCTCTCTCTCTCTCTCTCTCTCTCTCTCTCTCTCTCTCTCTCTCTCTCTCATTCTCACTTTTCTATTCATTTCCTGCCCCTTCCCCATTATATTTGTTCACCTCTCTCCATCTCTCGCTTCCTGTCTCTTCTGCAGAAACCTGGGATGGACGTTGCTGACAGCTATGTGACATTTGTTCGCCACTCTCAGGATGTCTTGCGGGATAAGGTCAATGAGGAGATGTATATAGAAAGGTTATTTGATGTAAGTAATGGTTCTGTTCTCCCTGTGAGAAGGGAAAGGCCCTCCAAAATGTGACATAGCAGCCAACATGGAGGGATAAGTCACATTTTGCGACCTGCTTCTCTCTTTTTAGTGTCATATGTCTCTTATCTCTGACTTTTACTCTTACTTTCCCTTGCACTGCTTTTCTGGCTTGAACTTCTCTTCTCTGATCTATAGTGCTGTATGTTCCTCAATGTTACGGCTGTACATATCTTTCTACGCACTTGTGCAACGTTCTAGAAGAGGATTATCTTAAGAGGTGTTCTCACTTGGATTAACACAAATCAAAAATGTGATTTTGTATCATGTATAATATTGATAGTATTAAGTAATTTTGCATTTAGCAAAAATTCACAATATATTTTGGAAAAATAAATGCAGGCATGTACTGTATTTACATAACCGTAATAGTGAGCTGATTTTCTGACTAAAACAGTTTAACCTTAAAATAATAAATTTTCCTATATAAAATTTTATTTTAGAAATTAATCAGCAGTACACAGATTTTTTTTCAGGGATTATCTCCTCAACATTCTAACATGCTTAACACTAACTGCAAGTAAAAAATGTAAACATTTTAAAATGCAAGTAGAAGCACAAAGAGTGTTTTTAAACAATTATTGCTGCAGTTTTGTTATGTTACGTGTTACAATTCTGTGCCAGAGTGTTTAACAACTCACGTGGGCACTATTGCAGTCTATTAATTAATATAAAATTAAGTTTTACAATATAATTGTTACATATTTTAGTTTTATATATATATTTTAATTATAGTAACAAATACATTTACATATTTACAAATACATAAACAAGAAAATGAAACATTATTTCAGCTAAAACAATGTTTTTTGAAAACATTTATGTTTTTACACCAGAAAAAAGAGCAATACACAGCTTTACTTCACAAGCAGATATCCTCAATTTTTGAACATAGCAACAATAATTCCAGATCTTGAGAAACAATAGGAAGACAAGTAAAAACTGTAGCAAAAATGCCAAGTAAGAGCATGACAAGTGTTATTAAGCAATTTCCAATTATGTAATGTAACTCTTATGTTATGTTATAGTATATTACAATTCTGTGCCAGGGTGTGTAACAAAAGCAGCCGCCCTATTTCCGGAGTAAATCTCCCTCTAAGGAGATCCAAAAACGAGAAGCCCTCCAAACCTCAAGCTTATTGTTAGAACGGCTTAGCGAAAAGGAAAGAATGAGGAAAATCCCTAATGGGAAGAAGCAGGAGTTGAATAAGAAACACTGAAGAGGAATAAACACAATGGAGAACACTGTCTTAAGGGATGGCCAGGTCCATCATGTTGGTAATAATCCTTTGTGGTGTCTGTAGACCAGTCTGTTCAGTGTGTGGTCACGGAGGTGTGTTTGCATTGTGTGCCTAAAGAGTTTTCTTTATATTCAGAAGGCCTAAGCCAAAGCGCTGATTCCAGATCAGGTTTCCTGTCCTCGTAAAAGCTGGTCTGGAAACAGCAGCTTGGAGCTGCTTTGTGAATATTGCCGCTTGTGTCATATGTGAACAATTCCAGTACGAATGCTGATCTCAGGTCAGCTTGGGCTTAATTATTCCAAAGATGTGTAGATTAAAAGTTGTCCCTGGATCAGTGGTCTTACTGGGAGATGCTCGTAACATATAGACTCTGGTTTGTCAGTTTTTTGGTGTCTAACTGAAGCTGAACCTGCTGTCTCTTCTACGGGTCGGGCTTGAGATGCTTGTCTTTCAGCCCTTGTCGAGGGATCCTGAAAAGATCCGGTGCTCTTTTCTTCCTCTTTGTTTGCTTGGAATGAGATGGTGTCGCTTGTTTTCAGCTGCGCTGTGAATTTGCTTTCATTTACACACATGCAAACAACATATAAAAAAACCCATCTGGCCTGTCAATCCATTTCGTCATTTCCCTTTGTTGTTTTTCCCCACTTTCTGTCTTTCCATCTCTATGGCTCTTTCTCTCCCTAAACCGAAATGAAACTTATCCCTCTTGTCAAGTTGTTTTTGTCACATTATGCCAAGTGGCGCTATTCAGAGTCGAATAATCTTCCTTTGTACATCTACTAGCATGACCCGCGTCCTCAGAGACTCCTACATGCACGTTCACATTTTAACCTCCGCCAACCCCAGATGGGCACGCATGGCACACGCCTCCCTCCTCCACTCGCTCAAGTGCTAGGGCCTCGGTGGTAAAAGACAACATGTGTTGTCTCTCTCTCACCCGTCTCCAGCTCACGCTAACACACACACACACACACACACACACGCACACACAGGTCCTCACTGTTATGCTAAACAACCATTCAAATCCCACCTCTCTCTCTTCAGCTCGGGCTCCAGGCAACCTGCTCAAATGTTTTCTCGTTACTTTGTCATTTCACTTGTTAAAGATGTCATAACATCCTTCACATTAAGCCGTAACACCATGTGCTGCTGTTTTAATCCCACCGCACACTTCCCATTTAACACATCACTTAGTTTCTCATGAAACAGACATATAGAACATATTGTGTAATCGTCAGCGTTCATCTGGCATTATTCTTTTATTCGTTAAATGTTATTTTAAACGAATCCCCAGAAGAGCGACAGATGCCTATTTCCCACCATCTTTTTGTATAAATATACTTGGTGGATTGATGGGTGGGACAAATAGACAGAAAGACTGACAGGTAGAAAGACAGACAATGGATGAAAGGGTGAGTGAAGATACAGATAGACAGAACTATAGATTGATAGACAGACAGACAGAAAGATTGATACAAGCTGGTAGACAGACAGATAGGTAGAGAAATAGATAGGCAGATAGATAGATAGATAGATAGATAGATAGATAGATAGATAGATAGATAGATAGATAGATAGATAGATAGATAGATAGATAGATAGATAGATAGATAGATAGAAATATTTGAACAGACAGACATATAGATAGATGGAATGATGGATGGATGGATGGATGGATAGATGATAGATAGATAGATAGATAGATAGATAGATAGATAGATAGATAGATAGATAGATAGATAGATAGATAGATAGATAGATAGATAGATGAGAGGCAGACAGATGGTGGAAATACAGGCTGAGAGATTGATGGATAGATGGACTGACAGACTAATACTTGTCTAAATTAACAAACCATAATTGTTTTCTTTGCCCCCCCACCACTTCGCCCTTTTTACACTCTTTTATTTTTCTGTTGTTTTCACTAATCCGCTTTGAAATTATCTGTGAGGTGGGTGTAATATAATTGCTTGGCGGTTCTTGGCTGGTTGTCATATTGAAGTATTTGTGGTCCACGATAAGCTCGGTTAATTGGAGTCAAGGATTCTGATTTCTCACAGACAGACACGGCACATTGGCTAAAGTAAGAAGATTAATTTTCCTGTTGACTTATTCAAATATGGCTGTGCTCTGCTTTTATAATAGCATTTCATAATGCTAAGACCATATGGCCATATTAAAAAATGAAAGAGTGATAAAAAAAAACATTTAATTTCAATCAGATGAATTGCGTGAAGTGAACAAGGAGGAATAATTCTGGTAATTAATAGACGAACGAAAGAGGCCTGTTGATTGTTTCATTTAGTTGCTCACATTTCCATTTTTTTGTTTTTATTTTTTGTGCATTTGATTTAATTTTCATAAATTATGTTTTAAGCCATTTTAGATTTGTTTTAAATAGTATTTAGATTTAAGACTGTTATAATTTTTGTGCAAGCATTTGCAATATTTAAAATAGAATTGTGTGTGTGTGTGTGTGTTTGGTGATCTGGGCAACCCACAGTTCCTACATCCCCAGCACTTTCATCGTGGCTCTTGATCTTGATAATAAAGTGCAGATTTCAGCTACTAAAAGACCAAGTCGTGCTCCAGCGGGTGGATGAAGTTGGTTAAATCGCGGTAAGAAAGAGGAGGGGCCTGGAATTAATTTATTTGAGCCAGTTCTTGAGCAAGCAGCTGAGTAGAGCGGGATTAAGGCAGCTGTGCTTAAAGTGAGGATTCATCTGTCAGATTTGGGGCGGAGTACATGGATCATTGATTAAAAAAGCCATCTCCAAATCCAGCGCTGCACTGATACGGCGAGAGTCGGTGCGTGTCTGAGTGCCGCCACAGAGACTCGCCAGCCACTGATACGCGGCAGATTACACACGTCAATTATACACTTAATCTGCTTGGAGAAGAGATTGCGGCCTCCCCTCATTGATTGGTTTGGAGTATTCCCGTTGACCTTGGCAGTTATCAGAACGGCGGGATTGAACTTTACAGCGACGGTTAATGCGGTTTAATCATCCCGCCTCTGGTTGCTGCCAGTGCAATAACCCGGGGTGAGAGTGACAGGAAAACAAGACGGGTTCAGATTGAGCAACGGCTTGTTTTGCGTTTCTTGGACCGGCCATGCCACTTCACTGTCTGGGACACTTGAGGCTTTGCTGGTCCGACTGACCCAAGTGAACAGTTTAATCAACTTTAGCTGGCGTGCGGAAATAATCCGGAACATTCTGTGGCGGCACTAATAGAGGGAAAAATCTATCCATCTATTTATCTACCTACCCATGCACCTATCCATCCATCCGTCTATCCATTCATTTATTAATTCATTCATCATCCATCCACATCATGTTTTTTCATATATATGGTCATATACTGGTCATTTTATAAAACCCCTAAACACCTTGATTTATGTATTCCGTTTGCATAATTTGTATGTGTGTGTGTGTGTGTGTGTGTGTGTGTGTGTGTGTGTGTGTGTGTGTGTGTGTGTGTGTGTGTGTGTGTGTGTGTGTTTATTTATTTTATCAGAACAAAAGCTTTTGTCACAAAAGTCTGGCTTTTTTTTTCTAAAACTTTGAGTTTTTTTAAATCCAGTCAAAAACAAGCAATTTTGCCATGTTTTATTTTCTTTTGTTTCAACCTCCCAATTGCTTTTCAATAATCGTGCGATAATCGCGATTCAATAATCGCGATTCAATAATCGCGATTCAATAATCGTGCGACTTGGGAGGCAAACGTGCGCTTATTGTTTCTTTACCCCTTCATTTAATCCCTTTATTACTGAGGTAAACCAATTGAAACGGAGCTCTAGATGAGTCATTTTAATGCTAGTAGGTCACTATTAAAAAAACAACACTAAAAGACCTGGTCCTTTCACAGAAACTTTTGAAAACGCGTCAAGTTGCTTCGGCTCACACAGAATGCAGGGCAGATTCGGGTTTCTGATAATGACGGAGGCCGAGGCGTTTCTTTGTCACGACAAGTCTCGACTCATTTAAACACCAACGTCTGCGATTTTGGAGCAAACGGTGGCGCGAGAAGTGTATCTGAAGGGCGGAGGCTCTTAAACGGCTTCCATTAGCCGTCTATTGGCTCCCTCACCGTCTCTCACTCTCCCCGTGACATAGAAGTGAGGTATGGTGGCATTTGTTTGATTAACTCGTCTGACAAAAGTGACATCTGCTAGCAGGTTCATGTATACGAGAGGCTCAGCGCGGGTCCGCCTTTGTACATCTGTCAGCATAGGGGCAGTGGGAAGAGGCTGAAAAGAAACAAATTGGTCCCAAAAAGCAGCCCATTCACCTTCTGCGATCCCCCCGCCACGGCCCCTGCCTCCCCGAACCCATTCAGGTGCTCCGCAGGGCTCTCGAGTGCTCGCTGGTTTATTCCATTTCGTTCCCCCCATTGAGGCCGAAGCCCACAAGTGTTGCGCTCCTCATTCCAGCTCGGCTCAATCCTCCCCTAAGCGTTCCTTTGTGAGCGGAATGGCTCACTTTGCCCTATAACCAAAGTCTCTCACGTTTTTATCCCCCCGCCTCACCCCTTTTTTTTCCTTCATTGTGTGTTTACTCAATGACACGATCACAGGCCGTAATTCCCGCCGTTTAGTTCATCGTGTGTTTTCCTAAGGCACTGTTAGGAGTGGAGTTGACAGGCCCGATTGCAAAGTGGTCAAGCTGGATGATTCAGAAGCCCACTTTTGATTAGACGTATGGAAAATATGGCGGTGTTGAAAGCGTCTGAGCTAGTTAAAAGTGTAGCTCACAGCGAAACAGTGAGGACTTGTTCCACTTAAGGATCCGGTGAGCCGTGTAAAGCCCGAGCAGGGTTCTCTTTGTATCCACAACACAATCGCAAGCAGTTTGAAGCCCTTGCGCTTGCTGAGCTCCAAACTTTATTTTCAATCACGCCATTCATAACACCTATTCCTGGAGGAAGAGAGGCAGCTCCGGCCCAGCAGCATGTCGGAGGGCCGTGTTTAGGGTCGCGCGTTTCCTACACAAAGTTTTTCCTTGAGGTCGTGGGGTCCTGCAGCGGAGAGATAGTGAGCGGCGGGAGGCGTGAGGTCGCCGGTGTGAGTTACCATGGTAATTGAGTTTGGTCATCAATGGACCTCCTCTCAGGAGGGACGAGGCAGACAATAACAGGCCAATGGCGACCGTGAGCAGCGAGCAGGTAGGATTACCGCAGCCTTTTGTCCTAAGTGCATAATGTCTTGTAGTCAGATTTAAAGACTCCTCGGCCCCTGAAGCCCCCGTACTCTGGCCCAGCAAGGGGCTCGATTCACTGGCCTGGACAAGCAGAACCAGTGCAACCCGCTGACCCACGAGAGCCGGCGACATGCTCTTGCTTAACCAGACAAAGACCCTTCAATGTAGAAGAGAAGCTTGTACGTTCCATCCGACCCTGCGGATGGATTCTTTCCCGTTTCTCTTGCCTTTTTCTTTTCTCCTCAGTTTTTTTTTATCCAGAGGAGCTTGGCTAAGATGAGAGGACTCGGGCACCGCAGAGTCTGTTTTCATCTCCGCCAGCCTGTCGCTTGGCATTAACATCAGCACCAGAAACCATCATCATTCCATCCCTACTGCTAATTGCAGACACAGCTGGGTCCCAGCAGGACCGTTTCTCCAACAGCCCGGGCCGAGCTCAACACACACACACACACACACACACACACAGTACCACCAGCAAGGGCAGAAAGAGGCAGAGTCACAGGTTGCTTGTAATCCCCCCGCGCCCCCCACAGTGCCTCCGCCCCCTCCCCAGCATTCCTGCTTTTGTGAGAGTGTGTATGTGTGTTTTCGTCCCGTACCCACTATTTTCATTACCCCGAGCCTTCAGGTGTTTGGGATTTGATAAAAGAATTGCGAGAGCGTGTGCGACGGGGGTGGATGGATGTGCAACCTTGCACTGAATTCTGTTTGTTGCCCCCCTGCTAGGTGCCATGGCTTCCTCTAGCATGCTACAGACGAGAGTGTGAACGCAAGCTAAGGAGCGCAGGGTTTTCACGTGTGTGTGTGTGTGTGTGTGTGTGTGTGTGTGGTGTGGTGTGGAGGGGGCAGGAGGTCGCTCAGCCTTTCACCGCTTCCCCCTGGAGGTGTGGGGACCTTGCAGATGTTCATGTGTGTCGTATGGGTGATGCGAAGCCATGGTTGCCACACACACTTGCGTGCACACGCTTTTTCGTATCAGATGGAACTCGTTAGATGATCACAGATTTCCCCCCATCCACGTTTTCATTATGCATTCAGAGTCTTGCTAGTGAGTTTTGGCTGGCAGCGATTGCCAGCTTCCCGCTGCTCAATATCCAAAAAGTGCCACAGTTCATAATGCGCTCTCGGAGAGTCTACTGTTTCTCCACTGACGGCAGAACAATGTCCCACTGCCAGCACTGTTCATTTCACAACCAGGACCACGCTCCTTTCAGCCGAGATTTGAGTTGTGAATGCATGGATGGAATCGTGGCCTTTCAGATTAGGATCGGTTAAATTCAAACATTCCATAATCTAGGATAAATAGTTCAGATTCGTCATTTGTGTGGGAACATCAGCTCCTCTCTTGATAGTAGAAGTCCCATGCTGTAACGCTACAACAAATGTCAGCGATGCGGAGTGTGAGAGGGAGCAGTTGCTCCAGGTCTGGCCTCCTCGCAGGGGTCCATCGCGGCCCGGCTGCCCGAGCTTCACAGGCACAGAGCACCAGTCCTCACAGAGCAACACCCAGCTCTGATTCACTCCAGCCCAAACCACCCGAGCCCTGAGACCCCCGAGACCTCGGGCCATCCAGCCGTTCAGATCTGTGTTCAAAACCATTAAACCCACCGTGCTCTTTAACTGTGTCTGCAGATTCAAGTCTTCAGAATTGATCAAGAGAAAATTTAAATATATAAAATTATATTTATTTAGTATTTTTATTATATGTAGTTTATTTTTATGTATTAATAAAGTATTGCTGTAAATCTATAGTATCACTATAGTATACTATGAAACTATAGTATCACTAAAATGTATAATATATTTTATAGTGTTTTGTCCAATATATAATTTTCATTTATTGCATAAACATGTATTAGTATATGTATTTCTAATATATAATATTACCATAAAATGTGTAATTATAATATTTATATAATAATAATTCACAATGTATAAGAAAGAAATTGGAGAATCGAACAAATATTTTAATACTATTCAGAAATATTTTATTTTTTTTATTTGAATTTTTGAATGGTTATTTTGTAACAATTTCTTATGATTGAATGATTCTAAATGAACATGTTTAAATGCTTAAACTTTATGATCATGTAACAACAATGTTTTGTTAATAAATACATACACCTCAGTAGTGCACAATAAAATGTGCAAACAAACACATACACACACAGATATATGCATAAACATTTGCATATATTTACATGCATATAAAAGACCAATAATACGCATGAAATAAGTATAGCAATTAAAGTAATGTTTTTACTTATTTTCCATGTAAACGAAGTATGATTATAGTGTGCACTTCTGAAACGCACCAAGTTTGTAGTGTCAATTGTTTTTTTTTTTTTACATAATTGTGAAAATAAGGCATTCGGCCTTAAAAAGTCCCAAAAAATTAGCTTTAAAAAGCCATATCCAGTTGATTTGGAGACGTCACTGATGGATGTTCTGTTTTAGTCGCGCTGGCGGAGTGTAAAAAGGCAGCACGGTTTGCCACCGTCAAGTGTGCTGCACTTCTCAGCGTCTGGGGCTGGATTTTCTCAGCTCCTGAACCGTTGAGACTCAGTCAGCTCAGATTACCATCAGACCAGCTCGATCACAACTAATCAATTAGACTTCCAACCAGATCCTCCCCACAGTCCAACATCTGCAGCCCTGAAGCCACGAGCGCTGGCTGGTTTCTGGGAGCTTTTGAGTTCACGACGTCTTCAACCAGTGGAGACCCAGCAAAACATACCATCTCAGGCGAGAGATGGAGGTTTGTGGAAGACCCTGAGACATGGCTAGATTAGTGAGCTGACTGCGACTGCGGTAAAGACAACATGTCCGCTGGGAATGATGGATGTTACTCCTTCAATGTGACAGGAAGCGCCGTGGACCGAAGTGAAGGCTGAGGGCAGGACTGGCTGACTTCACATGGGCAACATCTCTCATGATCAGTGTCCAAAAGCTGCACAGGAGACTGTTGATGCGATTCTGTCAATTAGCAGCATCTGGGTGGAGCTTTCCAGACGGTTTGGATGAAGAATCTGATTGTGACAGAACGACATGTCGGGATCCCGGAAATTATCCTTGAATTGCCGCCATTGCGATCGTACTTTTAAGTTCGTAGAGGAGTTGGAGTTCAGGTTCTGTGTTTGAGAGATGAAGTTATTATTTGCTTTTTTTGAATGTGGATTGTATGTTTAATGAGACGAGGCCTTTGAGTGTGTGTCTGTCTTTGCTGGAGAACATTATCTCTGTGTTTCAGCAATGGTACACCAGCACCATGAATCTTCTGGGAACCTGGCTCACGGACCGGATGGATCTGCAGTTGCATGTCTATCAGCTGAAAATCCTCATCCGAGTTGTAAAGGTAAAAAAAAAACTCCAGGGTTGAACCCAACTTGTAATTGGCCAATCACTGATTACAACCAATCAGAATTATTCTCCTTATGTCAGGTGTCAGCAATTGAAAAAGATCTTTGTGGTAATAAAATGCACATTTATTTCTATTCACATGTTCTGTTTTTTCACATTTTTTAATCAGCGTCCCTTTTTCTTTCTTTTTTTTTTTAAATAATTGTTCAAGCTGACTCTTTACAAGAAATAATAATTGCCAAATTATAGACCTCGACCCACGACAAAAACGCAAAACTCAAAATTGTGATGCAGAATTCTGTGCATGCATTTGCCATTTATAAAAATGAACATTGGGAAACATCCATAATCACGTTTCCAAATTTGAGATTAGGTTACTTATTATTTACATCAGCTTGAACAAAGCCTTAAACTTAAAAGTGCAGTATAGTTAATTTTTAAGTAAACAATTGTGACAACATACAGAAATAAATATGAATACTTGGAAAATATATGCAAAATGTCCCCATGTGTTAATCAAAAACTAGTTATGAATAATATAAATAGACTGGAGATAAAATGTATGATTATTTATTACATTTTTAGGTTGTTTATTCAAGTGTTAGTGAATAATATTTGTTCATATAATGCATATGTATCATTTGAGTTTTCTGTTATTCTTGTGTTATTACTTGAATAATTATGATAATACATCTATCACGTTATCGTGAATTTATTTTCATAACCAAATGTCTTAAATGCTCTGTTACACTTATCCCACTGCTCACACAAATGTCGGCTGGTTTTCTCTTTTAGAAGAAGTACCGAGACTTCAGACTCCAGGGCGTGTTGGACTCCACCCTGAACAGCAAGATGTACGAGACGGTGAGGAACCGACTGGTCCTGGAAGAAGCCACGGCGTCGGTGAGAGAAGGAGGGATGCAGGGCGTTTCCATGAAGGACAGTGATGAGGAAAACGACTAGATCCCCCTGAAGACCACTTGGCTCGGACAGTTGAGTAGGACAAGGCCTCTGTTGAAGCCTGTACATCACAGACTAAGTCTTCTTCACCACTTTGTTTTCCCGTCAGCCACGTTTAGCAAAAAGTGAATTCATCTGCACGATAAAACTACATCTAACCAACTAAAATGGACTATAATTGGCTATATGTTTTAAAGCAATATGGGACATGCTGAAATGTGTAACAAATCGAAACAAACCCAAGCGTCTGGTCTCAAACACACACTGCTTACAGTTCACAAACCGTACAGATCTGATCTGCTTTATAACGGAGTGTAGGCCGACATGATTGTACTGATGTCTGTATGTTCTACTCACTTCGAGACTCCACACTGTCAGATGGTTTTTATTCTTACATTGATTTATTTTCCTAACTTAGGTACCGTGATATGTTTGTTTGTGTATTTTTTAGAGATGCAATATATTTCGTTTTTTTTTTGTTGTTTTTAAAAGTTTGATATGAGTTAAGATGATATTTATCCTGTAGGCGGAGGGACGGTGATTTACTCGTGCGCTTGGACACAGACTTCCTGTGTGGAAAGCCTCGGATCGTCTGCGGGTTTTTTCCTCATTGCTACCGTTGTTTTGTGTCTAGAGCGCTTTATATTCCCCCTGTGCGGTAGCTGCATGTCCCAGTCGTGAGAAATCTTATCTGAAAGCTTTTGATTTTGTGGAACGTCGCTGGTGGATTCATCTCGCTTCTGCCTTATGTACCCGCTCCGCTGGAAAGCAACAATCCAGGCTTAGAAAAATAAAAGAATTCAGTCTGGCATCCAGCGTGATTCTGTTTTCTCAACCTCAGAACAGATGCGGTAATATGGATTTTGTTTTACTAGCCTTGTCGGAACGTCCTGGTAATGTTCTCCAAGGCTTTTTTCATATGATGACACGCGCTTCAACCGGGATTTGACCCCGCCCCGCCCCCCCAGACCACCCCATTGCCAAGACACCGGAAAGAAAAGTCCCAGATTAACGTTTTGGGATTAAGTCATAGCTCATCTTCAGTGCCTCTATTGCAGAACAGAAGGAGATTGACGGAGCAAAGATGACACCAACAAGTCCCGAGGCAGATCTTCTCTACCAGATTAACATTTTTCATATAAGATTTTCCCGGCAAATCAGTCTGGCCTTCAAGACAATAAGTACAAATCAAGGGATTAGGTAATAATACCATGACATATTAAAAGAAGATGCATTATTGTAATTATGTCACAAAATTGCTCGAAAACAAGTGTTGGAGAGGGAAAAACAGGCTGAAGGGTGGATGCTTGAGGAAGAAAACGACTCAACGGTCTCTCTATTTTACCGTTCTAAACCCTTTAGTTTTCGTTTTTTATAAAAGTAAGAACATGTGTAGAACTAACTATAGTGAATTTGTGAAAGAAAGACTGTTCAATATAAATATTTCTTCTTTGATTGCAGCACAAAAATCAGTAATGTCAGTAAACTTCAGTCTATTCGAGTAAAATCCTAAGTTTAGAAAATTTGACAATTGTTTCACAAGAAAATTGCTCGAAAGTGTTGGAGAGGCTAAATGGATGTTCGAGGAAGTAAACCAGTCTGTTTTACAGTTCTAAAAATATGCTTTAGTTTCATGAACATGTGTAAAAAAACCCAATAGTGATTTTGTAGAAAAAAAGACAGTATGTACAATAAGTAATGTTATTAAACTTGTCCTGTTGAGTCAAATCCAAATGACACAATCTAATAAAATATATTGATCTTTAAATCAACGGCAAAGAACAAAAGTCCCATTGAACAAACGTCTGCATGGACTTGTATCTAATAATAGACTTATATACATGGAATAATGGATCCTAATAATTTGTGTTGGAGTGGGGTTGTTTGAGGATGAAAACAAGTAAAGTCACTATTTGTGGAAGTTGTTGTGGCTGGAATCCCAGTCCGGTCCATTTCATAAAGGAGTATCATTCAGGACACTGACCTCCACATGTTCCCCAGGCGTCACGGCTTAAGGCTGCCCACTGCTCCGGGTTTGTGTGTGTGTGTGTCACTTCACCGTGTGTGTAACTTCACTGGATGGTTAAATGCAGAGCACAACGGTCCCTAGTGGCCATATTGACAAACTCAGTTCACTGTCTTTAAAATTCAAGACACTGTAAACTTTTTTTGTACATAATTGTAATGGTTTTTGAACCAAGACTCCTGGTTTGGAACGATGTGTTTTACCAGTTACGACCTAAAGTGGTTAAAGAGTTGAACTTGTGACCGAAAGGTTGCAGGTTCGAATCCCGAGTCCAGGAGTCAGACACTGAACCCGATAGAAACGTCTGCCAAACAAACGCATACGTAAAATCATTGAGGCCATCGGTGCCTTGTTCAGTACATCCAAGGTGAAGGGTTTCATTTAACCCCATCCAGCGCAGGGCAATGGTTCTACACCGGGAGCCAGGGGAAAAAATGCTTTAACTAGTCCAGGGAAATTGCCTTTTCATCTTCTTTTCCTCCACTTTCTGATCCGAAGCCATCGCCACAATTTGGTGTGTCTGTGGGCGCGGGGGCACAGGGCAGGGAAAGACAAATGAGAAAGGCCCACTGTTAGAATATGTTTGCGTGGCCTGCCGCTGTGACCTAATTGTGGGAATGTGTTTCTCGCTCTCGCTCTGATTTCAGTGTAATCAACAGAGGAGGAACGAAGCGCTCTGTCGCCGTGAGAGGAGGCTCGGATATCATACATTTAATTTCCTCATAAATCCCGCCGCAATGCAACAATTTTGAGAAGGACAGAACCCGGCGACAGATTAATAGGCCAGGAGATTTATTCTGGCACGATCTGAGCTGCTTTGGCTTTTAAGCCTCAATCAGGTTAGGAAATAGGAATAGCAAGTGTATCCAAATAAAAGATTCTCCAATTGACCGACACAACAAGATCTGGCCCCAGGTTCACACTGCGAATGCGAGGCGAGTCTCGACTTCAAGCGCAGCGTGCGGCCTCGCGATGAATGTGACGGGCAAATGAAAAGCAGAAATTGCAGACGGGAGACGACGGGGGAAGTAGAACTAGATTACGTTTGTGTGGCGACAATGGTTTAGATTTAAACGTTTCCATTCCAGGCCCACGGCGTGCGTGGTTTGGCCCTGCCCGCCGGAGCAGATGTCATTGCGCGATGATGACTAATCGAGGCACGACTCTCACCCGGAATGTTCCGGGAAGCCTCGCTGCTCGTGCGGAGAGATTTGATGGCAGCTTGAGAGTCTAAGTAAACAGGTAGATGTCAGATCCCACAACAAGGACAATAGAAAGCCTCTTATGGGTTTGTTTTAAGCCCGGTGGCAACCGTCTTATCTCTCCGCATTAGGATGGGCGTACTTCTGGCGTGATTATTATTATTTTTTTTTTATCTTTCCGTGAAATGAATAGTTTAATGTTTAAAGCAATCTCACGTTAGATTCTGCGGGCGGGAGCGGCTTCAGGCTGAGGGCGCGACTAAGAGGGATGAAGATGATGATGATGATCAGCCTGCTTTAATCAGAAATGGCTGAGAGGATAAAGTGTCATATCTGGCCTGGTGAATGGGCTTATGTTGAGATTTCACTGACTTTCGCCTACAGACTCGTATTTTTGGCCTTTTCCACTAATGCGTCTTAAGCTGAATGGTACAGTAGCTCAGACAAAGAACATTAAACCGCTGCCTGTTTAATAAAAGGACTACAAAATGCTAAAGAAACTATTTGAAATGGCAACTTTTTAAAGTTTGCTCAACTTTTTAGGATGAAGTTGAATCGAGTCGTTTTTAAATCTTCAACTCAATTTTGACTTTTTGTCTTTTTATGTGATTTTCAAGTTTCTAAACATCACTCATACTGCATCTTTCAGCAAAATTTACGTACTGCATCGTTCCATGCAATGAAACTTTACTTTTTTATGTTTTCTTTTTACTAAACATTTATAAAACATGAGTTTCAAAATTTTTTAAATTGACCCAACTTTTTCAGGTGTAAATTTATATTAAAATTCATTTATTCAGCCAACACTTCAATCCAAAGGGATTTAAATACAGTTTTCATAAAGAAACAAATTATTGCTGTCCAAAAAAATCAAACCTTTTGAAACCTACTGAAAAATACAAGAATGCTCCATACTTTCAAAAAAAAAAAAAAAAAAAAAAAAAAAAAAAATATATATATATATATATGATAGAATGTCAATCTACGTTAAAGTTCATTGAACTGCAATGAATAAAAAGCTTCACATTTAAGGTAAAGAAATTGGCAAAATTTTCATTCCTCAAATATTCCAACTTCGAAATAATTGAAAAAACTAATGAATTTATTTAAATTACAAAAAGACCAAAAAATAAATACGTTGCTTGTTTAAAGTCCTGAAATTGTTAAATTAATTATTTATTCATATTTTGTTAATTTAAAAAATATTTTTGTTTGTGATTACACATTCATTTTGAAAACGCAATTTTAAAAATGTAAACACGCTCACACCTTCAGGCACTTGGTGAACTTTGATCAACTATACGATCCTGAAACTCCTGCATTTGTAATGTGAAAATAAACCAGAGGAGAAGGAAATGAACACACACACATGCAAACTTTACATAAAAAGGCTCGGAAATCTTAGAGCATCTTAGTGATTGAATGACAATCTAATAACTCCAGACATCTCACGGAAGAGACACAAATATGGTCCGAATAAGTTGAAAGTGGATAATCAGGCCCTTGAGAGCAATGAGCTCACATCCACGGCAGCCAATCAGACGGCCCGGATCACATCCTTGCTTCTCATTTTTCATTCATCCACCTGTTCTTCAGCCTGAAGTGAATATGTTAATGCTCGGCCCAAGACACGTCACCTCCCTCGGCCTCTTCTGTCCCTTTAGAACACCAGAGGGGACATTCCCTTGTCCATTTTGCAGACCATATTTAATTCGGTGGACAGATGAGGGACGTGAATGGTGAATAGAAAGGTGAAGTAGGGTTACTCATGTTGCCCTGCACCCAGGGCTTTGTCAGACATGCTCGGCCATTGTTCTAGAAAAAGCATTCAAACCTTTTGCCCGGAGCATCAAAGGTGCAGTTGAGTTCCCCTCGTTTTGGAGACCACTGTGCCATTCAGAGCTGAGATTATGGAATAGCCGCCGCACACAGACCAGGGTCAGAAAAATGGAGGCCGATCGAATGAGCAGGAGCAAAAGTGGTTCACTCGGCACTTGAAAGAACGTCGGGACTTGAAAAGGAAAATCGAGAAGAAAGGTGCACTAAAAGACAATTTGGAGTAGAAAGCGCTGGCTAAGAGAGCATGCACTAGGTGGGGAGCACTCTATGCTAAGCTAAAGCCCCAAAAAACATCCTTAGCGTGCAGTTGTTGTCGGTCCTGAGGAGAGGTGACAGACAGGACAGGTGAGAGAATCGGAGGCTTTGACAGGACGCCTGGCTGACAAAAGCACTCGCTCAAGTCCGCTGCTAAAAACAACAGGTTTCTGCGAGGCGCAGCTCTTTCCTGACACACCGCAGCTTTTCTACATGGTCAACTCTTTTTCTTGACTGTGACTTTGTTTTTCTCTTACTCTTCTCGCTGTATTTGCTGTCTGGTTGTGTGGCCCTGATCTTTTGAAAATTGTGTGTGTGTGTGTGCGTGTGTGTGTGTGTGTGTGCACACATATTACAAACATTGCCAGAAAATATATATTATACATTTTAAACGCACACACAGATATGCTGTGGGTTGTTTTTTTAAACACATCTTATTTTTTATATTAACATGTTTATACTTTTTATTTAATATCACCCCAATTATTATTTCCAGTTATTGCATATTTTTGTTGTTTACATGTATTTTAGTTGTTTAGAATAATACTTATACGTATTCATAATACCTTATTATTTATTATTTGTCTTTTTATAGTAAAAATGCATTTTAATTTTTCCACAGTAATGTAGACATTGATAGATGACTTTAAAGTGACAGATCCGTGTTTTGCATACATATTATTTTTACATTTTATGTGTGTGTGTGGGGGGTGTGACTGTGCACTCATTAGGACTTTACAAAGGCCCTAACAACCATCAATTCAACTCTGAAAAATGCAAAACTTTTGAATTTGTGAACTGCACTAAATTGTGTTCAGACGAATTTTAAAACAAAGATAAACTTTTGATCTGTATCTCCATCAAGATAAATAAGAAAACAGATTGAGGGAAATACATCTAAGGTTCGATCCAGAAATGTTTCCATTGAGAAGAGCAAGTGTAGTTCTTTCTCATCATTCAACTTTTACACAATTTATCAAGTTCATTAAACAATAAAGCCAAACTCTTAGCTGTCCTCTCGTGCACGTTAGCATCACACATTATTCCAGCTTGTTGTGTGTATATGAATTAGTTTTTCTCCTACTGTTATGCCCAAACTTATTTTCTTTAGTTTTGTAGGTGAAAATTCTGTTTTAAATTTGAATATATACTATTCTGAATAGTAAATGTTGCAATTAAAGAACAATAAAATAGTAAAACTACTTCACAAATCAAGCATGCAGAAAGAAAACAATAAAATTAAATATAATTTCTGAAACAGAAGAAAACTAGGTAAAACATAAAGAATCTAACAATAAATATCACAATTGTTATCTTAATTGGGTACCTAAATACTTAATGTGTGTGCGTGCTTGTGTGTGTGTGCAGATCTGTATATTCTATCAGACAATTAAAGCTGCCATAATACACAACCAATTTGTCATGTAAATGGAGCTCGGTCTTCTGCCGTGTTTTCTGAAGAGGAGCACTTGGTTTAAATGGCAGCTTGAGTTAATTTCACAACGTGTTAGCGGATTAAAAGAGAAGTTACGGCAAAAGGATCAATGTTTATTGTGCGGACAAGCCGGCGATTGTGCCTAAACTCAATATACAAAAGAATGATTAACATACCATTATAACTGGCAAAAAACGTGCCTTCTGCTGCGAGGATCATTTTGAATGTTATTCGTTTAAAATGAAGTAAGTGACACACAAGGTGCATAAATTATGGAAGCGAGACAAAGCACTGAATTTATAAGGAATTATTTATTATTCACTTCATTTGACGGGTAATTGCTGTCCTCCGCCGTCAGACATCAGAGATCATGCATCAATGGAGATGTGAAGTCAAAATCTCCCAGCGAGAGAAACTCCGAGCATTCTTCTCATTGTAAGATAATTAGCACGTTTGAACTTGAAACGCTCCTTTCTGGACGTTCTGTAATAATTTGTTGTGCGTCTCAGGTAAAATCGTCTGCAAACAAATGAATTCACACGGGCCCTCGGTAAAAAGACGAGAGGGCCACTGGTCATTGTAACAAGCGCACAAAACTCTGGATTCCAGCAAACTTTTTGTACAGCTTTAAAAGGGCTCTCTTTTTATTTTGCGCTATACCTCTGGCCCGACTAAGTCTTTTCTTCCCCGCTTTAATCCTTCCCTTTATTTCCCGAAAACACAAAACCTGGTTCCACGCAGTGCTTTAGTGGCTAAAAGTGAAAGAGCTGCTTCATTCGAGGCTGAACTCTGGAAAATTGGTTCCTCTGAATAAGTGACGGAGGAAAACGTTTAATAGGATCCGAGGGAGGTTCTGATCTCGCAATCTGCTCTCCAAACAGGTGGGAAGGGGACCTTCTCGATCCCACAAATACTAAGTGTAAACCAGCATGGAAAAGCAATTTTCGGCAACAAGGATTAGTTGTTGGTAATGAAAATTGAAACAAGTCGGAAGTTCGCAATCCTCATTAAAACCATTCCGTCATTTTCCGCGCATCGGTGACCACATATAACTAAATGAATACAAATAAATAATATGAAATGTAAATAAAAAATAAACAAGTGAAACTGTGACAGAATTATAATGAATCACATCACATTATATAATTTATAACTTTAAATTATGTTCGTTATTAATAATTCGTTATTGACTATGCCAATATTTCTGTAAAGTGCCAAGTTGTGTGTGTGTGTGTATGTATATATTTTCTAATTGTTAAATAAACTATATACGTACAGTAATTGTAATAAATAATAATTATTAATTGAATATAAATATGTCAATATTTAGTAAAAATATGTCGATATTTATCAAAACAATATACGTTGATAAAGTTCAATAATTGATTAGTGTGAAAGGGCGTCCTGTTTTAAATGTGCACGAAAAACAATAATGTGTTATTATTTGACGTTTAATTCGTTTCTGGTGCAGCCGGTCATGACAGCAAACGGTGGTATTTGCCATTCGACAAACCTAAATAATAATCTGCAGTATCTGTCATGCATACCTCCCCCGTGGCCGTGTATAAATGAGCGGCAAGAGAGGGGGACAGGTCTGGTGATGGCGTTTCCTTGTCGCCCTGATAAGAGCAAGAGCGAGTGATGTCAGCTAAATGCTCCAGACAGTGATCCGGCGCTGATGAGGAGGACGTCTGCGAGGAAAATGTGACAGTGCAGTGGCGCAGGTTCCGCCGAAGACATCATCATCATCAGCATCATCATCAGCCGCGCGCTTTGTGGAGACAAGGAGGCAAAGCACACAAGGTCGACTCGCGGCCGCAAGTTTACTGTAAGATTTTCGCCGGCGCTGAATGGGAATGTGTCGGGGAGGGGGGGTTTGTCGTATTCTCTGCTTAACGAGCTCTGTAATGTCCTGTTAATTTTGTGTGTACTAGTTAATGAGCATTAATCGGGTACCCCTGGATGCTATTGTTCCGGGGACGGCCATTTGAATGCAAATGGGTGACATTGTCAAAGCAAGGTGCTTATTAAACTGGTGCGTGTCCTGGCTTCTCTGGAATTCCACAGGAGAGGACGGGGAGGCTGCTCGATGCTCACACCAAGTTGCTCGGAAATGACAAGCTCTCTCCCTCTGGATGCGGTGATGTCCTGCCCGAGACTGGACGACAGGAATGGGGCCACGGCGGCGCCCAAGTCCCTGGCCTTCTCCATCGACAGGATCATGTCGAAGACTTCGGAACCGAAGGGCGGCGCGGAGGGCTCGGACGGGAAGAAGACTGTCGGCTTGTGCGCCCCCATCCCCTGCATGATCCCCATCCAGCCGTTCAGCTACGACCTGCAGGCCAAGGCTTTGATGAACTACTCCGAATTCTGGAAAGTCAACTTCAGGGGAGCACTGTGCACTTCGGCGGCCATGTGTAAAGCCAACTGCGGCGTCTGCGGTAAAGCGGACGCGGGCGTCAAGCAGGTGATGCCGGGCAGCAGGGTCATCAAACCGCAGGTGATTCATCAGGCGCTGGCCATGCCCACCAACGGATCTTTGTGTTATTTCAATTATTTGGACTCTGCCTATCATCAGTCAGAGCTCCTGGGTGGACACTTGTTTTCCTCGGCGATTGCGAACTCTCAGGCACAAGCCATCAGCGCGCACCAGAAGCTCCTCTTGCTGGAGAACGCGAAGCTTGCGTGCGTCTCGCCGGAGAAGTTTCCGACTCCCCAGTATCCACACAAGGAGCATTTGCCTGGACAGCTGGACCAGATTGTTCGGGAAAATCACAGTTTGACGGAAAAGAACGGAGTGAAGGCGCAGAATAAAACCAGCAGTTCTTCCGCTGATGGGAAACCCAAGAACTTCACCTGCGAAGTTTGTGGAAAGGTAAATTTCCAACGAATTCTGGATGGCTTAAAATCCACACGGAAGAAAAACCTGGAGCCTGAGATGGTGCTTTGTGTTCATTTATTTATTTTCGTTTTGTATAGGTCTTCAATGCGCACTATAATCTCACGCGGCACATGCCGGTGCACACGGGAGCAAGACCGTTCGTTTGTAAAGTTTGTGGGAAAGGTTTCCGCCAAGCCAGCACCTTGTGTAGGCATAAAATTATTCATACACAGGTGAGCGAAATGATCTTAAATGATAACGTTAAATTATGATCGTTGTTTAAACAATAAAAAAATGTATGTCCTGCTTTTAATAACAAAAAAACAAATCCCCGAATGCTCAACAGGAAAAACCTCATAAATGCAACCAGTGTGGAAAAGCTTTCAACAGGAGTTCAACTTTAAACACACACATCCGCATTCACGCGGGATACAAACCGTTTGTCTGCGAATTTTGTGGAAAGGGCTTTCATCAAAAAGGTAAGGATTTATTATTTAATTCGTTTTTCGTTACATAGAGTTTCACCGTAAACTAACGCATTTTTAAAATGCGTATATTGTGTCGTTTGGTCTTGGAATAAAACATACCTAAATTTAAAGGAAATCAATTTAGACATGAACTCCTTATCCTTTACGTTCTTGACAATTTTACCATTTTACATGGGTCAAGACTCAGACCTTAAACTCTTTTGTACCCCGACAGTTTTCGGCTTGATATTAATCAAGTTTGACATTTTCTTGACATCAACCTGAAAAGTGCTGATTAAAAAAGGCTTGGAGATGAAGTAGCGCCGTAAACGCAACTTTAATTGTGAACTGTTGACCTGTTGTGCATATATTTTAATTCAGTTTAATTGACAGTTGACATACCAATAATCTGTCATTTTTATTGTAATTTTAGGGAATTACAAGAATCACAAGCTAACCCACAGCGGTGAAAAACAATACAAGTGCTCGATCTGCAGTAAAGCTTTTCATCAGATCTATAACCTCACGTTTCACATGCACACTCACAACGACAAAAAACCCTTCACGTGTGGAACCTGTGGGAAGGGATTCTGCAGGAACTTTGACTTGAAAAAGCACATACGGAAACTCCACGACAACAATAGCTGTTTATCAGCCGGAGCCGATTCTTCCAGAGGACACCAAAATTGAGACGTCAGATGCTCTTCAATGATTCGGACTGTCGACACCGCACAATTTCTGAGCTGTTTGACCATCTTCCATAAATCTTATATACAAAGTTGACGTGAATTAAATCACATCACATCATCGAGAAATTGTAAATAGAGCAGAATAAATAATTATTTAAAACACTGCCAAAAGGAGCTGTAGATGGAGAAAAAGCGTTTTCGAAATAAATGCAAAATATGTGTAAAAAGAAACGTTTGGCTAGATTTGCTGACAATTGAAAGCAAATATGTTAAATAAAATCTAACTAATATAATGCCCTATTTATTTGACCAGAAAAAAATGTTGTTTCCTGAAGGGTTTTTTTTTTGTTTACCGATTTTATTTTGCTAAACGCGCAACATCAAATGTTCAATGTTAGAAAATCAATAATGTGAAGGAAAAGAAAAAAAAAAACAGTTTCAATTTCAAAGCAGATTGAAAAAACGAAATGTAAAATAACGTCATTGATAGAGAAAACGTTTTTCCTAAACAGCCGTTAAAACAACCGTTTTTTTTAAATCTGGGCAAAATCCCAGCGGTTTATATGCCCCTGCCTCTGTGATCATACACTTGACTTCAGTTTAATGGCTCAAATTACCTGATAAAACATGAACTCTTGAAAGCCTATTACGGTAATAAACTAAAGAGTCTCAGGGGAAGCTTCAGCGCATCAAGTCGTGTTCATCAGATGGTGGAAAATGGACCACACTTCTCCTCATCACCGTTGCTTTAATAAACAATACTGTATTCTGTGCACGGATCCTGGAACAATATTATCCTTACACGCCAGCAGAAATTCTGATGAGAGACAAGCGCGTGATCCTAGACCCAGCACTCTCCATTACAGCCCAATTAGCAATTATGCAGGTCTTGGGACCACGAAGAAGACTAATATTACTTGTTGAATGGTCTATTCAGTTCATTTGAATAATGATTCTAGAAGTGTCTTTATTTTTTCATCCGTGCTCAAATGTTTTGTCTCGCTTTAGAAGAAATCACAATAACTCAACAAGACTTAATAATAGTAACTAGATTTTTTATTTTTATTATATAACATTGTTTATTATGATTTTGAATATAGCATAAATTGTATAATAATAATAATAATAACAATAATAATAATATAAAAGTAATAATAATTATTATTATTAGTACTACTACAATAATAATGAATAACATCATATTCAAATTTGATAAATATGACAATACTTAATTGGTAATGACTAATAGTTATAAATTAATATCAACACGTGTTAATATTAGTGTGTACGAGGTTTTAGGCTTCATGTACATATTTAGATGTAATTAATTTAGATCTAAGAATGTGTTTACAAATTCTGACTAAATTGTAAATTGCAATAAATTTCAATTTATAGCTTGGTTTTTTTTATAGGTGACACGTTTTTGTTGGACAAAGTCCAATCTATAACTTCATCTAATCTAGAACTTTCCCTATTTCGGGTTAGATTGATTTACCAACGGCACAACAACAAAAAATAGCAAATTATTAAAAAAAAAAAAAAAAAAAAAAAACCAACATCAGCAATTAGTTAAATAATGTGTAAATGGTTTAATTTACTGTGTCTAATATCTCGTGATATTTAGTTAACTATGCATCATTTATATATTTATATACTACTCGCTAAAAGATAGCAAGATAACGAATGACAAAAAACATAATTTAACAAAAAAAATGAAGAAATGAAAAAAAAAAATAAAATCATACTGATGGGAAACACCAGTGTGGGCGGGACTCACCAAAAGACGTGTTTGTGTGGGGTATAAAAATGCCTTTTGTTGAAAGCTGCCCGTCGTACCAGTGCTTAAAAAAAGATTGCAAGGAAGAAAACAACCTAAAGGCAGACACGTTGCCCTTTTTCTGCACTTCTCAAACATCTGAGCAACCAGCTTTGCTTCTAGAAACATGTTAATTGACAACGGAGCTCATTACTGCGCGCACATGTAACGCGGCGAGGGGGATTACAGCGACAAGAGCGCATTAATGAACTGTCAGCGGCGGAGAGCATGTCCACGCCACAGATCAGCCGAAATTGAGGCATTTACAAGCCACAAAAGCCCGGCTGAGACAGGAAGAAAAGAAGACCTAGACTTTTGTTTGGTCAACTCAATTGATTGTAAATGGAAGATTAACGGGGGTAGCGTCAGCATTTTTAAGGGGCGACGAAGAAAAGGCTCCAATTAGGTTCACCAAATGTTAACTACATCGTTCTTCTCAGTTTAGCCCAAATGAAATTCTAATTAAACCGTCCTCCTCCTATCGTTTTGGAAAGCCATTTCTCTCGCAGTTGGAGAAGAGCGGGCCGGTTGTAGTACTTGTTAAGAGAACCATTGCTTTTTTGGCACAAAGAGCTGGCGAGGCTTTCGTATAGCGGGCCAAGGGGAAAGTTAATGAGCGTCGCTCGCGCGCTCTTTGGCTCCGTTCCCGCAGAATAACGGTGTCGGGAATATATCCTGGACAGTGTTCCCTTTTTGTATTTTTTTTTGTAACGTGATGTTGATGATAGAGGGTCAACCTGGCAATATGGTGTTTATTCCCATGTAGCAGACTAGTCTATTTTTTACCCCGTACGTTTTTTACACACACCGACGGGCGCGTACACACACGCACATACAAAGAGAGAGGAAACTATTATTTCTATTATATTGCGTATACACTATGTACGGCATAATCAATGTAATTGTGTACTTTAATATATTTATATACTGTAAAAATAAAAACTTTAACAAATAAAGTATATACATTTTATAGAATTATCAAAAAAATACTTATATATACACACTGTTATTAAATTAACTATAATCATTAATTAATAATCCATATGCTTCAAAAACACACACAAGCTTAGTGTCATGAGCGATTTGCTGAGCTAAAAAATATGCCTGTGTGTTCATATTCATGCTCCCAAATGAGCAGGATCCGACATTAACAATCAGGGCATTGAGTGGCGGGCAGCGGTGCCCCCTATGCTGCGTTCGGCCTGCTCGCCATCAAGGGCACGCTCGGAGAAGGAGCTTTATTGCTTTAAGGTGTCGAGGCAGCCGCATGGTAGCAGAACGAGAGGACTCTGCCTCGCCAGAATCACATCAATGTCAGTCTCGGGTATGACCTCCATTCAAAAGCTGTCTTGAAAGCTCCAGGCCATGCAGCTGAAGGGGACCTTCTGTCCCCTCGCTCAACACTTTACCCACGATCTCTTAAAAGAGATGAAGGTTTGACCTCAAAACAATCTATTCTACATTCAATCCCTTTTTAAAATGTTATAGAAGTGACTTGTAATTGAAAACAATAAGCAAAGACGAAATTATAGACTAAATGAGGAAACTATTAAAAGGAACATCTTCGTTCTATTGATAAGTGACCTGAAGTAAAAGTCATTGTGTTTGAGATTAGGAAATCTGGGATGTCCGGTGCTAATCTTTTGACCCAGGATGCCCTTTCAGGACAATCTCTCCTCTCTGTTTCCCAGTGGACATCTCTTAATTAACTCACTCCAAAAACCCTGCTGTTAAGCTGGTTCTCTACTCAGTCCTGCAAGTGGAAAAATTGGGGTTTGGATTTACGGCGATGTGTCACTGGCTGATCCTCTAGTTTGGGATTTCAGTCATAAGTCCAGTGAATAGAAGTCTGGTCAATACAGAAGTCACCATTTTTTTCAGCCATGATTCAACGCGCTAGTAAGCAAAGCTTCACCGCCACACACCAACGTATAATTACACCGGAGCGCTCAATCGGATGATGAAGTAGCTGTTTTGACGGCTGGGATCAGGGAAGTGGGAAAACAGCAGTATTGAAACTCAAAATCAATTCATACTAGATTGACACACAAGTTAACCAGAACAAAAACTCAACAGGAGCCTCTTACGACGGGGACTGTAGTGTTGGAATAAGAGTTTCGAGAAGGAGTGAAGTCCCCAACAGGCAGCCCAGTAAAAGCAATTTATTTTTAAGGGCACTAGATTGACAAAGATCTTTAGAGAAAGACTCTTTTGGGAGCAAAGGGTATGTTTCTAATAGATGTATTTCTGTCATAGTAAGGCGAAATGTATGTTCTATCTTTACGTGATGACATTTTGAGGATCTGGCTAATAGCTCGGTGTCTGAAGCCCAGAGCCCAACTATAACACTTGGCCTTGGCTCCAACAGGAGTGGTGTCTGTAGCCAATCCACCTCAGGGCTCTCCCCATTAGAATACATAATGCAGAACTAGTCATTTGGAAGGGCTCCAGATCGTGCTCTTCAAAACCCTTTTAGATAATTTGCTGTCTTTCCCTCCACCCCCACCCAGAATTCTTCACCCCTTACTCTACTAAATAACCCCCCCTCCCTTCTCAATTCGGACCCCTCGACTGGTGCCCAGACCTCAGGGGCAGGAGTCCCAGCTGAGGAGGAAGGGCAGCTGCCAACCACTACCACTTCAACCCTGACCATCCAGATGATCACGTTTGTCAAGCCGCCACTCCGTGTCACCCTGAACTGGTTTGATCATCCAATTAGGCTAGTCAGCTACTGCAATCGCTCCTCTGCACACAGAGCTATA
>CM051493.1:37072203-37082931 GCA_028031935.1 Paedocypris micromegethes
AAAAAAAAAAAGAAACTTCTTGCTTGAACAACATTAAAATCATTTAATTGGTTTAATGTAGGTTGAGTGCAAAGTGCAGCAAAACTGAGCAGAACAAGTGCAATTCTCTGCCTTTTGTTTTCGTATTCTCTTTTGCTTTCCCTCAATTTCTCTCGTGATCTTTTTCTTCTTTCTGAAACATGTCACCAAGCTCAGTGGCACCAATTGGAAAACTTGGAAATTTTTGTGTCTTGGGCCCAATACAGCACCTTTTTTTTTTTTACATCCTACTGTCAGTTAGATGCTTCTATGAAAAGCAACTATTTCATTAAAAATGAGTTAAGATTTGTAAAAATTGTAGTTTTTCTTGGGAATCCAACCCCAGCTCTACTGACTGAGCTGCTGCACAAATTATTCTGCATCCATTCTTAAAAAGTTTGCAATTTTTAAGTGTAAAACACCAAATAACTGGAATAAAAAAAATATTTTAATTTAATCTGACTCCCAAAATGTCTGGATAGTTTTATTAAAGACCATCGAATTAATTATTTCAAACGTATGTTTAGACGTTTGAAATCTTGGACAAAAGGATCACTTTGTGTGATGAGGCTGCGTCTGAATGTGACGGACATCACACGTCAGATACTCTGTTCTTCAGGTAATTTTCTTGAGTAGTTTGGTTACCATATTATGGTTTAATAGTAAAGTGTGACATTATTGCACAGTCGTGAAAAGCGTAAATATAGCCGCGTCGTTTCGTTATTTACCAAATATTTCTTTTAACAAATTATTGCTAAGCAGTTGATTTTCACATTTCTTGGTGTTTTTTTTTAGCTTAAATCCACGAGGAGTAAAATACTTATCCTCTTTTAAAATGGGATGCTTTACGACTTTTACTCATGTCTTCTTGAAATGGGTGAAGTAACTTTCAATTATTTTCATAATAATGTAGCATTACTTATACTCAAGCATGGTTTTCAATTACTCTTTACACCTCAGTTACACAGCAAAAAAAGTCAAAAATAGTCAAAATAACATACTAAGTAAACAAGTATTTGAATGAAGGTTTTATTATTAAGGGAGTATAAAAATGAACATTTTAGGCCTGTGTGAAAAAAGTATTTTCCCCCTTTAATAACTCTGATTAATCACACCTGAGTTCAGTTTCTTAAACCTGATTACTGCCACACCTGTTGGCAATCAAGACATCACTTCACAATCCTGTTAGACTATCAATTTTCCAGCTGTGCCTAAAAATATTCTAAAAACAAACTTCTGTTATTGCAAAGGACCCTTCATTTGCTATTACTAGCACTAGAAGCAGGACCGGCTGACCGGGGTTTGGGTCGAGGGGGCTTTCCTCTGACATGTGCAGGTGAGGAATCTTGCAGGTTTGTTGAGTTCAGTCTGTGTTGGTTGTGTGATATCTCTGCGTCACACACTGGTGGTTGATCTTTCCCGAGAAAATACTTCTCCCATTCTGGCAGTTTCTTTTTAACAGTGGCCCAGTAGCGAGTCTAACAAAGAGACAAAAGGTCAGATCACCGATGTTAAAAGATCATGTACTTGAATAAAATATTTATTCTAAATATTTTCCAGCAAAGCAGCTCCAAAACATTAAATGCTGATAAATTGTTGTGGTGCAGAACAATGAAAACCTCTACTACCCTCAGGCTGATTATTTCTGGGTGAAGAAGAGGTCTTGATTGAAGAACTTTTTCAAGACGACGTAAATCCTAAAATGTATTTGATGTCACTGTCTCTTCATACTTGAACGCAAACTTATAGGTTTTAAATTTGCAATTAAAAATGAAACAAATATGGAAAAGGAAATGCAGCCATTTAAAAACCACAAAATGAAGATTAAACCCTTACTTTGAAAAACATTCTATGCTCTATCTATCTATCTGGGAGATGGAGTGGTTGACATGAAAAAAACACCTACTGAGGTAGAAAGAGAAGTTGACAAAAAGAAATAGAAAACAGTGACTGGAAACAAGAGGGATGAAGTAGATTTTGAAGGGGATAAACATACGTTGAGGTTTGACGAAATTAAACACATTCTATTTGAATACACATAAAAGCTATAATGAAGACAATTTAAAAAGTATGCATAATAAATTAATTATCCTAAACAGCTAAGACTTGTCCCCCAGGACTTAGTCTGCAAGCATGCGCTGCACGTACGCAAATTGCACGTAGCTCACTGGTTGGAGAAGTTTTAAAGAGTTTATAAATCGCTAGAATCGACCTCTAACAGGCGGGAATTCCTGTCTTTCACAGCTCGAGGCGCGTCGCCCTGGTTCTGTCTGCTCTTCTGCTCTTCCATCCGCTGCACCGCCGATGCTCTTCTACACAATCTGCAAACCGTCACAGATAAACGGTCTGATATCACTGCCCATGACATGCGATGATGCGACTTTCGCGTCCACGTTATCTTCTTTAACGGCAGAGAGAACCAGAACAACTCGGAACTCACATTTCTTCGTGTTTCCTGACCAGTTCGATCTCTTCACGTGAGTAAGAAGCCATTTGGGTAAAACTCTTTAGGTTGAACCGATTTTCATTTGATGAAATGACGATGAGATGTTGGAAATAACTATAAAACACATGTAACTGTTGCTGTTTGAGGCGCCCAACTTTCTTCCATGGTGACGGAAACAGATGGTAATCAACACGGAGTCGCGGCTCAAGACCGCCATCTATTGTTGGGAAGAGCAAATTGCTTTACTGTGTGTGAAATTTAGTGAGCATGGCCACTACTACTAGTGACCGTATCAAACATCTACGGTATACAGGGGCGTCACTAGGGTTGGTGTCACCCGGTGCGGTAAAGCCATGGTGTCACCCTCCCCCCCTCTCCAGGGTGTCACCCCCCCGAACAGTTGATGAACTGATGAACAGTTACAGTAGTATTGTATTAGTAAAACAAAACAAACGTCATACGAACGCGCTCCGCCCGCGATTGCCCTCACAATTACAGCGTCTATAGCGGGCGTAACGCGTGTGGGCGTGGCACCCGGCCGCAGTTACCCGCGCGCCGAACTTTTGGTCAGCCCAAATTTTTTTCCGACAGACCACCGCGGCCAAATTTCCTGCAGCGTGTAAACGCGCTTGTATCACGTCTTCATTGCGTCCTCTTTACGTTTAACGGCGACCTGCTCACAAGACCGTCTTGCTGTACTGATCTACGATCGATTATGAATATTGAAACTAACTCGATCGAGACTCGAGCTATGTCTGCTCTGTCAAATTCGCATTTTTTTCATTTTGGTGTCACCCCCTGTGATTGGTGTCACCCGGTGTGGCCCGCACCCCCCGCACCCCCCTAGTGACGCCACTGACGGTATTCTTTCTATGAATTGTACGGTTTTAAATCTAGTTTTTAAAAAGTAGAAATCTGTAAACTTTTAAAATAAAATTTTTTTTTTTTTTTTTTTTACGTAAACAGTTTTTTTTACTAATTTTCAAATAATTTTTAATCTTTCGAAACAAAAAATAAAGTAAATACAGTAAACAGTAAATTTGCTTGATTATTTTGCAGTATAATCGCCCTCATTACAACTTGTATGAAAAATTATTTCAATAAACAACCAAAAAATCAACCGTTTATTAACCGCAATGTTAAAAAGACACAAATACAGGACAGTTGAAAGTAAAATGAATGCAAAATGATACAGGAGTGCTATTAAGTTCAACCTTACAGTCTTACAGTACAATATGTCAAGGTAACCTCATTTTTAACTATCTACCCTTGAGGTTATTTGGCAACTGCTGGCAACAATATCAAGTGACACCCAGATTTTGTTCCTTTAAGGCAAATTGTGGCCTATGCTGCAAATCAACATTTTAATCCAACTCGGCTTCATCGCTTTTCAAAACGCACAAGCACACCTTCTTACACCGTTTTATTTTCCATTATAGATTCTAAAACAACCACTTTCCCCCTCTTTCTTTTGCATCCTTAAAGGTGCAGTTAAAGGTGACTGCACTTAAACTGTGCAGTCACAGTTTCACTAGGCTTCTTTCTACTTTGTAGTGGGAATTTATGTTCATGTCGATGTGGTTTCTCTACAACTTTTCTGGCCTGGTAGACATCCTGCACCTCAGAACTTTCCAGAAGCGCCATAGGACCCCAGATAAAATGATTGCGGGGCCTAAAATGCTTGAAAGCAAATCTCACAAGCTTCTGTCTCTCTGAGCGTCTCAGGACAGCAAACATGAAGTAATCTAGTGCACTTTGTCTGATGTTTGGAAGTGTTCCCTCCACTAGTGTTTCTTGGAGGAAGAACTTGACCAGCGGAGCCTGGTATTTCTCCAAACCCAGAATCCCCAAACACTTTAAAATGCGTGTAATGCGAAGGTTATTGTGTGAATGTCTGCAACGACAAAGAAAGAGACTTTTCTGAGCATAAAGGTTTTGGGCAGAGAGCAATAATACTGGAGAACCAGAAGAAAGGCGACTACATAAACCTGTTGAGGTTGCTGAAGCGTTCTTCCCAGTTACTAGCGCGTTTCACTTCACCAGTGTCACGGTTTACGAGCTCTACGCCGTAGAAATCCAGCATCATTTCATAGGATGTCAGCAGCTTCTTTTTCAATTTTTCATCTCCACGGAAACACTGCAAGACAGATCTTGGTGCTGAAAACATTCTCTGAATAAAATCCTATTTAGGTAAACAAAAATGCTGGTAAAGAAACTAACCTTTATTTCTCTGTTTCTAAGTGGATGTGCTCTGCGGTTAAAGCCTTGTTCATGGAGCGGAAATAACCTGTAGGGACAGTCAATATTGTTTTAAAACATAGAATACAGTTGAATTAAAGCAAAGATTAGGGAGTTTGTCAATATGGCCACTAGGGACCATATCAAAATTGCTTATTTCTATGGTTATTATTAATTTAACCATCAAGTGAAATTACACTCACGCACACAGTGAATTCACTCATTCAATTTATGGGCAATCAGCGACTCATGTGTAATGCATGTTTATTATTTACTATTATAACTACTGCTAGTTTATTTGCTAGCTTGTTTTTGATTCATTTTGTATTTCATTTGCACTTATTGTTTGGTATGTAATTGTTTCACATCAGAATCAATTGTGCTTTCTTGCTCATCTTTTATTTACTTATTTACTTTTTTTTGTATATATTGATACACACACACACACACACACACACACACACACACACACACACACACACACACACACACACACACACACACACAGTAATTGTGTTTATAATTATTTTATTTATCTTCTGTTCTGTTAATTTTTCTTTCTTCCTTGAGAGCAATTGTAATTTGGAAAGCAATTTCCTCCTGGGATTTATGAAGTTTTTTGTCTTTATTTGAATTTAATTTTAAGTGAAAACACACACCCGGAGCAGTGGGCAGCCTTAAACCGTGGTGCACAGGCAGCAGTGTTTTGCTCAAGGACACTCAGTTTTAAAACCTACCAGACCGGGACTCAAACCTGTGGACCACTGGACCACAACTGTCACTCCAATTAGAAACTAACCACTGAATGTAGGAGTGAACTTCTTCCAGTTTGCTGTATTTGCCTCCCCAGTTACTGTGGAACTCATCAATAGAAACATCTGCAGAAATTAAAAGGATTGTGATCAAACCAAAGAGATTCATGTAAACTGGATTATTCATGATTTCACCAGACCATCAGGGGATGATTTCCTTTGGCTCCGGTAAAACTCCAGGTTATACAGGGGTTCCTTTAAAAAAAAAAACAACAAACTAATTTTATTAAACTTTTTTAAGTATTTTTTTTAAGTACAAACTGTTGAAAAACTTACTTGAACTGGTGCATAAGGATTCTAGAGTTAAAAACAAACACAAAGTTGATATGTAAACTATCTAAACAATGTAAACATTCATGTAAACAATATTTACATTACAGTGTATTCAGTAGCTTAACACTGACCTGCAGTTTCAAAAAAATTGTTACAAAAGTTGCACAAAATTGAGAAAATAAGATTCTACAAGTTTCCATCTGTCTAATCGCTTCAACCTTTGTGTTTGTGCTTATCTTTATGGCTCTTTACCTGAATCTGTCTCATGATGCTTCTATAATAATGCCGGAAGTCTTGCATGCGTCTTGCAGCAGACGTTTTTCTGTTTGTTCTATAACATTCCTGCAAAATATAGATAGCAAGCGGTGCAGTAAAACCACATGATCAGGAGATCCATTTTCAAAAACTACTGATGAATGAATGATAATCATCAAATAATAATGTAATGAAGAGGAATTAAAATGATCAAAATAACTTTTGAAAAAATATTTCAAATCACTGGTATAGAATTTTAAATGTTTAGAGAATAGTGGCATTTTAAGTTAACTTGTTTTTAAGATTCATTGTTAGGCTAATATTTTTAAGTGTATAATGATACATTTAATTTATGTTACATTTCATCTTATGTACGTATTAGTTAGGTATTCATGTCATTAATGACATTCCGAGCGCCCCCTATGGGTATGGCCCCCTATCTTCCTTATAATTATTCTTAACTCGTGTTTTTATTGATATATCATTTCTGAACTGGCATTGTTTGTGTACAGCACTTTGGTCAACGTGAGTTGTTTTAAAGTGCTTTAGAAATAAAGCTGATTTGATTTGATTTGATTTAAAACAGCTCTTTTCATTGGTCTGACAAGTCACATCTAATTAACGAATACCTATCTGATACTGACACAGATAAGTATTATGCATGAACTATCTATTTATACCAATTGTCTAGGATTCAATTGTGCATTATTACTTCTCACACAAGCACTTGGTAGCAGAAACATACATTTGAATACATATTTTACTTGACTTTTAAACTAATGGTTGTGCTAAGTGGATCATGTTAACGAAAAAAAATAACTGCACGAAGATATGATTTTGAATAGTATTTTGACCACTAAAATGGTTAGATGACGCGTTAAAAAACGAATGGTAAAGTTTAAATAACATATTTGTAAGAAAATTGTATTCGCGCATAACTGCAGTACACATGCGCACAACAGAACGTGACCACGTGGTTCGCTTTGTTGACGGGGCGCTTGTCTTTTTTTTTTTTTTTAAATGAGCACAAAACCAGTCACAACTATAACGTCATGCTAAATACAAATAGAATATACCAGTATGTGTATACAGATAACCTGTATTATTTACGTTCGAACTTGTTAAAAGAGTTGATATTTCGAGATGCCAAACACAAACAAGTTGATTGTTAATTTTAGCGACTTTAGCAGATAACTAATGTGAAACGGCATGAAACAAAAAGCAAAGTGGCGTTGTCAAAAATATGGTAACTTACCTTTCTTGGCGTTTTAGTTTCGAACTCTTCCCATGTAGAATCCCACTCACACGTATCAATGACCTCCGCGTAAGACGGTGCATTAAATTGCACATTCATGTTACTGATACTGACCATGATCTTTTCAACATTTCAGAAATGTTCATTAAATAGAAAAACACAAGTTTTCACTCCCAGTGCAGAACAAACAAGTTAATCAAGGTAAACTGCTCGCTACTGTAGCAACAGAAAACGAAACTTAAAACATATGATTAAGCTGTAAACAAGACGATGGCGCAACTCCTGGGTTGCCAGTTCTTGTATAACCCCCCTCCCCCGCCTAGGACAGCCGTGCCCTTTGTATAGAAAGATAAGTGTATAGTATTTATTGTTTGACATAATGGGAGAGTAGTTCCACATATCTATTTAAAACCAGGTTGATACAAAGTACATTTGCAGTTGTTGATGACCTGTTTACCGGGCCATATGAGGAAAGGCAACTTAAAATGTCCGTGGACATTATCAACACATTCAAGAGGAATTAAAGTGAGTGAGATTGTCAATATGGCGAAACATATCGAGATTGGTACTTAAGTGAAGTGCACAAACACGCTGACGTTGACGCGAACACACTTGTCTAGTCAAGCAAATCTCGTAATTATTCGGGATGAAATCGGTTTAAAGTGTGTAAAGCATTCCAAGTTAGATACGGGTTAATACAATTCTATAAAGTATATTACCAATGTTGTTGATAGTTTGTTTATTTGGTCATTAGTTTTTCTACCATTTTCTTGAGTCCTAAACTCCATCATATGTATATGGTCCAGTTTTCATTTCATAAACCAGGGTGACAAAATGATTATCAAAGAATACAAATGAATACTTTTTCATGTACAACATTTCTCATAAAATGTTTTATTCTTCATTTTTTTTTTCAGGCCAATGCGTGGGAATTAACACGTTTTCAGTGCTGGATTATGCTACTCTTCCAAAAAAATCACAGGTGAGTGATGGTGCCCGTTGAATTTTGAAGTAAATATTTTTTTGTTCGAATAATTAATTTGCTTGTGTTTGAGTTCATTAAGAGTATCAAAAGTTTAGATAAAACACTTATTCTTATGATTCTTATAATATTTTCATGTTAATAAATGTTCATAATTCTAACAAAATTGCATTTGGTTACAATACATGACAATACCGACATACAATACATTTTCGTTTGACATCTGAAGAGCAGCTCGTATATGTTTAACTCCAGTAGAAATCCAAAATGTTTGGTCATTTGTTTCTCTTTTTTTGTTTCCTTTTTTCATGGCTTTTTTTGTGTTTTTTATTATTTTTTTTCCGTTTGGTCATCTGAGAACGTTGCTCCATCTTTCCGTTTTCTTTACTTTCAGTTTCCCCACCACCGATTGTGTTGTTAGGAGGTATTTTGTAGACCTTTTTTTCTTCATCACCTTTTCTTTTCTTCTTTTTGTCTTGAAGAGAATCAACAGCAAGGCTTTGAGTTACATCTTCCCTGTCTTGCTCTTTTTCAAAATTTTTATTGGCAGATTTTTCACTGATATTCTCACCATTATGTTTTCTTTTTTCATTTTCATCTGTCTTTTTTTCTTCAGGTTTCTTTTTCCTTTCTTCACAGTTTTCTTTTCTTTCCGTGTTTTCCACAGGGAGAGTTTCTTCAGGTTTCTTATTAATTTCTTCACAGTTTTCTTTTCTTTTCATCTTTTCGGCAGGATGAGATTTTTCCAATTCCTGGTTCACTTTTTCTTTTCTTTCTTGTGTGCTATTTCCCCCATTGCTTTTTTCAGGCATCTGGGTTACGTTTGAACTATTATCATCTTTACATCCGCTTCTCTCCACTTTCAGAAGATTTGCTGTATCTGTTTTGGCACTGTAGTTACGGACACTACTGAACCCACTCCTGTTTTTTTCATCCTGCACCTCAAAACCTTCCAGAAGCTTCTTAGGACCCCACACGAAATTATTCCGAGGCCTAAAATGCTTGAAGGCAAATCTCACAAGCTCCTGTCTCTCTGAGCGTCTCAGGACAGCAAACATGAAGTAATCTAGTGCACTTTGTCTGACGTTTGGAAGTGTTCCCTCCACTAGTGTTTCTTGGAGGAAGAACTTGACCAGCGGAGCCTGGTATTTCTCCAAACCCAGAATCCCCAAACACTTCACAATGCGTGTGATGCGAAGGTTGTTATGTGAATGTCTGCAACGGCAAAGAAAGAGACTTTTTTTGAGCGTAAAGGTTTTAGGCAGAGAGCAATAATACTGGAGAACCAGACGAAAGGCGACTACATAAACCTGTTGAGGTTGCTGAAGCGTTCTTCCCAGTTACTAGCGCGTTTCACTTCACCAGTGTCACGGTTTACAAGCTCCACGCCGTAGAAATCCAGCATCATTTCATAGGATGTCAGCAGCTTATTTTTCAGTTCTTCATCTTCACGAAAGCACTAGAGAAGTCAAACCAAAAAATAAAAAAATACTTGAACCTTGTTAATTTTAAACGATTTATTACAATAAATATCTTTGTCATTATATGAAAAAGTCTAAGCCGGTGTTAAATATTTAAAACCACACAATTATATATTATAGAGTAATGAACAATCAATTTTTACAAACCTTTATTTCCTTTTTGGTAAGCACGTGAGCGTTCCAATTCACCCCTGGTTCTTGAATTGGGAACAACCTTTAGGTTTCAAAGTTGTTATTGTATTTCGAAATACGTATGTATGCTTGTCTTATATTTAAAGCATGATATAAATGTAGCCAAACTCACCACTGTATATAGGAGTGAACTCTTTCCAGCTTGTCATAATCTTGCCTCCATTTACTGTGAAATTCATGAATTGAAACATCTGCAAAAATGAACAGATTCCTTTTCAATGAATTTTGATTACAAAAACAAAACAAAAATTAATTTATAAATTAATAAAAACTGTGGTAATGAACATAACGTGGCAATCGTGACATACCATCTGGGGAAGATTTCAATTGACCTCGATAGAAACACAGGTTATAGGATTGTGCCTTGAGTAAATAAACAAACAACAATTTAAAAAGTAAAAAAAAAAAACCAATTCTAGACAACTTAATTTCATAAAATCAAATTATGGTAAAACTTGCATCATATTCATCATCCTCCAGGTGCTGAAAAACAAGAATTGTATTAGTTTTATCACCATACAATTTAACACTTTTTTTTCCCAATGGTATATTTATTTCTCTTTGTTTTCGTTTTTTTTTTTTTTTTACTTACTTTCACTTTGTGGCGAAAGTTTTGCATGTCCTTTGCTGCATAGGGATTCCTGGCATATCTGCTTCGATTGTATGACACCTATGAATTGATATACGTGATGCTTTAAAAACCTTGTTATTTAGCTTAGTGTGTGTTGTTTTGTTGTGTCTTGTTATACGTACAGTACTATTTTTTTTTTTTTTTT